>OY757909.1:35653246-35841328 GCA_963585895.1 Sepioteuthis lessoniana
TCTCTCTTTTCGATCTCCTGGTCAACCCGAGGAGCAAAGTTTACTACTCGGTAGATTCTCCTCTTTTGTTGTTGCTGACTATCATTAGGTTTGGTCTTATATTCTTCTTCTTATTATTATTATTATTATTTACTACTTTAGAGTTTTCAGATCAGCGTTAGCTGATGGTCTTTCAATGAAGTTTAAGTGACAAGTTCTAGGACTCTTCTCAGTATTGTGACCGTTCTCCACTCGTTCGCCAACTTCAAGGTCCTCCAGTCCCTTTAGTAATCCTTTAGTTACTGTACCACAAGCACTAATTACAATTGTATAATTGTAACCTTGCATGTTCCACGGTTTTTCCAATTCCCTAGCAAGGTCGAGGTACTTATCCTTCTTTTCATATTCTTTTAGTTTTATTCTGTGGTTAGCCGGGACGACAAAGTCGACAATTTTGCAAATTCATTTTTTTTTAATTGTCGACTATTATTATTATTATTATTATTATTATTATTACGTTTTCGTTAGCTTCATTACCGACAGAAATTATTCTAAATATCCATTGGCACAGAGGGCTGGGGTTGTAGAAAACAGCTGAAGGATAAAACCCAACGCCCACCGAGTGTCCTCGATATGACACTAAACAATCAGATGGTACTATTTACCAACCCCTCCGCTAGGATATGACACAAAGACAATTTTTTTTAGCTGAGTTTAACAGTTTGAATTCAGAGTTTTCCTTCTCCTAGACTAGTTACCTAACCAAGGCTGAAGAACCTATGTCTGTCCTACTATTAACCCATAGCTGGAGGGAGAATAATTGGATTCATACCTTTCCCAATGGTATGAGTGCTATGTGAAATGCAATCAGTCTCGTCCAGGATTTGAACTCGTGTCGTCGTGTCCATTTCCTACGACGATAACGACTACACCACGGGCACCTCAATCAGATGGTGAGGTTCCAGTAATGCTCGAGCTTTGGGGAACGCGGAGTACCCCTTCATTGCAATCGCTTCAAGGTCTACACTGGGCCAGAGAGGTAACACCTGATAGGGCCCTTCTATGGGTCTAATAGAACTAAACTGCGTACTGATGCAAAACTAAATTGCTTGAAATAGATCTGTTTTGTATGCTAACTGAATTGTTTGGAATAGAACAGTTTTAACATTTCTCTGTGTGTAACAAAAACTTATACTTACACGAAACTAAATTGTTTGAAACTTACCAAAATGACTTAATTCGGCGTTAAATGATCGAAAATGGTTGATACGCCGTAAAACAAAGCAACCAACTAACCAACCAACCGACCTAAATATCGCTGAATGTTACCTAAACTCTGTTCCTATTTTGACAAAGGATTTTTTTCTTTCTACTTCTATGTGTGGCTTTTGATTTCATATCAAAGACTACATGTTCACACAGAAAGGAAGACTACCTGTTAACATAAAAATAGCATTATGTGTAAATGTCCTATATTTAAGCAGATTTACCAAGGCACACAACTGCCCTGCTGGCATTTTCTGTAGAATACACTGATTCTATTCCCTGTCGAGAGGTAAGACTTCCCATCAAAAAAAAAAAAAAAGTGGCGTCCAGGAAATGACACTAAATCGTATCGGATAATGAGGATACAGTTTTGAAGATCAAGGCTGAGCGGAATATCCCTTCATAGCTATCACTTCCAGGTTCACTCTGATTTGAAGTGTTAGTATCTGTTATGGTCAAATCTATGGGTCAAATGGATATGTTTGAAAATTATTCGTACTTCATGCAAAACAAAAACTCTGAAGAAAAAATAAACAACAAATGTAAATACGAACGTACAATGAACGCTATTCCGAAACCTCTAAGGATAAAGTAAGCCTAAACAGACGGACAAGCCGTTAAAATCAATCAATCATTCAACCAAGGCATACAAGACTCGAATATACACATAGGTATATATGTATAAAAGTTGGCGACCTTTTCAATAGCTACTACACCAGTTGTAGGGGAGGGCACTACTTCTTTCCCTGGATTGTTCCACTTTACCCTAGATCTGTACCTAATAATGCTGAGTGTTAAGCAAGGAGGCATCAAGTACCATTTTTGAGTCTTTGGTATGACTCGACCAGGGATTGGACCCAGGTCTCCCGGGCTGTTGGCGAACACAATAGCCATCATGCCAATGTCCGATATATAGAATAATTACAATTTGTTCTTTTGTTATATGTTTGATTAAAAAGAAGAAACAAATGATGTGACAAGTTGTTGGCTGTTAAAATCCGCCCAAATCGACTGTTAGTGTTGTCTGTTTATATATATATATATATATATATATTATATATATATATATATATATATATATATATATATGTATGTATGTATATATATATATATATTCAATTATTCAATTCATTTATTTAATATCTATACATTTATTTAATTTCCTGTGAGCCGTTCAATTACGTTAGACTTGTCTAAGGGACTCTAACTAGCCTCAGTCTTTGATCCATTCATAAAAAACAATAATTCCAATCACACTGACGTTCCACCCTGCAACTACCGAAATACCTGAATCACTGTGTCAATCCTACTTAAAACCCTACTGAAGCGATGAAATACAATGATATATATAGAGTGATTGATGAAAACGGGGAGAGGGGGAACCCCCCCGCAAAAAAAAGAAAAGAAAAGACTCGAGCAAACTTCCCCAGCTGGTTGCCCTTCTATTCCCTATTCTAAGGGGGAGTGCTGACTATTTTCTGTACTCGAGGTTCGGAAACAAGTTGGGAAAACCCTAGGGGAAGTGGGTTTGTGATAGGAACCAAAAAATGTCATACACTAGTTATGAGAAACAGAAGAATTATAATTTTAAAATACAATTAGAAGGTAAGCGCTTGTCGTAGGAAATAGATACGGTGACATGAGTTCAAATCCTGACAGTGCGCTGATGCCAGACGAAAAAAAAAATGCGTCCAACTATTCTTCTCACAGCAATTGGTAAATATAACGGCTAATTGCACTTTGTAGTCTTTATATAGAGATCATTCTAGGAAAAGGAAAACTCCAGTCGTACTTCGCTAAAAATTTTAATTTTGCATCGCATTCTGGTCGAAGCGTTGGGGTTGGGTAAATTCATATATTTAGAATTTTCTGTCCCAATCCAAAGAAGATTTTATTGAGAGTAAGGATTTTGATTTTATAGTTAAGGCTTCCAGTATTTCAAGTATTTCTTTTTTATGCTGTTTCTTGTGTAATATCCGGGTATTTTCAATAAGAATTCGTCATATTGGAGTTTCGAGTGATATGTAAGTGTTGAGATGATTTCCAATTGTCCTCTGCTCGAAGATATTTCTTGCTTAAATAGCTTGATTTATTCGTTCCATGGAATTCTACGGTTCCTGCTAGTAGATATATAAATAAGTATATATTGATAGATGTGTAGTTATTAGTTGTTCCAATGGAAATTTCTCTGAATACATTATAGTACTTAAATATATTTAAACTAGAATTTTGGAATAAATTGATATCACTGATTATTTCCAGTTTAATATTTGGTAATTTAATAAAATACATGTCATATATAAACAGGGGCGTAGCAGAAAATTACGGGACTATTTTGGAGTAAATTTTTATAGTTCATATCTTCTTGTAACTTCAGTTTCGATACAATTTGAACACACCTCGATTACTTCTATATCTGAATATTTTTGCATGCCGCAGTATGGATTTATCCAATCCCTCAAGGACGGACAGAGTGCAAGACGAAGTCAATTCTAAAGCGAAGTAAAGTTGGTTTGAATTTAGAATTTTCATTGTTTAGACTGGTTGTCTAACCAAGGCTGAAAAAACCTGGGCTTATTGTTCTACCTTTGTGATAGATGTGGCTGTCCGGAGTGTTTACATGGAAAAGAAGGTGGTTCCATGAGTCAGACAAACCACTCTCCATTAACTAATGGGCCTGAGAAAATAAAATAACTAAGATTTCTAAGTACTACTTCTACTACTAACTCAATTATAACTGTCTTGGGTGTTGAATACCCCCATTATTGTCTACTATGACAAGGACCATATATATATATATATATATATATATATATATATATATATATATATAAAGAGAGAGAGAGAGAGAGAGAGAGAGAGAGAGAGGAGTTTTTCCTCTTTACAGACGAAACGTGGTCACCGACTTTCTCATCCGTTTGTTTCTCTTTAGAATCTCATTTTCTTTTCATAATTAGATGAGACATGTGTTCGGCTGCCGTGTGTCTCAACGAGGAAAGGAGGAAAAAATGACTGAGCCGTTGTTGTTCATTACGAGATTGAGGCTGTGATGACGTATCGTTGCCATAGTGACAAGGGAACGAGCAGAAATGAATTAATAATAAGAAATGCTTGGGGTGGCAAATGCATATTTATGGCCAACAGGAAGAAAAAAAGTTGAATTTTATTACAAATAGGAAGCATACAATTTATTTTGTGTTATCATTTTTTGGGCAAGTATTGATATACGATATTAATACAATAAAGAAGAAGGTGCGATATACAGATATTTGTTACATTGTCAGAGGTTGATGATTACAGCATTTGAAGTAAATCAACAACAGTGTGTTTCTGAACAGGATCCTTGGCGGTTAGCAATTGATAGAAAAGTGGAACGCTTGAAACAAACGTCGTGTTAGATGAAAATAGGAAAAAGTAGTATTTTGGAAGAACTTCTGGCTTGTTTTGGGGCTTCCTTTTTTCTTCGGTTTTCTTCCAAAATGTTGTATAGCGACAGCCTCTCTCCATAAATGAATCTGATGCCCGGCTGTGTGACTGGAAACAAAAAGTCAATTACCAGAACTCTTGGTATGTGTGTGAGAGATGTTCAGGCTGGAGATTTGGGGATTTTTTAGGAAATCAATAGGCAACAAATCACAACCTAAGTTACGGAGCTTAACAAAATTACCCCCCCCCGATCATTAGGGGTGGGCTGCAATTCGTCAAAAATGTAGAGTTTTACTTCATCGATTCGAAAATATAATTTCTCGTCTTGCTATTTTCGAAACCTGTCAGAAGGAAATTGTAACATCAGTAATAACGTGAGTGGGATTTTTGCCACTACCTGTCTGACTTTTCCTTTCCTATGACCATCTACATTTAGTCGTTATCTTTTCGGTAACTCTTTTCGAGATGTCCGAAAAGCTACAAACTTTTCCACTTCTTAACAGAAAGCAACCCCTTGTGTTCTGTTTCTGGGCTCTTCACTTTGCACCGAGGCATTCGGGCCAGCCAACTGATGTTGGTGCTGGGTAGTTGTGAAAAGATAGGCTCACTCGGTCACAGGTAGCCGTCCCCCTAGGTCTTTACCAACTTGCAGGACTAAGTTCATTGCTTGGTGCCAGAGGCGCTCCATTAAAGGGATGCTGACAGGGTCAGTTTCTTTTTGCCCCTCCTGTGCATGTCCTGATTCGTGCGTGGCTCCCACAAGAAAGCGACGTTGTGTCGTACTCTGGTTTAATGGAAATCGGATGAATACCTCTAGTTCCGATCTGTGACAGGTCAGCCTGTCTATTACGTCTTGGTCTGCTATAACCTCTTACGAAATTTTTACTGCTTTACTGTGATTCATAACTCATAGTACACATACAATTTTGAATAAATAGTACACAGCATCAATACTACATTATTGAGAAAGGGTATGGCAAGTAAATAAGACATTATTGAGAATTTAGTTTTTGCTGTTTTGTAAAATTCTGTTATATATATATATATATATATATATATATTATATATATATATATATATATATATATATGTAGTTGTTGTTGGTGACCTTTGTCGTGGGTGACCAGAAGGCTCCTTTTTCAATAGCTACAACACCGAGGGTTTGAGGAGGCATTGGCCTAGGGGTTAGAGTGTTCGCCAATGGCCTGGGAGACCTGGGTTCAATCCCAGGTCGATTCATACCAAAGACTCAAAAAATGGTACTTGATGCTTCCTTGCTTAGCACTCAGCATTATAAGGTACGGATCAAGGGTAAAGTAGAGCAATCCAGGAAAGGAGTAGCGCCCTCCCCTACACATTGGTGTAGTAGCTATCGAAAAGGGAGCCTTCGGGTTACCCTCGACTATGGTCGCCAACTTTACTTACTTTATATATATATAATCAGCTGATTATATATATATATATATATATATATAATAATATATATATAGATATATAATCAGCTGATTGGCCTTGTGGGTAGAGTGTTCGCCAATGGTCCGGGATATATATATATATATATATATATATATATATATATATATATATTAGATGATTGTAAAGGGTACAAATATGTAATAGAAATAGAAATTCAGGTGTGACGCTATATTTGATTTAATCTTTCCAGACACTCCACTTAGTAGCTGCCGTTTTTTTTCAAATCCGTATTCTTAGAAGACATGAATTATAAAAGCTGCCTATTCCTCACCGACCAAATAAGTCACCTAGTAATGCTCGAGATAACTAAACTAGAATTAACATTCTGAGATGTATTCAACAAGGTTCATGTCATGCAACACACACACATACACACTCAGAAAGAGAGAGAGAGAGAGAGAGAGAGAGAGAGAGAGAGAGAGAGGGGGGAGAGAGATCAGACGGTATGAAAATATGAAAATATGAAAAAACAATATGTTCAAAGCATGTATTTATTTATAAAAGACAAATCAATCAATAATATATGTTTCCTTTTTTAAAGCCATCTTCTGGACGATGTTATTATGAGAAGTTGTCTCATCAAAAAAGAAAAACAAAACAAAAAACAAAAAAACAAAAAACAAAAGACCTTATTCATGTATAAATAAATCCTTTGACTATATTGTTTTTCTTATTTGCACACACACACACACACACACACACACACACACACACACACACACACACACACATATATATATATATATATATATATATATATATATAATTACATCATTACTTAAGTCAATACTGACGAGAATAAAAAACAAAGTTTCTGTGTCTAATTCGCTTCACTGATCCGCTCATAAAATATAGTAGATATTTAAACAAGAAATACTATTTATCGTAATCGATGAATATTTCTGTTTTAATGTTTGGAGAAAGATCATATCATTGTCCATGTATTGACTTTCCACTCATTCCGTGGTCTTTAGAATACGCTGACTGTATTCCTTGCAAAAAGATAAGATCTCTACCCCAAAAGTTGTGCCCAGGTTATGACACGAAATTGGATCCTGTTATCGAGACCTGGGTAGTGTCGTGTACCCTTGCGATAATTCACAGATCGTATCTGGGGAGATTGTACCTGTTAGAATATCATATCTATGTTAAATAGAATAATTTAATCATTTACTCTATCAAAAACCATTTAACTCTGCGCAAACAAATAATTAATTTAAAAAAGAATTATTAGTATTAGATTTTAATAATTGAAACCGTCTGTCAGCTAGCAAATGAACTCTGGATTGTTAAAAATAATGTTACCTACAAATTATTTGTTTATAAATCATATCTATCTATCTATCTATCTATCTATCTATCTATATACAAGGTGGAACGATAAAATTGTCGTCCTAAAGAAAACAACACTACAGCTTTATTTAAAACTTTTATTGAAAAAATCAATTCAGGTAACTTGATTATGTTGTAGAGCTGACATCTATTCAATGTAGCCGCCTGCAGCCTCAATCACCGCCTCGATATGGATCCGGAACTGGGAGCATACCTTTTCTACAAGCACCAGCGGGATCTCGGTGAATGCTGTGTGGATGGCGGCGATCGGGCTGTCTTTGGTGTTGTGGGAGGTCATGTTGGTGATGTTCTCGACGTATGACCAAACGAAGTAGTCCAGCGGGTTCAGGTCGGAGGAGGAGGGTGGCCACTAAGAGAAGGGTACAAAGTCGTAGACCTCTTTCTGAAGCCAAGCCTGGGTCTCTTTGGACTTGTGGGCTGGCGCCGAATCCTGCTGCCACACCCAGGGTCGGCCACCGGCCACCTGATTGCAGCCGGGGATCACCACACCCTTCAGCACATCCAGGTACACTTTAATGTTGACTTTCAAACCGACTTCTAAGATGTGAGGTGGCATGATGTGGCCATCCACTCCACCTCGTCCAAAGGGTCGTCCGATGCGTTGAGCTGTTCCCTCAAGTGTTGAACCATCCGGTTTTGATTTTTGAGGGTGCTGGCAATGATCCTCTTGTCATAACTTGGATAGGTAGAGAGCATGAGTTTTACAGCGGCGCATATCTGAACTCACTCGTTGAAATTTGTATCACTTTCAGACATGATAGAAGGCTCGTATTGCTCTTGGGATTTGTACACAGCTGGCCAACTAGTAGATGGTCTGCAACAAAAAAAGAAAAAAAAAAAAAGAAAAAGAAAACCGGTTTTCATTAAACGGAATTGGAATCATGTCGTCTTTTCTAGGGCAACAATTTTATCCTTCCACCCTGTGTATATATATATGTGTGTGTGTGTGTGTCTGTGTGTGTCTGTGTGTGTGCGTGCATGTAAAACAGATTTGACATTAAATAAACCACAAGGTTTGATATGCCATTAAACACAACTAAAACAAACCAAAACATTTACAGAAAAAACGTCAAGATGAACGTATAATGTATGCGATTCCCTCACCTTACGGCATAAAACAATCCTTGATGGATTTACATGCCATTAAATTCAATCAATCTATCAGTCAATCCGTCAACAAAAAAGCGACAAAACTTTCTTTTCAATTTTAATATATTTAATTGTCTGGTTTGTCTAACTTGGATAGGTTTCATGCTGGGTGGTTGGTGGCTGCAGATCAATTGCTTTGTGGGGTGTTGCCTCCAAAGCTTTTTGTGTAATTACCGTCAAGGTGAATCCATATAGCAGTGTTGAGACGACCACTGCTTGGAAAAAAAACCGTTTTAATTCATCGGTCTGGTCTGACTTCCATATGACCGATAGCCTATCGATACCTATCAACCCCTCACCCCACAAACGAGAGTCTGGAACAAATAAGATGTGAGATATTTACAGATTACAAACTATGTACAGAATTCATGATGAACTTTGTTTGGTATGGTTTTATGGCACATCAACCATTGTATGTTATTAATACCAAATTGATTTTTATAGATATAAACAGTCTTATTTCAAACAATTCAGTTTAGCATAAGTACACAGGTTCAATGTCAAAAACAGTTCTATTTCAAACAGATCAGTTTAACATACAAAAATGGTTCTCTTTCAAACAATTCAGTTTATCACAAGTACACAGTTTTATGTCAAAAATAGTTCTATTTCAAACAATTCAGTTTAGTGAAAGTATAGTTTCAATGTCAAAAAACGATTCCATTTCAAACAATTAAGTTTAGTATAGGTATACAGTTTAGGTTTATTTGACCCCGAGATAGGACCCAATCAGGTGCTACCACTCCGGGCCTGAGTGGAACTGGGAGCGATGGCAATGAAGGGGTACCCTGCATTCCCCAAAGTTCCCACATTACTGGAACTTCCCCATCAGAATACTTAGTGTCATAGCTAGGACACTCGTTGGTGGGGGTCTAACCCTTCTGCAGAGATGTAGTCGGTGCATTTTTCACACCCAACCAAATGGGTAAAATTCACAATGGAATGTGATGATGTTTTCTTTAATTATTTCTCTGTGTGCGCCAATTTTCACCTAACTACGCACTTATGTATATAATTATCAAGTTCAATGCTGCTATTTAGTTTGCTAATTCCTGTTGGAGAAATCTTTCTCACCAAGTAAGTTCGTTAAGTGCCAATGTCTGATCTATCCACTTGCTAAACTGCTGGTTTCGTTAGTTGCAGGTGTTAGTTGTGAAAACTCACCAGATTCCTCCGCAATCGCTTTACGATGACATAAGCCAGTAAAAGAAGAAAGAAAAAATCCGACCGTTTTGAAACAATCTCGGAACTCAAGTTCTTATAAAAAGAACACTGCTCACCAAAAAAATCTTTACATTCCGTTTTTCTGTCCAAAAATATACTGTGGAATTTCCCACAACATAGCGGCTAACGTACTCAAGTGCGATATCGTAGTAAGAGAGTTCGAATTTCAATTGCGTTCCTTTTCGGACGAATATCTTTACGAAAGTTATGCACCAAGTAATTACCATAGCTATGGCTTAAATAATACAACTTATGTCTCCAGTCTTCATGCAGAAATCCCGTAGATTCACGCGGGCATAGCTCTTTGTTTATTTTTGCGCCAAGATCATCCAACGTGTATCTATACAAAGAAATCTCCCTGAAATTTTGGTACCGACATGCTGAAGGTAAAGTCTTTGGCTTGAACATCTATCCACACACACACACACATTCACACATACATCTGTATATATATATATATATGAAACCTTAGGTTTCATGAAGTTTTACAAACAGATTAACTAACTGACGATTGTGTTTGTAAAACTTCATGAAACCCAAGGTCGCAGACAAACTTCAATGGGACTGAATATATAAAATCTAATTTATTTATCATTATTATCATTATTATAGCTCTATCACAGATATTGAGCCCTCTCCAAATTATATCACACTTGGTTCGCCACTAACCCACAAATTGAATTAATGACAACCAACACTATCACAATATATATATATATATATATATATATATATATATATATATATATATTTGAATGCACATTATTGTTCCACAAATGTCGTAGTATATACAAATTAAATTTTAAAATGAACCTCTTAGATTTTCTTTTATTCGACGAAATTTGCAAATTGATCTTTCTAATCAACTTCTTAGTCTTCCTTCTCTATTTTTAAAAGCATATAAACCTTCGTGTGTTATTTAATGCCAAGTCCAAGCTTAAAGAAGAATAGCAGTGATACTATTTAACTTATCGCTGGGAGGGTAGGGGGTTCTTCCCTTTTCCAAGGGTATTTGTCTGAAAATAAACGTAACAATATGAGTGGATTTCGAATTTGCTTTCTTCGATTTCGCAGTTTATTCATTAGGGCATGAAGACTCACCCGGTGGATTTCAGTTTTTATTCAACGAATAAATATTACCACATATGGAAGTTAAACTTAATAAAGAATATGCTATACCAAGGTTAATTTGACTTTATTCTCTGAATGTTTCCTCTTTTTTATTATTTGTAGGTTTTTTTTTCTGAGGCTTTATCCAGGACTATTTCGAGTTGTAGGATGCAAGTTTAATTTTCCGCGAAAGAGCAGGTTCATTTCCGACTCTGTGCGCAGTTACATTGGCCTAAGAGTATATCAACCCAAGCAATTGTAATAGCAAGCAAAAATAGATGAATAGTAACAAAGAGGTTAATCCTCCTGATAATCCTTTAAACCTATTTAAATTAAACCTTTAATAATTTTAAAAAACTTTTTGGATGAAACTTTTAATCCTTTAAAATTTTTTTCGTTGGGTTTGATTTGGCTTTTTTGTTTAATGGCACATCAACCTTCTTTGTATATTTAATACCAAATCCATTTTTGTAAATGGATAGTAATGGTACTATTTAACCCACAGCTGGTGAGGTACGGGGGTTGATATTTTTCTCAAGGGTATTCATCCGATAGTAAACGAGAAAGTGCGACTGGGGTTCGAACCAGTTTGCTACAATTTTGCAATCCAGCACGTTAGCTACTACAGCACGGAGATATTCCCCAAACCGTTTTAGATTAAAATGATTACGAATAATATTAAAAGATATATCTCTCCAATGCAGACGCACAGATCTTCCCAATAAACTTTATAGCTAGAGTGCATTCCTTGGAGGTATGATAGTCGAATTAGATTAGCAGAATGAGTGAATTTGATTCACACAGGGTGTCCCATACTTCCGTCCTTCTGACAAATATAACCTACGATTAGTTTTATATAATCACCTTACGAAGTCTAGTTAGTAGCAAGCAAGACTACCAGAGCTTTTTAGTGAATTCAGTTCACACAGAGTGAACCATACCTCTGGCTATGTGTCAAATTAAGCTATGCTTAGGGAACAATTATAAACGTCAACACACACAAACACTCACACACACACACTCACGCACACACACACTTACACACACACACTCTATATCTTTCTCTCTATCTCTCTCTCTAAACGAAATTATCAATCTCGGCTGACCTGTAAATATTCTAAGAGCTTGACATTGCAATATCAGCGTACATGCGACTGTTCGCGGAATCATCTTGAAGCATTTCGAAAACGCTAAAAGACTTGGTAATTCATATCGATCACAGCGATTTCATCTGAGAAGTATTCTCAATGGGTCGACGGCACAAACCCAATAAGGTGTTTACTGTCTCGAGTCATTTTGTTGCAAGTTCTTTCTGAGAATTTTTCTCCTCTCTGGCGAAAAATTAACTTCTTTACATTTTGATAAACTATGTAAATCTCATAAAGTAACTAATATCTTCCGGTTGAGATAAATAGCAACATACTGCTGTCCATGTGATATCAGATATCAATCCAGAAAATATCGTGACTGCTGTTGACAAATTCAGGCACACGATGTTAGTTTAAAATTCGTTTTTTCTGATCAGTACTCAATTTACTCTGTGTGCGTATCTATTTATCTATATATCTATCTGTAAGAGCAAGTAAATGTGTATGTGTGTGTATGTGTGTGTGTGTGTGTGTGTGTGTGTGTGAGAGAGAGAGAGAGAGAGAGAGAGAGAGAGAGAGAGAGAGAAATAAACAGATATATAGAGAGAACATAAAGATAGATAAATAGATAGAAAGATAGATAGAGAGAGAGAGAGAGAGTGAGAGTGAGAGAGAGATTGATAAATAGATATCATCATCATCATATCGCGCTGGTACCACGGATATCCCTGACCCTCTCTCGCCACTCCTCCCTATTGTTCATCGCCCTTGGTAGGTCTTCAGAACAACATCCCGTATCCTCACATAGCTGCTGAATGTATGTTCGTGCTGGTCGTCCTGCTTTTGCACGGCCATGTGTGGGGGTCCATAAGAGTACATCTCTTATGAGTTCGTCCCTGCTTCTCCAGCAGTGTCCTGCATGTCTGGTTCGTCTAAGAAAATAGAGAGAAATATATATATATATATATAGAGAGAGAGAGAGAGACAGAGAGAGAGACAGAGAGACAGACAGACAGACAGACAGATAGAGGGAGAGAGAAAAGAAAGAGGAATGGAGGGAGCAAGAGAGAAAGAGAGAGAGAGAGAGAGAGGGAGAGAGAGAGAGAGAGAAAGTGAGTGAGGGAGAGAAAAAGAAAGAAAGCAATAAATAACTTCTTTGCTTGTAGTATTAATTGGCTGTTGGTATCAACTTACATATATTACATCAATATACATTCGCAATCATTTTAAACAGGTAAACGCTTCATCATCTCAAATATATGTATTTGAATTATTGACTGGAATCATAAAAATGTATTACCACTTTCCGGTTCAGAGTGAATATAATTGTAATTGTAATGAAGGAGTGACTCCACATTTTCACGGGGCTCAGAACAACGAAATTTCATAAAGGACAACAAATTTGAAGTATTTCAGTTTTTTTTAAACATTACATAGCATTTTCATATTTTCTGAGCCGTTGGCTACGACAGCAATTTGTTGCAGCCATTTCAGTTGCAAGAATTGAATGTTAAACAATCTATCAGACTTTAATTTTCGAATGAATATCAGATATAAAGCTGTAGTTTTTAAAAGAAACTAAATATAGATACTCTTTTTTGTAACCTCACAAATTTACAAGCAATTAGATATCTATGAAAATACTTTACAGAGGATACAGTGTTAGGAGGTGCCCGTGGTGTAATGGTTATCGTCGTAGGAAATGGACATGGCGACACGAGTTCAAATCCTGGACGAGGCTGATTGCATTTCACATAGCACTAATTCCCTTGGGAAAGGTATGAATCCAATTATTCACTCTCCAGCTATGGGTAAATAGTAGGGCAGACTGAGTTCTTCAGCCTTGGTGAGGCAACTAGTCCAGGAGAAGGAAAACTCTGAATTCAAACCTGTTAAACTCCGCTTAAAAATTGACCTTGTTTCATATCCTGCCCGAGCGGAGGGGTTGGTAAATAGGATCAGCTACATAAGGAACTTGTAAAAAATTATATAAGTCAACGAAATCACCTGAAACAATCTTTAAACATTTGAATCAATATAGTAAGTAAGTTACCCAACCGTAGTCGAAGGTGACTTTTTCAACAGCTACTACACAAAGGTTTAGAGGAGGGTGCTACTCCTGGTATTGCTCCACTTATCCTTGATCCGTACCTTATAATACTGAGTGTTAATTAAGAAGGCATAAAGCACAATTTTTTGAGTATTTGTTATGACTCGACCTGGTATTGAACCATTATGCCAATGATTTCCAATATTTGCAATATATTATCTATTTACACTTCTCTATCCACCACGAGCAGAACATGACAAAAGGTCAATTTTGAGCAGATTTCAACATGTTTGAATCCAGAGTTTTTCTTTTCCAAAAACCCATTGCCACTCTAAGATTAAATTGTCTGCCCAACTATTCATCCATAGTTGTAGGGAGAATAGCTAGAACTACATCTTTCTCACAGTTATAATTAATTGCAAATAGCCTCACTCAGGATTTGAACTCAGGTCATCGTGTCTATTTCGTACGACGTTAACCATTAAACCACGAGCCTACCCATGCTCTAGACTGCCAAATCGACTGGGGCGGTAGAATATACCGACTGCATCTCTGCAGAGGGATAAGACCCCCCAAACAATGTCCTGGAAATGACACGGCGCAATCTGGTGGTGACACTCCTTTACTTTGGGGAATGTGGAGTACCCCTTCATTGCTTTCGCTCCCAGATCCACTCTGGCCTGCAGTAGTAGCACCTGATAGGGTCCTATCTATTCGTCAAATAGACTAAACTGTACTTTTGTTAAACTAAATTGCGTGAAATGGGACTGTTTTCACATTTAAACTGCGTGCTTTTGCTGAACTGAATTGTTCGAAATAGAACTGTTTTGAACTGTTTTATGACATATCTGTTTGTTAACAAAAACTGTACTTATACTAAACATGAATGTATAAAATTTAATTCAGCGTTAAATGACACGAAAAGGATTGATATGCTGTGCAAAAAAAATAACCAGACAGCTTACATTACAATTCTAGATTAGAATACTTGAAACAATATAACTGTTCAAATTATTTGTATTAGATGATAATAATTGAAACTATATATCTGTGAGAAATTTATTTAATACATACTTTAAAATCATATAACTATGTATTTTTTGAAATATTAGATACGAATACAAATTTTTTTTATTAAATCGGACTAATTTGGACTATGCAGAAATTATTTCTATTAGGGATACTTGAAACCATATAACTCTAAAAAATATTAGTATTAGATGGAAATACTTCGACTCTTCAATTGTGCAAATTATTTATATTTGAAAGGATTACGTGAAACCATGTGTGTAATTTTTTTGTATTAGATATGAATACTTGAAACCATATAAATGAGGGTAAATTATTTGTATTAGATAGGAATACTTTAAATCGTACAACAGTGTGCAAAAAATGATGATTATAATCAAATATGAGTAGTTATCTAAAATTATATAATTGTGACCCTATAGGTCAGTCGAGGATAAATAATTGACCATAGAAATGAGAATTAGCCTTGGCGGATTTTAGAAGAATGAACTCAGTACATTTTAAAGTTTGAAAATTAACAAAAATGGATTCAGAAAAAAATACATCGGAAATATGTTTGAAGAGAATATATACATTGTAATCCACAGACTGACTGTTTCGTTGTATCACAACTCCACACTGTGGCTAGACATGTAGGATGCTTGAAGCTGGGGTCGAAACCCGCCCAACTTTACGTTAGACTTAGTATCTGACCACTCGGCGTATCACGTCGGCGTATCACGTCGGCAAGGGAATTATAAGGTATTGTGTCGCAACAACAGCAGCAGCGTTCGTTTGTTTACATTAAAATGACAAAAGAATTGTTTTATTTATAAGCCAGAATGAGTAAAGTTGGCTTGGAACCTCAAACTTGTCAATAAGTGAATGTGGTGGGTGCGGCATACAGTGGGGCGCAGAATTGATTGTTGGAAGCCAAATTAGGAAAAGATTACAATTTCTCAACTTTGCCCGCCAGCAGCCTTCAGTTGGAAAATATACGAGGATCATTCAATAAGTTTCCAGATTTTTTCGTATGGGCACTTTTATTGATAGTACACACATGAAACTGTAGTCCACTTCGAAGTAATCTCCTCCGGCTGCAATGCACTTGTTGTACCGTTCCAGCAACTTCTGAAAGGCCCCACGGAAGTCCTCTTGTGTGAGCGTGTCAATGAACTTCGTCACAGCCTCTTTCATCTGCTCAATTGTCTCATAACGACAGCTTCTGAGCTTAGGGAATAACTTAAAGTCACAGGGAGCAAGGTTTGGACTATATGAAGGGAGCGGGGCTGTCTTGATGCCCAGTTTGGTCAAATAGTCAGTGACAAGGATGGAATTGTGGACTGGTGTATTGTCCTGGTAGAAATACCATTGATCCGATTTGAAGATTGCTGGCCTCTTCCGACGGAATCTCTTCCTGAACTCCCTTAAAACCTCAACATAGTAACCCTAACCCTAACTCTTTGGCCAATCAACTCTGGTGTATTGATTACCTTATTCCTCTCACACATCTCATCACCCCTCATATACTCCCTGCTTTTCTTGAATCTCTTATGTCACTCAAAAACTGATGCTCGATTCATGCAAGATGGTCCAAAAGCAGTCTGAACCATTCCACACGTTTCTATGGCATTTTTTCCAAGTTTAAAACAGAATTTGATTGCATATCGTTCTTCTAAATTGTCCTTACGTCCACATTACTTTTTTGAAATTCATCAGCTGTGACAATCAGGCTTTATTAGGGTGTATTCCAATTGCTGCTGTATCTGTTTATTTGAACCTGAAATCATAAAAAATGGTCTGTCATCTCATAAGATGTATAGCCATACTGAATTTTCAAGAGTCTATGACAATTTTAAATGCCTGAATAAAAAATTTTGGAAACTTATTGATTGCACCACGTACATAAGATGCAAGAGATTTCTCCTTAAAAAGAATAAAGTCTTGCTGAGAGAAAGTGAGTTGACAACTAGAATTCTCCGTCGCTCTGAAAGATGACTTTTTACCTGACTATCTTGGGTGTAGAAAAAGCGAAGTGAATAAAGAAAACACTATAGCAGAGAGACAGAAAAAAGCGCAAAATAACACGTCAAATCGACATCTTGACCTTCTACCAGACTACTCTGAGTATTGAAAATAAAGAAAGTCTATAATATAACATTGTGAAATAATACCAAGGACTGAGAGAAAGCAAACATAACCAACATTGAGATTGCCATGCGCCAGGCTGTAGTCAGTGAAAGTAGAAAAGTCTAAACTTATACAAATAATTGACTGACAGTTATTTTGGGATCCGGGTCTCTGACTAAAAATCTCAACTCTGGGATGTGTGAAAGCTTGTACCATTATTAGAGATATCTTTCTTTTCTTATTGTAATTGTTACAAAGCCAAGTTTGCCCTCTGTTTATTTGCGTCGATATTTTTAAAATATTTTCTCAAGTGTGCGATCTCATCCGTCTACTCGTCAACCGGCGACTGCGATTAGCGATTGGTCTGTTGTCTGGATCTAAAAAAAAAAACAACATGGGCAAATAATGGATTGGTCGTGTCATCCGAAGAAATATCTGACCAGCGGAATGATCAGAAGATTGGAAATAAAATCGAGGGTGGTTGTACTGTCACATGATTACTTAAAAATGATTGATTTTAGCTTAAAATAACTCGAGAAAGTTTGACGTAACGTAAAATCCTACCAAGCAAAAAAAAATAATAAAATGAAATAAACAAACAAAAAAAAAACAAAAAAAAACAAAACAAGCAAACAACCAACCAACCAAATAAATAGAAGTTAATCAGGAGTTAATCTTCCCTTTTTTAAAAATATTTAAAATCACCTGCGTTTTATAAGCAATCTGCTTCTTTGATTCCAATTTTTGAAAACAGTCTAAAAGAATATTCAGGTTCTTTGAAAAAAAACCCGATATTCTAGAATCTATATAAAGAAATGGATCTTCGCATGAGGTCACCGCATAACGCAATATATTTCAACTGTTATTATTGTCTCAGGGAATTTTTCATATGACTAATATCTCAGCATAAAATCTATTGAATTCTACAGCTTATCCTTAGGGTGAGATTCTTTATGAAATGCCTTTCATAATATATCAATGTATGACTGCTTATAAAACGATAAAGTTTGAATCGGAGGCTGGCATGAATAAAACTGCGAGCTTCAAATGGTCGACATAGGTGTATGTTCTGAGTTATAGCTGATAGATTATAAAACAAATGCGAGGATATGTCAAACAGCTTCGTGATAGATGACTGGGCGAAAGGTTTGTAATAAGGCAATTCCAGGAGAAATGATGAATTAATTTCTATCAAGGGGGTAGAATCAGCTCGTTGATTATTGACCCAGAGGAATACTTGCGTTGTTGAGGAGGTTTATGAATCTGTGTATTCGATCCTAAATTCTTTAAATAGAAATGACCTTATACTCTGATCCAATGTTTGATTTATAGCTGGTCTATAAACTTATCAGATACTAAGTTAAATTTTGTCCACAGGCGATTGGCCTCATGAGTTGAGTGTTTATCAATGGTCCGGGAGACCGGGGTTCAATCTCAGGTCGAGTTATACCAAAGACTCAAAAATGGTACTTGACCCCGCCTTGTTTAACTTTCAGCATTATAAAGTAAGGATCAATGGTAAAGTGGTGGAATCTAGGCAATGGAGTCGCACCCTCCCCTACACCTTGGTGTAGTAGCTATTGAAAAGGAGCCTTCGGGTCACCCTCAACTAAGGTCGCCAACTTATTCACCCTTCTCAACAGAGGAGGCGCTTATGATGCAGTGGTTATCGTCGTAGGACATGGATATGGTGACCCGAGTTCAAACCTTGGATGAGGCTGTTTTCATTTTACATAGCACCAATACCATAGGAGAATGTATGAATTCAATTATCCTGTCTTCAGCTATGGTTGATTTGGCTCTTCATCCTTCTTCATCTGAATTCCAATCAGTTAAGCTCTGCTCAGAATTTAGCCGTATGTTTGGGAGGTGAAGTTACATTTTCTGCGCTTTAGTTTACTTTAAAACATATCTAAACCAAACACCTTCCAATCGTCTCAACGTCGCTGAAAGTGAACATTTCCAGTTTTTAAATTTTTTTCAATCGATCTAAAACGGAATTCCATTAGCAAAAAAAATCTTCACTCTCCATTCGATTGATGCTTTTCATCCTCTTCAACAAAAGGAAAACAAATTGGTATTTTAACTTTGCCTGGGAGCAAACGAAGGTATTAATTGTAACTAACACTAATAAGCACAACGACAACAAAAGGGATAGGGAAAAGTGTAATACACTGACTGATATTGGCTGTGGCTCTAATGATAAAATGAATTTCTTATAAAAGATGGCTGTATCACTGGTAGTTAAAAAACATGGTATTATAGAATATCACTTACAATAAAGAATTAGCTTTGAGGTGTAATTATAATTGGTGAAAGAAAATTGATGACAAACCGTGTGTCTCGTATCTCTTTTCATTGACCGTATAGTTCAAATTATTTCTCATAGCTACTTAGTGATTGACTAACGTAAACCTTTATATATATATATATATATATAGATAGAGAGAGAGAGAGAGAGAGAGAGAGAGAGAGAGAGAGAGAGAGAGAGAGAAAGAGAGTAATAAAATAAATACAATCAAGAAAGAAACTGAGAAACAAAAGAAAAAACATTCTGAGAAAGTGCGTACTGTATAAACAGATGCTAGCTTGCTTGGTAATTGGGGAAAAGTTATACCATATATATATATATATATATATATATATATATATATAGTATTATTCAGTCCAGTTAAACCGGAGTTGGGATATTTTTCGGTTCAGTTAAACCGGAGTTGGTGTTAATTTTTTTTTGGTGCTTTTGATTTATATCAAAAACCCATAACTGGATGGAAATAAATTTATAATCCTAATGTGGCCGGTTTACCTTTTTCTTAAAGAAGACATATATATATATATATATATATATATATAGTATAACTTTATATATATATATATATATATAAGAAAGAAAGAAAGAAAGAAAGAAAGAGAGAGAGAGAGAGAGAAACTCTGTGTGTGTGTGTGTGTGTGAGAGAGAGAGAGAGAGAGAGAGAGAGAGAGAGAGAGAGAGAGAGAGAGTGATTTGCCAACCAGGTTAATTGTCAAGAATATTGGTGTCTGGACGATCGAAGCAAATAATTGCATTTTCTCTGCTTAACCTTTAGATAAATTTTTAAAAAAAGCGAAATATTTTAATTCTTTTTTTCACACATAGAGGAAACCTGAAATAGTTCTCAGTGGTTCTCAAATTTATCTTTTACATCTATTTATACGATTTTCCCCAAAATATCGCAGTACCTACACCTGTATTTATTTTCAGATAACTACAGTCACCATAATTTTGTAGTCTATTTTGAACAAAACTGCCAAATTTGTAAACGTATATTATGCGTTAGATTTATATGAAATTTATATTTGGCATATAAGAAAAAAATTGAATCTCTGATCAGCACTAGTTGATGTACCATTTTCCGCCGGGTGATAAGGTATCGCGAATACTGCAAAGTTTAAAGATAAATATTAAAAACTTGTTTTATTTATTTCAGTCTTCTCGGAAAAAGTTTCTTTTAAAATCTCTGCTCTCAAGAAAAAAATATACAAAACTATAAAAGATGAATCTCTATGAGTGAAATAAATTTACTTCTAATATTTTTTTTTATCTGAGGTCACCTCTGGTGTAATGATTCCTGTTGTCGGAAATGTAAATCAAATTCAAATCCTGGACGACCCTGTTTGCATTTCATATACCGCTAATAGGCATGTATCTAACTATTATTCTTCCATCTATGGGTAAATTGTCGGACAAACTTGACTCTTTAATTTGGTATGGCAACCGATCTAGGAGAAGGAAAACTCTATATTCAAACTAGTTAATCTCCATTTAAAAATTGGCCTTTTGTCGCATCCTTCTCGTGAGGACGAATTGGGTAAATTTGTATTCTTTTATATATTATGAAATTATTTTTATTGTTATTTATTAAATGTTGCTTAGCTTGGCACGCGTTTTAGGTTGTTTAAGCGACCTGATCTTACGTAATGGTTACCCATTCATTTTCTGAACAGATTCATCACACCCATTGAAAAGGAATGAACCCTCTTTATCCTCTCAGCTATGGATTAAATAGTACCACTACTGTCCTAAACGGATGAATTTGGTTATAAATAACCCAAGATGGTTTATATGCCATTAAAAAAAGCTCAAAACCAAACCATATTTATCAATGCTTAACTTCGATGATCTCGTGAGAATAATTAATAATTATTTCAGGTATTTATCACTTTATTTCTACTTTTAAGACAACTATTCGACGAATAAATTTTGGTGAGTATGAAAAAAAAATCGTGGGAGCATACAAGACTGAAATTTGTCTATTAATTCTAAGAAACATGAATCTTGTCGAGTAATTCACCTTTGTCCAGTATCACATGTTAGTGACGTCATTTATATTTCTAAATGTTAAATATGTTTTAAAACCATCGATCTATAATCCCTTTTTACTGGACGAGTTTTTAAAATACATGGGAATAATAGACCATTCCCGGCCACGCTGGTCTGGTTGTTATTTACAAATTTTTGCTTAGTCTAGCACTGCAGCCACGGATTGCTTATAATATTTATGATTCGTAAAGGGTCACCGTTTTAAGTATAGGACATGCTTATCGCTGTTTCACTTCGGTGATTTGACACACAGTGCTTTTTGGTTGACTTGACATTAGACTACATGTACAGACAAATTCTTACGTTTTTTTTGGCACACGGTTATATCATGTCAATTATTCCTTTCTAATACAAACAATTTTCAATACTTTTCTTTTGATATACGCCTTTATACATAATTAATACGAGCCTGAGTTGAAAAAGACCATTAATTGGGAAAACGCTGACTCCCAGATAAAGAAAATGTTCTATTTGATCCATAGACATGACCCTAACTCGATTAGGGTAACAAAGAATAGTTTAAATGAAGTGGTATTCCACACTCACAAATGGTCCAGAACTGGAGCCTCGCCATCAGATGCAACTTCGAGTCATATACACGAAAACACTTTTGTTTTAGGGGGTGATGGGTCTAATCGCTTTTGAGGTGATACAGTCCGCGTATTGCAAGCCCCGCTGACTGGGCGGTGATTGGTTTGATCTTTTGCTGATATTTTAAAATTTTGCGTTTTACTTCAACTCTATTTTACTTTCGAAACAAAAAGCGTTATTTTGTATATTTTGTATATTTTACCGACAAAATCAGCAGAGTTTTTTGTCGTGTGTGATTATTGCTGTCTTGTTAATAAAGGGTTAACATATAGAGAAAAAAAAAACCAAAACACACACACACACACACACACACACACACAGTTGTGCGTACTTAGTCGCGAAAGTGACATTCCTGGTTTTCTATAGTTCATTGTCGATAAAACCATGTTCAATATGTTAGCTGTCATTAGAATTGATTCAAACCTGGAGCTGTTGTGTATCAGGATTTTGTTGCAGCCGCGGTCTCTGTGTGATCGGGCAGGTGGCAACAAAGATTTTCGCCTATAATTAGAGGATTAAGCGTGAAAAAAAGTATAGTCGGCTTGTCGGAGAACGTTGCAATCAATTTTATCCGAAAATACCAGCGTAGAAATTGCAAAGCGATAAAAAACAGTCCTCAAAAACAGTGAAGAAAATATTTAAGATAAAAAGGAATTATCCATGAAGAGAAATATGTTATTTTTTGTCTAAATTTCTGAGAGACGGAATTATCATTACTTGTTGTACTTAGCCGAATTAATTACGGGTTCTCAGATGGACATTATCAAAAATAGATTTAAAAAAATTAGAATCGCTGTCATTAAAGTCTAAGATAATTATTCGTATTAAAAAGACGTTTTATTTCATTTTTTTTACTGCTTGTTTACTACAGGTTGAAGCTTTGTTTACACCGAGCGTGGCGTACGGAAGATGGGTTTATAGAGAAAAGAAAAGCCTTCAAAATAAATAAATATTTCGACTAAATATCTTATTCTTAATAGATATTATGTCATTGCTTAGACGGATAACATTAATCTAAAGTAAAAAAGAAATATTTTTGAGTGGTTTTTAGGCTAAGCCGCCATTAAGTTGAAATATATTATCTTTTCACACCTCGTCCCCTGAGAACAGTAAATAAGGTGCTAGTAAATATAAAGAGAAGAAAGTCATCTACGACTAGTAACAGTTACCAAGTAAGCGAATAAGAGCTGTGAGATGGACAGTCTTTTACGACTTTGGGGCACATAAAACATGTGGTACAGGTACCCCCTGTTGACGTGTCCAAGATCTTCAATTATAATTTAGAATCCTCCTAAACATAAATGCAACAATTCCTGACAGTTGGCTTGAGACTAAGTGAAATGATAAAGCCTTCGTTCTGCGGACGAAGGGACATTTGGGAATTATTATAATATTTTACAATGATGAACGATTAGCGTCTTAATCTTCATTATTGTATTCTTGTGATAACATTGTCTAGTTGATAGGAACGTTGGTTGAAGTGTATCTAATTATGATGTGGTCTGAGTTCAATCCCTTTCTCCAATAGTGTATAAAAGTAAGGACGATGGAAATTCAAAATCCGCCATCGTAGGTTGAATAAAGAGTTTGTTTAGAAATCCTCAGCTTACAACGGCTAAAACAGTACAATCCGGCAAGGGCTAACCAGTAGTATCTGTTTGTCTACCTCAGTTAGGTTTTTGTCTTTAGACTGAATGCAGCTAATAAATAAATAAATCAGAATTGATGAATTTAGTTCCAGGCATTATTACTCGATAGCAGCACTTCCCCAATAACTCCAGAAAGAACGATCGATGTTGTACTACATCAACCTGATTGTAATCGCGATAGCTTGGGTTATTTTTTTACCTTGTTCATACGTACAAACTCATAATTCATAATCATATTTGTTGTGTGTTGCCTACTGCATTTGGAGGGAGGCGGCTAATTAGAGATGGTGATAACGAGCAAGATGAGGACTCTATTCAAAGTATATCAGGGTATAATAGAAATATGTATGCGCTATATATTTGTCTATCTTTCTATTGTTAGGTCCTTGACTTACAAAAACCATAACATATCATCCTTTGTATGGACGATAGAAAAATCAACAAATCGGATTATTATCAGAATACTCTCAAGGTCGTTCGAATATGTGATTGAGAGAAGAAGTCTGCGTTCATATCTAACTCTTTTCTTATCTATCTATCTGTCTATCTATCTATCTATCTATGTTCAAACTTTCGAAGAAACGGAGATCATTCCAATGGGTTGATAATACACAAAACCAACCTACCAACCAAACACCTTTTAAAAAAGTACAAGTCATTTTAAACATCCCTTATCCTATACTTTCTCTTGGACCAGTACAGAAGTCAGACCTTCTTCAAGCTCTGAAAGAAAGTAATGAGCCTCATTCTCCCACGCTGGACCATGTTTTATTGACAGGAGTATGTCAATGACGTAGACTAGTAGCCCTACTAAGGCTAGATAGCTCATTCTGTCCTACTATTTTATTCATATATAGCAGAAAAAAAAAGGAATTCAGATCTTTCTTGCTGGGCACTAGCACGTATAGACAGGCAAAAAACTGAATAAAATTGGAACTTTGCTAGTCGATTATGTTTTTCCGTCCATGCTACTCGATCGGCTTTTGTGTAGGGTTGATAATTCACAAAACCAACCAACCAACCACCTTTTACAAAATGTACCCGTCATTTTAAATATCCCTTAACCAATATTTTCTCTTAGACCAGTACAGAAGTCGACCTTCTTCAAGTTCTGAAAGAAAGTAATGAGCCTTTTGTATCCATTTGGGTAGGTGTCTACGTCAGCCGTCATTGTTCGTGGCGTTATATATTTGCCTTAATCTCAAGCCAAATACGCATTTAAAAAGTGTATTTCGGCTTGTATTCTGCTCACGTGATTCCGTTGAGAACAATGCTGAAGTGCATTAATTGACGAATTTGAACAGTTATTTGCAGTCAGTTTTTTGGGTGAGGGGACCGCGGAGATTCTATCTTACCTTCCGTAGTGCATTTAGAAATATACCTGACCACGCACAAGCTGAGAAAATGATGATGATAAACACGGTACTGAAAAGAAGTTCAAAGTGTTAGCAAGGCAGTATCAAAGGTGTTTGCGATTATACAGATTGGTTGCAAAAAGACTCGAAGAGAAGAAACGTCGGCAAAATCGTAGAGAGTCTACATAGACAGAGAGACGGTTGCGCATGCGCGTGCATGTACACACACACACACACACACACACACACACACACACACACACATATATATATATATATATATATATATATAAAAGGTGCGATAGGTAAATTTTCGCCTAAATTACGCAAAAATGAAAATAACACTGACATCTTATTTAATCAGATATATTTATCAAAATGACATGAAAATATCTAAAATAGTAAGTAAAGTTGGCGACCTTAGTCGAGGGTGACCCAAAGGCTCCCTTTTCAATGGCGACTACACCGAGGTGAAGGGGTGGACGCTACTTCATTTTCTGAATTGCTTCACTTTACCCTTGACGCTTACCTTATAATGCTGAGCGTTAAGCAAGGCGGCATCAAGTACCATTTTTTGAGTCTTTGGTATAACTCGACCTGGGATTGAACCCCGGTCTCCCAGACCATTGGCAAACACTCTACTCATTAGGCGAATAGATTAAATTCATTTAAAGAAATCATAAATGGCTTTAACTACAGCTTCCAAACAACTTCGAAATCTGACCATGTATTGGATTTGATTTAATATTAAGAATATTTGAATGGGTATATTGAAAACGAAACATCTGTCATGGAAGATTAAATAAGTAAAGTTAGCGACCATAGTCGAGGGTGACCCGAAGGCTCCCTTTTCGATAGCTACTACACCAAGGTGTAGGGGAGGGCGCTACTCCATTCCCAGGATTGCTCCACTTTACCCTTGAACCGTACCTTATAATGCTGAGTGTTAAGCAAGGTGGTATCAAGTTCCATTTTTAAAGTCTTTGGTATGACTCGACATTGACTAGTAGAAAATATGACCCACTGGGACGAACACACAAATCAAAACATACATAAGCACTCGTACGCACATACACCTACACGCATATATTTGATTCATTGTATTGAATAAAAAAAGGACATTTGAATAATTCTAATGACTATGAAATATTTGTCATGGATCACTAAATAAAGAAATAATTATCATTGATTATGTTTGTGCACGAGTGTATGTGAAAACTTGTCTGCGTATGAGTGGATTGAATGAATCTACTGACTCCGAGAAATATGGTTTTTAACTGTTTTGCATATTCGCAAGAATTTTCTGCTTTTTTTTTGTGGCTCGAAATTATAGAATAAATCACACACACACACACACGCACACACACACACACACACACACACACACACACACACACACACACACACACACACACACACACACACACACTTATAAAAACATGTAGATCAAAGCAGTGATATATATATATATGTATATATATATATAGAAATATTGTTATATTTATAATTATAAATATATTGATTCATCGTATCAAATCACTTTTCAATCCTGTGGGAAATCATGGTTTGAATACTGTTTACGATATTACCGACACTAGAAGAAAACCGATTTTATCTTATACAGAAATAATTGTATACATCCAACAGATCATCCTGTGACAGCCGTGTTTATCCAGCTGAATTACTTTTAGTCAGCCCTGTCGGCTGGGGCTGTAGAATATGCTGACTGCAGAAGGATAAGACCCTCTACCCAACGATTGTACTGGATATAACACTAAACTGCATCTGATGATGCGGCTATAAGTCCAGGAGCTTTGAGGAAGTTGAATTACGTCTTCATTGCTATTACTCCCTAGTCACTCTGACCATGAGTGTTCACATAAAATCTATGGGTCAATGAAAACTGTTGAATCATTTAATACTCTTGGAACTATGAAACTGTATGCAAATCGAAAATTAATATTTGATAGGAATACTTAAAACCTTTGAACTATGAGCCAACATACAAGCACTAGCTCATTCAAAAATTATGCTACCTACATGCTGTTTGCTAGAAATCATATATATATATATATATATATATGTAAGATATGAAATCATATATATATATGTAAGATATGAAGTTTAATCGGACAGATATGTTGTGAAAAGAAGAAAATTATCTCAGATATAAAATTACGCAAATTTCAGGTTGAAAATATTTTAGGTCAACTTCAGGGTCGGAGTTTAAACCATAATTTTAAATTGATAATACCCACCCGGAAGATGATAAGATATACCTTCCACCTGAATTTTTTGTTATTTAGGTTCATACGTTGGACACTTTTTGTCAAAGGATCTATTGATGAAGCTTCTGTCATGGAGCGTTGTGAAATGTGGATTACTCCTTCATTGCCATTACTGCCACAATGTTAGTGTCCCATCTAAGAGTCAAATGGAATTATTTAATCATTTACTAAAGAGTATTATTATTGGTCATTTGAAACCATACATATATCTGCAAATTATTCATATTACATATTGATAAATAGATTACTAAAGGTCATCATCATCATCATATCGTGCTGGCTGCACGGATATCCCTGACCCTCTCTCGCCACTCCTCCCTATCGTTCATCGCCCTAGGTAGGTCTTCAGGACAACAACCTGTATCCTCACATAGCTGCTGAATGTACGTTCGTGCTGGTCGTCCTGCTTTTGCGCGGCCGTGTGTGGGGATCCATAAGAGTACATCTCTTATGAGTTCATCTCTGCTTCTCCAGCAATGTCCTGCATGTCTGGTTCGCCTAACTTGAATAGTTTTCGTGATAGGAGGCAGGTGGCCGTACAGTTGGTGTCTTGTGGAGTGTTGCTGCCAGGACTTGTTGCGGATTGCACGCAGCATTCTTGTGTAATTGCCATCTAGTTTCTTCTCCAGCCGTTTTGTTAGCGTCCATGTAATGCATCCATATAGCAGTATCGATGTGACCGCTGCCTGGAAGAAACTGCGTTTCATTTTATCGGTTAGGTCTAATTTCCATATAGTCGATAGCCTATTGATAGCTGTCCATGCTTTTGTTAACCTCGTTTCGATGTCCTTTTCGGTTGATTCGACGCTGCTTACTAAAGGTAAAATGCAATAATTGTTACCATTTAACTGTGTGCAAACAAATGAACACTAACAATCCGTTTGAAAATAGTTACTAGCAAACTATTCAGTTACAAATCATATATATAAACAGGATAAGGCATTAAATAATACACAATGGTTGATACGCTATAAAACACCAAACAACAATAAAGAAACACACACACTCACACGCACGCGGACACACACACACATATGCACCTATGTATACACACTCTCATGAGTTAATAATATTGTGACTAAATCTGTTTGGACTGCTAAGCAAACAGCTGGTATTATAAGTAGCCCAAGGCCAGTGCATCAGACAAAAACAAAACTTGTTAAATAACAAGTAATAACATAGTTTACTAAGAAGATGTTGAAGAAAATAATGTTGAGAAAGGTATGTATCCATCTATTCTCCAGTTTGCTATGGGTGAGTAGTAGATCAGACTGTGCTCTCAAAACTTGATATGGCAATGACTCTAGGAAAAAGAAAACTCTGATTTGAAATTTGTTAAACTCCGCCTAAAAATGGCCATGTGTCACATCCTGCTCGTGCAGAGGGTTTGCTAAACACCTCACCGCACGTATATATATATATATATATATATACGTATGTATGTGTGAATTTGTGTGGGAATAAAAGTCGTTTAAAAAACTTATTTTCCTAAACCAAGAAAATACTCAATATTACTCATAATCTTTCACTTGTTTTTGAATCTAAATATTAATATCAACATGGAACTTTTCTGCAGTTGGGACCCAAAGGATTCACCAGTCGTCTAGTTAGTTAATCTCATCGTGAGATTAACGTGTCTGGCTTTCTGGTGGCCATCGCTCACGCAGCTAATAAACCATTATTTTTAAAGTCTTGTTTTTCCTAATCAGTTTTACACCCAAAACTTTCGGTGGAGACGTAGATTCATTATTTTGCAAACTTGAAAAAAGGACCCGCCTGGAGAAATTAATCAATACTTTTCTATTCAGTTGATTGCAAATAATCCTTTTAAGGATCAAAAGAAAAGTGGGTTGTGAATTGAGTGACACAAAAAAGTTAGGTAATATATTGTTCTTTGTTCAATTCGTCACAACGGTCTGCTTTATCTCCATTAACTTTTCTGGCTATTCAGTGCAAGGTTTGACTTATCTGATTGGGCGCCATGTTTTTGTGTTAATCAGTCTTACGTCCTAAGAACCAATTTCTGTTTTTATTCGTGGCGCTGATATCAAATAAATAAATAAATAAAAAACAACACAAAACAAACACACAAGCAAAAACTTGTTCATGATAACAAAGCTCACTTATTTCTGATCTACTTTTGTTTTCACAGACAGCAGACAGTACTTGCCTTGTCGGCTTGGGCTGTAGAATATACCGACTGCACCTCTGCAGAGGGGTAAGACCCTCCAACGAGTATCCTGGATATGACATTAAACAATGTGATGGTGAGCTTCCAGTAATGCCGGAGCTTTGGGGAATGAGACGTACCCCTTCATTGTCATGGTTCCCAGGTTCACTCTGGCCTGGAGTGGTAGCTCCTGATAGGGTACTATCTATGAGTGAAATATAACTAAATCGTAGTTTCAAGAGTTTACTGCTTTTGCATTTAAACTGTGTACTTCTTCTAAACTGAATTGCTTGAAATAGAACTGTTTTGACATTTAAACTGCGTATTTATGCTAAACTGAATCATCTAAAATAAAACTGGTTTTACAGTTAACTCTGTGCATTGTCCACTCGGCTGATGCTGTGGTTCCAGTGATGCTGGAGCTTTGGGAAATGCGGAGTACCCCTTCATTGCCATTGCTCCAAGGTTTTCTCTGGCCCAGAATGTTAGCACCTGGTATGGGTCAAATACAACAATAATGCGTACTTATGCTAAAGTGAATTCCTTGAAATAGAACTGTTTTGATATTCAAACTGAGTACTCATGCTAAACTGAACTGATTGAAATTGAATATCTTTGATATTGAAACTGTACTTATGCTAAACTGAATAATTTAAAATAGAACTGTTTCGACATTTAAGTGTGTGTGGACAAAAACTTTACTTATACTAAACTGAATTATTTGAATAAGAACTTTTTGACTAAACTGAATAGATTGAAATAGAAATGTTTTTGACAATTAAACTGTGTACTTATGCTAAACCTAATTGTTTGTAATAGAATTGATTATTTGTATAAAAATGGATTTGGTATTAAATAACATACAATGGTTGATATGCTATAAAACCCTAAAAACAAGCAAACAAGCAAAGATTACTTTAATATTACCTAAAAAATAAAAATACTGGTCGAGTTTAAGCTACATCCAAGAATTGTGTTTATACTCTTCAGCGGAAGTTGTAATGTAATTCTAAAGAATTACATTACTACTTCCACTAACAAATATCTCTCCACAGTATATAGTTACGTAACATTAACCGACTAGAGAGGTGCTCGTAGTGTAACGGTTACCGTCACTGGAAAAAGATCTGAATAGTGATAATTCTCTTGTGAAAGTCATGAATCGAACTATACTGTCGGCAGCAAGACGGAAAAAGAAGGGCAGGCTATGCTATTTAACCTTGATATGGAAACTGGTTTAAATGGATACACAAAATTCAACGAATCTGAAAGATATTCTAAAAAGATTTAAGGGATATATTTTTGTAAAATAATCCAGTGAATTATATAAAGTAATTAAAGTTGGCGACCTTAGTCGAGGGTGACACAAAGGCACCCTTTTCAATAGCTAACTCACCGAGGTGTAGGGGAGGGCACTAATCCATTCCCTGAATTGCTCCGCTTTACCCTTGATCCTTACTTTATAATGCTGATCATTAAGCAAAGTGGCGTAAATACCATTCTTTGAGTCTTTGGTATGCCTCGACCTGGGAATGAACCCCGGTTTCCCGGACCATTAACGAACATTCTACTCATTGTTACTGTATTTATACTAGGGGCATGAAAACCAGTCGGAATTTTTGCAGGGCCATCAATGGTAGCCAACCTGAAAAACTTTCAAAATGAGTGAAGTGACTCTGGAAAAGCAAGAATAACAAAACGCGAAGTGCTTCGTTGAAAGAACCAATTTCTATTGGGCAAGAAATAAGTGCTTGAAGGAAATTCCTGTTTACTTCGAACGCCTAGACTCGACAGTCTTATAGTTATTGACAACAGTGAGTCTAGATGATATTTGAACAAGTTACTGGTGCAGATATTTGGTCAAGTAGTCTGTAGACGGCTTAAGGGTTAGACGTGTCAGGTTGCAGATACAAGCTAGTGAACGTTTCAGTGGCAGAATCAGCAGCTAACTCGAGGTTTGATTGACTTTAGCTCTGAGTGATCTAATCCACTGGTATCATGAGGCTATCAGTTCGTTGGCCATGTAATGTAGCCTGAGTTGCCAGGCGTCACTTGCTCTGCAGATGAAGTCGTCAGTGGTTCGAGCGGTGTCCACCATTCGTGGATTTGTGACGTTAGTGAGTAAAGCTAGTGGTTCTATGTCCGATGAACACGGCCTGATTTGCTAGGCGTCGGTCGCACTGGTCTCGTCGATCTGTTAGCTCTGGGTGTCACTGCATCGTGCTTGTTGGTTTGCTATGCCGTGTGGTCACTGCATCGAGTTGGTTGGTTCAGAGCTGACTTGTCCTCTAAGCAGAACTGACAAGAAAGACTTTCTTTCACTGAAAAGAGGAGTTAAAAATAGCTGTAGTGCAGAGTTCAGTGGGTGTCAAAAGAACAAAGTAGGCGAACCGTTTAAATCCTGCCGTCTATCCAACTGATTCGCTGTCGTCTTTGACTGGTACTTTAATAGCGAAGTTGGTCGCTTTTCTGATGATTTTGAATGCTTCAGATTTTGGCAGAAATTTTGGTTGAAGTACGTTTCTTTACTTTCTATTGAATAATCAAACTAATCATGATCCAACCGAAAGAAGGTTATAAATATTACTAGTTTAGCGAGAGAATATTATTAGGTTATGTTGGTGTTACGTTACTTCTTCGCTAAGGATAAAAGGTAAATAAAGCAGTGAGAAGAAGGAAGGAGATGAAGATGCCGTTAGGTTTTATATGAAGGTTTTTAATGGCAGCATGGAATAAAGGGTTTACGTTTATGCTGCAAGACTCGTAGGAGGGAAAGAAGTAAGGAAACGAAATGAAGTTATGACAGAGTTGAGAAAGCATTTTAGCCGCTAAATGCCTGTGCAAAAAGTACATCGTTAGGTTAACGCATTGTTGAATGTATGAGGGAAATATGTTCACCATAGTGTAGCAAAAGTCTTGTTTGCTGTTTGAGGACAGAAACGTTTGTAGTCACCGTGAGTCTGTGGTTCTGGTTGTTTCGGAGAGAAGCGTGAATGTCTCCAGAAAATGTTGCCCTGAGTGAAGTAGCTAGGCGTCGGAGCGAAATTTTGCATCGCAGTCGACATAGCCAATTTTGAGGGTGACGTAAAGTTGTTCCTGTATGTGGCGTATTGAATTCCTCTAATTCATATTCAACTGGGAACTCTTGGTCAAAGAGAATAGACGCAAGGGGTCCATAAATTAGATAGCTTTCCTCATTGTGTCGATGCCGCTGCTATAGAAGAGCAGACAGTAAGATGTTTGTCTTGAACGAAAAAGTTCTAAAAAAAATGTTTGGCAGATTTCCCCAGTTTGTGCTGCACGGAAAGATGGTCAGGACTGAATAGGATAAGTCATCCTGATTGGGTGAAATTATGCGTCGACCGTAACGGTCGAATTAAATTAAGCGCCAAACAAAAATAAGAAATTATTTCTGCTACTCTTGCTATATGCAGCAGTCAGAAAATATCTCTGGAACGACTCACAGAATTAATGGTCATGGAAATAGTTTCGGATTATGATCGAAGATCCCGTTCGTTGACATCGTGATCGTGATGCACTGACACTTAAGAATCCCGATGTGAGACGTCAGAGGTTACAATAGAAGAACGTTCTTGAATGGGGAAACGTTTTGATAGAAATTCTTTGGAAATACAAATTTTCAGCTATATATATATAGTTTTGACCAGCTCATTGGCCTAGTGGTTAGAGTGTTCGCCAATGGTCCGGGGGACCTGGGTTCAATTCCAGGTCGCGTCATACCAAAGACTTTAAAACTGGTACTTGATACCTCCTTGCTTAACACTCAGCAATATAAGGTACGTACCGAGGGTAAAGTGGAACAATCCTGGGAAAGGAGTAACGCCCTCCCCTACACCTCGGTGTAGTAGCTATTGAAAAGGGAGTCTTCGGGTCGCCCTTGACTATGGTCGCCAACTTTACTTACTACTTATATATATATATATATATATATATATATATATATATATATATATAACGTTGGCACAAAGTCCACAGCGCTTTGGGAATTGCTGTTTCTTACCTATGCAATTATCAGATTAAGAGGCGCCGACCTGGGGTTTATAACTTCATAAACTGTTGCGTGGGTTTGGATGAAAGGGTAAGTAAGTTTGGGTGTTCTAAGAAGAGTCATATGGTTTAAACTGGCTTTTTATTTACATCTACAGCGATATAATGATTTTCACGTTCATGGTTATCAATATTGACATACAATATAAATTCTGAAACTTTTATAGGCATGAAAACAGATTTCTATGACGTAACCTAAAAAATAACTACGATTCCAATAATAATAATGCGCTAGATTTCAAAGAACAAGCCAAAGATAGGCTAACCAAGTTAGGACGAGAATAAAGAAAGGTTGGTTTTCTGGCCTTGAAATCGTAGAAATAAGCCAAAAAATAAATAGGAAATCAATTCAACAAAAGCTTAATCCAATAATCAACATGCTAAATACTGAAAAACAAGAACACTCATACCGAACTGAATAGCAAAGTAATAATAATCGAAACACCACACACCCAAACAACACAGAACAAAGAGCAACATAAGGAAAGTGAATATAGAGGAAATAAAGAGAATTATGTCTGAAAAGAAGACTACATTGCCTTCGCTACGAAACCAAGACTGGAAAAAAAGTCAAAGCAGAAACTGAAAAAATAACTTAATCATTAACACATATCTAACGAACAACATCACAGAATTAAACGAATTAATCTATGCAGGAGCAAAATTAGTCTATGATAAAACAGTGTTCCCCTAAAGATCACGAATAGAAACTCAAAACCTTGATGGGAAATTCGACTGGAAAAACAGACAAAAAATCTACGTCAACAAGCAAAAATACTAAGAAAGAGGGAGAACGCTGGAATTGTTGGGACGAAAAGAGAAAAGTAACACAAGTAAAACATACAATAAAACCCGAGGAAATAAATCAGAAGCTACTGGCGAAAGAAAGAAGGCTAAAAAGATATCAAGACAAAATTAAACAATACAGACACAACAGGACATTAAAAAAACAAACAAAAAAAACATTCTATCAGCAAGTAGGGGGAGAATGTGTGAAGAAATATCAACAATTGAATAACAAGCTAACAAAACAATTTTAGAGAAAAATATGGGTACGAAGAGAACATAGCAGAAAAGTCAAATAGATCAACTGCATAGAAAAATAATTACAACTGCTCAAAGAAGGTCCTGAGGTTAAAATACACCTCGATTCACACAGCAACATTAAAAAAAGTACCAAATTGGAAAACACCAGGCCACGATAGCATACATTGATCGTGGTTTAAAAAATTCACTTCCGTTCACGACAGACTGACTATAGAAATGAATAGATACTTAGATATACCCGAATGGATAACAAAACGAAATACCACCCTGATCCAAAAAGATCCTCAAAAAGGAACCCTCTCATCAACTATAGACCAATGACATGCAATGAAGTGGAATATACTAACGGTAAAAATCAGGGAGGGAGTTTACTATTTGTTAACAAGCTGCAGACTGTTCCTTGAAGAACAGAAAGGAACAAGGGATTAAGTGGAACAGGAGATATCCAATACATTGATCAATACATCCTCAAGGAGAGCAAAACGAAACAGAAAAATGTAGATATGGTGTGGATTGACGACAAAATGTCATACGATATAGTCCCGCAAAGCTGGATAATAGACTTTTCCAAAATGTGAAAGGTATTCGACGTAATCATCAAGTTTATCGAACAAAAGATGGAAAACTGGGGAGTCGAATTGACAGCTGGGGAAAAACGCTTACTTGTGGTGAAAATCCAGTGTGGTATCTTCCAAGGAGATATGCTATCACCATTACTATTTGTGATAAGGATGATGTCATTGAATAGCATAATTAGGAAATGCACATGCAGATACAAACTTACTAAATCGCAAGAGAAGATAAATCATCTAATGACATCAAACTGTCTGGCAAAAATGAAAAAGAATTGGAAACCCTAATACAGACAGTAAGAATATACAGTCAGGACATAGGAATGGAATTTAGAAAAATGCACCATGCTAATAATGAGAAGCGGGAAACGAAACATTACAGAAAGAAACATAAGTACCAAACCAAGAAAAAATCAGAACGTTTTGAGAAAAAGAAACCTAAAAGTCGAGATGAAAGAAAAAATTGAAAAAATATATTTCAGGAAAACAAGGAAACTATATTGTAGAAATCTCATCAAAGGGATAAATACCTGGGCTGTCCTTCTTGTAAGATACTGTGGACCATTCTTGAAAGGGAGGAGGGAAGAACTTAAACAAATGGAGCAGGGAACAAGAAAACTCACGAAGTTGCATAGGGACTTACATCCCAGAGATGATGTAGACAAACTGCAGGCGTCCAGAAAAGAAGGAGGAAAAGTACTCACCAGTATTCAAGATAGCGTTGATGCACCGATACAACAACTCAAAGACTACATAAAAACATGCATAGGAAGATGGATTTTAGCCAGGAGAAACAATGAAAACAACAAGCATCAACAGATAAAAAATAACCAGAAAACGAAAATGGGAAGAAAAACAACTGTATGGACATTTCTTGGGACAAATAAATGAAATCTCGAACGATTGCAGCAAAAAAACGACGACATAAGAACTAACCACGTCAAATCAAGAATAGACAAGACGCAACAAAATTGCAGATGTTGACTATGAGTTGATAGAGACCAAACATTCAATCACAAATTAAGGGAATTCAGCAAATTTACACTAAAAGACTATTGTGACATTACACCGCCGGACGACCCCCACTTTCTAAATCAATCAAAATACTCATGGCCATCAAAATCGTCTAGATGTTTTTCTCATCTCTGGCCAGGGGTATTTCACATTCTTTTATCAACACACAAAATACACAACCGAGAGGGTAGAAAAAACAGAAGAACAAACAAACAGGAGCTTTGGTTAGCTCCAAGCGCAAGAAGGGAGAAGTTTGTGACACTTTTGCGCAGGCTATCACGGGTGTGTATTTGCGCGAAACTCACACAAAGCTACTAGCAATGCTGACTTTTCTTCTCGCGTTGGTCAAGTAAGTGAACTGGTCTTAGCAGTCACCTTTCTGGCTTCTGTTGACTGGTCTCCTCTCTTCCCTGCTCTCATTTCTTGACTGACCTTTTCTTGACTGCTCTCCTGCCGTCTGTCTTTGGGACCTTCCTTCCCGCGTTCTCTTCCGATCTCGTGGGAGATCTTGCGCGACAGATCTTTGTGTGGGTTTCGCGCCAAAACAGACAAAGGGATTCTCTGACTGGCACCCACACCCACAGAAACGAATGCCACCCATCGTGTCACACTATAAGACTGGGTGGGATGTGGATTCTCTTGGAATTTGGCAAGAAGTTTGACCTTACAAACAAGTGGTATATATAAAACGTAGAATCTGTCCTGGAAAATGAGAGGGGATTTTGAGATACAAACAGATCACTTTATCTCGGCCAGACGACTAGACCTAGCGATAGTCCACAAAATAAATAAACAAATAAATAAATAAAAATAGAAAAAATGAACTGTCGGAGAATGGAATTTGCAGTACCGACTGACCACAGGCTAAAATTGAAAGTAAGCAGAAAGAGAGATAAATAACTGGACCTTGCTAGGGAACTGAAAAAACAAAGTAACATGAAGGTGACGGTGATACGAGTTGTTATTGATGCGCTCGGTACAGTCACTAAAGGATAGGTTAAGGGATGAGGAACATGGGAATAAGAGGACGAGTGGTGACCATCCAAACTACAGCATTATTATGATGAGCTAGAATACCAAGAAGAGTCCTGAAGACTTGAGGAATTTACTGTCACTCAAATTCCAATAAGAAGGTATTAGATAACGGTCGCGTGAAAATCTCAAAAACGGCAAAATCCATTATTCCGAGGATATTTTATTAATTATTATTTAACTAATTATAATAATAGAATTAATAAAAAAAAGAAAAATCCGCAATAATGGATTTTGCCGCTTCTCTGGGCCACACATTAAAACTAAAAAATACAACGGAAAGTGAAACAAGTACTTAGACCTTGCCAAAAGACCTTGCCTTGAGAAAAAAAAAACGTTATAGGGCATTAAAGTGACAGTTCTGTTAATTAGAAATTGTACGCTTGGTAAGATGACAGAAACTGCTGGATATCGGAAGATGAGCCGAGAACATCTGAATTTATAGCATTGTAGTCCATCAGGATACTGGGAAGAGTTCTGGAGACTTGAGGAGACTTGCTGTCACTCAGACTTCATTAAAAACCATCAGCTAACGCTGGTGTAAAAAACTCGCTCGGAGTAATGTGATAATAGAATACGTAAATAGATTTTGGAACGCAATGAGTTAAACATTACAAAGTAAATAAATTTAGCAAATCACAAAAATAGTGTAATATAGCTATGAAAATAATCTTACACCTAGAAAAAAACCCGTAGATATAAGCAAAAACCATAATAAGCAACATCACTCTTCTAATCAAATCCTATACAACAGTATATAAAGAGATAAAATACACTTGGAAGTAACTATAAGTAACTCTCTCTCTCTCTCTCTCTCTATATATATATATATATATATATATATATGAAAACATACAAATGGGATAAATACAAGGTTTTCAGCGGGTGATTTAAAAATTTTAGCAAGGCATGGTAATTTTCTAAAAATTCACATGCCCTTTTAAACGGCGAAACTTGAAAGTTGATGAAAATAAAATCATCTTCGGAAGATTTTGTTTCTTTTCATATTTGTACATGTTTGTACTATCGTATTTCGTTTCAGTTTCTCCCCCAACAATCCCCACACACATATACATATTCTGTGATAAAGTGATAGTATTTTGTTGAAGAAAAAATAGACCTCCTGTTTCAGTTTCACTTTACAGTTGCGGATGCATTAACATCACATCTTATGAAAGATTGAAATCGTTGCTCCATTGTCACCCTGATTAGAATAATTATCGAGGCTTGTTTGTGCACTGTTCAAATAGAGTGTTTTCTCTGAGGCAGTGAGCAAATTATGGTTTTATCGGGATGGATCACTGGTTAGTAACGAATAATAAGTATATTCTAAAGATTCTATTGATAAAAGAGAAGAGGAGGAGGAGAAAGAGATAGATAGATAGATAGATAGATAGATAGATAGAGACAGAGACAGAGACACGCACACAGACAGACAAACCGACAGACAGACAGACATAGACACAGACACAGAGAGATACAGAGGGAAAGAAAAGCAAAGATTTAAAAAAAGACAGTTTGTATTACGTTGGCCACACTCGGGAGTCTTCTTCGGGTTTCTTCGTCACTTTTCGGGTTTCTTCGTCCCTTTTCGGATATATTCTTTACTAATTGGAAATTATATAGCTAAATGCTGTTTATAGAGCAGTATGATTCTGTGCGAACAGAATTCGATGGGGGGGGGGATGATGGAGACTCTGTCTCCTCGATGAGTTCGTATAATTATCTGGTACAAATAAATTGTATATACAAAAACGGCAGTTTTTATTATATGGCGAATACAGACAATTGTAGTTCTGTACAAAGAAACTAATGATACCGTTTGAAAAGAAAGCAATTCTTTGGAAATAAAAAAAAGTCATCCTAAACATCACTAATGTTCAAAATACGAAAGCTGAATGTATCATAAGCTTATACTTTATTATCAAATATAGCTTTCTCCGAAGATAACCATAAGCTTATACTTTATTATCAAATATAGCTTTCTTCGAAGATAACCATGAGCTTATACTTTATTATCAAATATAGCTTTCTCCGAAGATAACCATAAGCTTATACTTTATTATCAAATATAGCTTTCTTCGATGATAACCATAAGCTTATACTTTATTATCAAATATAGCTTTCTCCGAAGATAACCATAAGCTTATACTTTATTATCAAATATAGCTTTCTCCGAAGATAACCATAAGCTTATACTTTATTATCAAATATAGCTTTCTTCGAAGATAACCATAAGCTTATACTTTATTATCAAATATAGCTTTCTCTGAAGAGTTTAGAAAACGAAACATGATCAGTTTATTTAGGAGCAAGACCAAAAAGAAAGAATAAGGCTGGATATTCCAAAAAGTAACTTGTGGATAAGCATAAATCATGGTTAAAGCTAATATAGTTCTGGGTTATTTGTTCGGTTAGTATTTATGGCATATCAATCGTTGTGGATTATTTAATGCCAAATTCTGTTTATATATACATATTAGAAGGCCAACTGTAGTCGAGATCGACCAAAAAGGCTCCTTTTTCTATAGCTACTACACCAGGGTGTAAGGAAGGACACTACTCCTTTCCCAGGATTGCTCCATTACTCCTTATACATACCTTATAATGCTGAGTGTTAAACAGGAAGGCAATATGTACCATTTTTTGAGTATTTGGCATGAGTCGACCTCTGATTGAATCCTTGTCTTTATGGCGAACACTCTAACTATATATATATATATATATATATATATATATTAAATGGTACTGTCTATGACCCTGGGTTTCATGCAATCAGCTATCGTCAGACAGCGTAAAGGTCTTTAAAAAACCGATTAATATGGTTAATTTTTGATCGAAAAGAGTGGGTTATTGGTGTGTGTGTCTATGTTTATATGTTATTGAACTCTCTATCATTGATATTGAGCACTACTACATAATACTACAACATTTAGTCCTCCATTAACTCACCAAGTGCTCTAGTAAGAACCAGAAATCTCATATATATATATATATATATATGTATATATATATATATATATATATATATATATATATATATATAAATATATATAACTCATAACCGAATAGTCTGTAGGTAACTCTATTTTTTAACGAGTTAGATAACATTTGTTATCACACAGACAAATGAGTATAAGTATTCCTATCAAATACCTAATTATATATGATAATCATTTGATTGTGGGCAGTTAAATGGTTTCAGATATTGCCATCTAGGATTAATTAATCACTTTGTCAAGTTTTCCTATCCGGTACGAATAATGTGCACACGGAAGCGAACGCATCAAATTAGTATAAGACTAGACATAGTTTAGTAGGAAGAGGGATCCACTGGGAATTGTGCAAGAAATTGTAATTTGACCATACGAACAAGTGGTATATAAACAAACCAAATCTGTCCAGGAAAACGAAGCACATAAATTGTTTGGGATTTTGAGATTGAACCAGATCACCAAATCTAGGCAGATAATAGAGTAAAAATAAGAGAAAGCTAAAAGTGAGATAAGTACCTAGACTTAGTCAGAGAACAAAAAAAAAAAACAACATACTATGGAAATGAAAATGAAGGTGTCAGTATTACCAATCGCAATTGGTGCACTCATAAAATACCTAAAAAGCATGGTAAAGGCACGAGTAAACTTTGAAATCAGAGGAGAACTGGAGACCATCCAGAATACAGCATCATTATCATCAGCCAGAATACTGAGAATAGTCCTGAAGATTGTGGTGACTTGCTGTTACTTAAACTCCAGTGAAAGACCGCCAATCAAAACTGATGTGAAAAAATTGGTGTAATAATAAGAATTCTCCATGACTGGAGTCTCACCATCTATTGGTTTAGTCATTCCCAGAACACCCAAAGTCTTGCTTTTCTCAACGTGATTGATTCTCAGCTACAACGTTCTGGCAGTTTTAAGATGAAAAGTGTTAAATTTTGGTTTGCCATGAGAGCAATTTGAAGAATAGGGTCGAGACTTAGTCATATAGGTGTCAGAGCTTTAACATGTCTTGCCGATTGATCGGATCTGGACTCTCCAACTTCCGTCTAGTCCAGTGAAAGCCAAAGTTGAATTTTGTTGATCGTGTGACCACTTTGGCAGCTGGGTCATATACTGTTCAGCCACCAATATCCCTTCTAAAAGTATTACGGATTATCACTCGCCTCAAACAGGAGGTCTTGTTAGGGGAATGGTTTTACCTCTCTGCAGAGGTGCAGGTTATTAGATTTTTAACTCATAATACACATACACTTAACCGGACATTAGCATAATGGTTAGAGTGTTCGCCAATGGCCCTGGAGACCTGGATTCAATCCCAGGTCGAGTCATACCAAAGACTCAAAAAAGGGTACTTGATGCTACCTTGCTTAACACTCAGCATTATAAGGTAAGGATCCAGGGTAAAGTAGAGTAATCCAGAGAAAGAGTAGTGCCTTCCCCAACAACCTGGTGGAGTAGCTATCGAAAAGGGAGCCTTCGGGTCACCCTTGACTACGGTCACTAACTTTAATTTACTTACACATACAATTAGACTATTAAGTTTTATTAAAACAATCCCAGATACTATTCTTATAATGATTTTATTGAACTGACATACTCATAATCTTGTTCTGCCCAAAGATAAGCTAAGTAATAACAACATAAAAAACCCAAACTTTATTGTCGTAGTTGGGAAGTTGACTGGTATTACGATATGACAGCCCTTGTTGGGTTATATAATGCCAAGAAAAAATTTTTCAAATAATTATTTGCTTTGAAATAAGTGTTCTAATTCATTAAAAAGGGTTCCCCTTGGAGTAGTGGCAACCGTGTTGGACTGCAACGTAGTAATATTTATTTGAACCGTTATGTTTACTCTGGGCACTTCGGCTCTTCTACAAAGATGGATTTAGATTTGGCATCTCATAACCCACGTGTTGTATGGTCATATGCTGATTCATGTAGAAATATACATATATATGCTGGATACATACCGACGCAATGAACAACAGACGCAATAATAAACGACGCAGGAAGGCTTCTTTGACAAAATATTTACCTCTCACTTTATTTCAAGGGTTCGAAAAGGTTGTGTGAGGTTTTACTGAGAGAGGGAGCTAGAGACCGAACATAACTGAAATATTTTGACCTCTCACTCTTATGGCCGTCACGTTGTGTCTTTGTTGTTCTCTAGATGCTCAACCGGAGGCCTAGGGCTCACTCTGCTGGATGCTGGCTTTCTTTACTGCATCTTATCAGCATCTTCTCTGGACCTCAACTCATCAGGGCCCAAAGGCCCCTTCGGCCTGATGTGGCTTTCCCTACCACATTTCGTCTCCAACTCTGGAACTTTATTGGCAACTCAACTGGCTCGTCGAACTCAACTGAATTATATAATCGTTCGACGCCCATTCGATCTTTGAAATCGAATGTTTAATCGTCATCAAGCGGAAATAACTGTCATGCAGTTCACAGGTCACTCTCTTCCGGTGCATCAGTCTATGAGTGTACCATGGGAATTTTTTTTAGCTCGTCCCATTTCATCAGCCAATTTCCGCCCACGCGATTTCCTCACATAACTGCCATTGGAATGTGCCACTTCCTTCCGGTGCATCACCTTGAATGGCATTTTGCTCGGGCCGAAGGTCAAAATATAACACCACGAAGGTTGATATAAATAAATCAAAACCGAACCTATTTGATTATAATTTTTTTTTACACACAGTCATATATTTTCAAGTATTCATACCTAATACAAATCTACACACAATCATATGTCTTCAAGTATTTCTAGCAATTACATGGCTTCAATGAACAAACTTTGTGCGATTAACAAGAAGAAAGGAACTTATCTAGTTGGTTTTGCCAGTCTAGCAAGCTATAGAATAATAATAAAACAAAGCGAAAAAATCAAAAAATGCCAAGATCTTGCTAGAGAGCTAAAAAAGCTGTGGAACATGAAAGGCGATGATGATACCAATTGTAGTTTCGGGCCTTGGGACGGGAATAGAAAGTGTCAGGTGGAAATAGATATAGAAGGAAGTACGGAGACTACCTCGGCTAAAGTCCTGGTAAAATTAGCAATAATAGAAGATACTCGGTGACCTGAAGATAATTGATATCTATTAGACTTCAGTGAAAAAACAATTTAAATCTGGTGTGAAAAACTTGCTAGGAATAAAACAATAATCTTTAGATAACAGTCATAGCTTCAAGTAACTATGGATCGCTGTTAGTTATATAGTTTCAAATATTCTTCACCATTGGATGAAATTTTGGGTCCTTCACAGAACACCTTTTTTCGGAATCGGGATCTTACCCCTCTGAAGAGCCCTCATTAGCATTATGCATCGTCAGTTTTTGACTAAAACAGGAAACAATACAGGGAACTATTCTAGCATATCTTTGATTAGCTCCCTATATTCTTTCCTGTTTTAGTCACGAACTGAAGAAGCATTATGTCGATGTGGGCTCTTCAGAGGGGTAACACCATAGCAATGTAGTCATTGACTAAACTAATCTTAATTTGGCGCAAAACTAGAAGTGAAAAAAAATTCACTTTCTAACATATATTTGATCGTGAATTTTATCTTTCCTTCTAGTTTTGGCTCAAATTAAGCTAAGCTTAATCAATGACTACTTTGTTCTGGTCCAACTGGATATCCTATATTACTGCCCCAGAGCAAAACTAAAAGTTTAGCAAATGACTTTCACGTCGATCTATTTGATTGATATTAGTTAATGGATTCAAACAATCTATCGATCTATCTATCTAATTTGCTGAGAGTCTCGCATAGTGCACTTGTCTTACAGATGACAGCGTGTGGGTTCAATTCTCACTAAGTGAGCCATCATCCTGACCTTATGATAAATTATGATACGTTTAGCAAATCACTTCGTATGTATCTCTCTATCTATCTATCTATCAACATTTAGCATACTAGGGTGCACATAAAAAAAATGTTATACTTCCATAACATACGAAGCGTATGAAATGAAATTTCTAGGCAAAGAAATCAGTTACACAAATTGAATTTGATTTCTTTGTTTAATGGCATATCAACTTTCGTTGGTTATTTCGTGCCAAAGCTATCCTTGTATAAGAACAGAGGCGGTACTATTTAATTCATAGCAAGGAGTTGGATAAGGGGGTCCATAGGTTTCCCAAGAGTATTTGCCCGAAAGAGAACGTAATTGCTTGACTTGAGTTCGAACTCGCTTAGTAAGATGTCACAGACCAGTACATTAGCCACCATAACATGGACATTCTAGACACAAAACTAGAAAATAAATTTTAAGTTACCATTATGTGGGAGGGACTTATTCAATTTTGATTTAAAAAGTTGGTCTATCTCAACTGATACTCAGTGGAATTGCCGTTTTAGTTTAGACTGATGAAAAATTGAAGTTGCCCCCACCATATATATATATATATATATATGTGTGCGTGTGTGTGTGTGTGTGTGTGCGTGTATGTATTCCTTTGGACCCCCACATATGGCCGAGCAAAAGCAGGACGACCAGCTGGAACATACATACAGCAGCTATGTGAGGATACGGGATGTAGCCCTGACGACCTGACAGAGGCGATGAACGATAGGAAGAAGTGGCAAGAGAGGATCAGGGATATCCGTGCTAGCGGCACGACATGATGATGATGATGATATGTGTGTGTGTGTGTGTGTGTGTGTGTGTGTTAGGATTTTCCACTGTTTTTCAATGCTATTAATTATGAATCAACCAACTAAAGTATAACCAAGAGTAAATTGTACGAAACTATTGCTAGAATTAATTCATCATTCCTTTTTTTCCCACTGTCGTTTAGCAAATTAAATTTGACCTTATAAATCTGGAGGTACTGCACTAGCACAGCTTCGTGTTCTTCAAAAAACTGTTGCAGAAAAGTACTTGGACAGCTTTAAAAATATTGAAATCAACTAGTCAAGACTAAATCAAGAAATCTAAATTGCTGTTTAGCAACTCAGTTGAAAACTCCTCTTCATTTGTTTTATAATTCCTGATTTTAAAATTGAATAATTTTTTACGGATTCATTCTCGATATTTTCCTATCACGCCATATATATATATACGAGGATCATTAAATAAGTTTCGAGACTTTTTTCGTATGGGCACTTTTATTGATAATACACACATGAAACTCTACTCCCCTTCGAAGTAATCTCCTCCGGCTGCAATGCACTTCGTGTACCGTTCCAACAACTTCTCGAATAACCCATGGAAGTTCTCTTGTGTGAGCGTGTCAATGGCCTTCGTCTCAGTCTCTTTCATCACCTCAATTGTCTCATAACGACAGCCTCTGAGCTTACGGAATAACCAAAAGTCATAGGGAGCAAGGTCTGGACTATATGGAGGGTGAGGAACTGTGTTGATGCCCAACTGGGTCAAATAGTCTGTGAAAAGGATGGAGTTGTGGACTGGTGCATTGTCCTGGTGGAAATGACACTGACCCGATTTGAAGAGTGCTGGCCTCTTCCGACGGAATCTCTTCCTGAACACCCTTAAAACCTCAACAAAGTAACCCTAACCCTAACCCTTTGGCCAATCAACTCTGGTGTATTGACTTCCTTACTCCTCCCACACCTCTCATATTCCATCACAGACTCTCAGCCTTCCTTGAATCTCTTATGCCACTCAAAAACTGATGCCCCGATTCATGCAAGATGGTTGAAAAGTAGTCTGAAGCATTCCATACGTTTTTGTGGCATTTTATCCAAGTTTAAAACATAATTTTATTGCTTAGCGTTCTTCTAAAGTGTCCTCACGTCCAGATTGTATTTTTGAAATTCACCAGCGGTGACAATCAGGCTTTAGTATGGTATATCCAATTCCTGCTGTAGCTGTTCATTTGAACCTGAAATCATAAAAATTGTTAAGATGTATAGCAATAACATACTGAATTTTCAAGAGTCTACGACAATTTTAAATACCCGTACAAAAAGTCTGGAAACTTATTGAATGCACCACACACACACACACACACACATATATATATAGTTTATATATTTTGGCAGTTATTTAATATTTATACACGTTTGATTAAAGTGTATCACAGAAATTAACTCTATGGAGGATACTACTTTTAAAAATGAACATATTACATTTCTAACTATATGAATTCCAAAAAACGTAATAGTTCTCCAGAGACATTTGAAAACATATGTGCCGTGCATCAGAGTGCAGTGAAAGAACATGTGAAGGGTTTTAAAATGGCGATTGTGACATATCTGACGAGCCTCGCTCTCGAAGACAACTTTTCTGAATGAAGTATTTTTGAAAGATATTATTGAATAAGATTCACATCAAGGCGCCAAAAATTTAAAGTGTCATATTCACCTGTGAACGAACATCTCAAGTGAATTGGGAAAACGTGCAAAGACTGATCTTAAGTTCTTCATGAGGTTTCGCTATAGAACCGAACACAACATACCACCATCTGCAACAGTCTTTTAATTAAAAATATCAACATTTAAATTTCAAATTGTATGAATACAGGCATGGTCGAACATGAGAAATTGAGAAACACAGTTATTAACTCAAAATCAGAGGCCAGTAATGATCATTTATTGCTTGCATGAAAGGTGTAGTTCATAACGTACTACTGGAACATGGAAGGTCTATCACTGTAGACGTTTATTGCTAGTAACTTGATCGGGTAAACGAAAATTTACGTCAAAAGTGTCTTGCTTCATTAAATAAGAAAGGTACTCTTCGCCAGGATTACAATGCAAGGGTATCACCCGCAAAACAAATCGAAGAAAAGTTTAGATCGTTGGGTTGTAAATGAGGAATCAAACATTTGCCTTCCCGTTGGGGTCCAGTTGTTGAAAATAAGGGTGATTGCATGAAAAATAATCCTATTGAAAACAAGGGTGATTGCATTAACATTTATCCTATTAAAAAGTAAGGGTGATTGCATTAAAAATAATCCTATTAAAAAATAAGGGTGATTGCATTAAAAAAATCCTATTAAAAAAAGGGTGATTGCATTAAAAATAATCCAATTAAAAAATAAGGGTGATTGCATAAAAAATAATCCTATTAAAAAAAGGGTGATTGCATTAAAAAATCGACTGATATGATCGAAAGCACTTAGAGCAATTTCATTCACTGGACCCTGTTAAGAAACTAATAAAAAAGTTTGAGAAAAAGCATAATAAGATCATAAAATAGGAAAGCTCCGTGGTTTTTCATCAAACGTATATAAATAATAACTTTCTGCCAATATATATATATATATATATATATAATTGGCGTTATAGGAAAATATGGAGAATGAATCTGTAAAAAGTTATTAAATTTTAAAATTGGGATTTATAAAACAAATGAAGAGGAGTTTTCATCTGAGCTGCTGATATTATATGATGATGAAGTTTAAAGTCTAAACAGTTATTTAGACGTCTTGATTTAGTCTTCCCCAGTTGATTTCAATGTTTTTCTCAGTTGTCCCGATACTTTTCAGCAGCATTTTTTGGAAGAACACAAAATTGTACAAGTGCAGTACCTCTAGATTTATAAAGTCAAGTTTCAAGTACTTTTTCATGATATTTTCCCGGAAAATCCATCGCAAGATTGGTTTGGTTTAGTTGAGTTTGGTTTTATGGCTCATCAACAACTGTTAGCCATTAATACCAAATCAATTTTTATACTTATAAACAGTTCTATTTCAAACAAATGTGTTTAGCATAAGTACACGGGTTCAATTTCAAAAATAGTTCTATTCAAAACAGTTCAGTTTAGCATAATACACTATTTAAATTGCAAAATCAGTTCTATTTCAAATAATTCAGTTTAGCGTAAGTACAGAGTTTCCATGTAAAAAACATTTCCTTTTCAGTCAATTCAGTTTAGCATTAGTACATTGTTTCATTGTCAAAAAACAGTTATTTTTCAAACAATTTAGTTTAGCGTAAGTACATAGTTTTAATGTTAACAAACATGTCTATTTCAAAAAATTCAGTTTAGAATAAGTACACAGTTTAGTTCGTTAGGGGGTCTTATCCCTCTGCAGAGAAGCAGTCACTGTATTCTACAGCCCCAGTCTATTGGGCAATATATATATATATATATACAGAGAGAGAGAGAGAGAGAGAGAGAGAGACAGACAGACAGACAGACAGACAGACAGAGACAGAGACAGACAGAGAGAGAAAGATGTAGTGGATAAAAAAGAAAATGAATGAATAAAAATCCTGTCTACAAATTAATCATTTTTATTTCTTTAAGTTGAGTGAAAAGTTTGCAGAAAGACAAAAATAAGAAATCTTTTTTGTAAGCAAAGAATATATTATTCGGAGCAAATATTTTTTAAATAGACATAGTTAAAGTATGTGCAATGAAGTAAAACAGTTTTCGTTAGCTTAACGAGACATATTTTGTGGGTGTAAAATTATTTTTCATGTAATCACCCTTATTTTCATATTCTTACTGATGTACAATTATTTGTATCAGTATATTTCTGTGTAGTGGGTGAATTTATGACGGAAATGTAAGTCAGGTTTATATCAAAACTAATGCTTACGATAGACAAGCAGTGTTTACATTAAAAGCATTCTTGAAAGAAAAGAATGTAGATATTTACTCAAAAGACGTAAACTGAAAAGTATTTGTATAAATAAGAATTCATAATAGTAATTCCCATAAATATATAGTGGATGCTGTATGAGGTCTTTTCAGATACGGAGATTGAAATTTTATTTACCATGATAAACATTGAATGTAATTCTAATGTTTACCAAAATGGCGTTCAACCACTTTTCCATTTGTCTATGCATTTTCAAAACACTTCCTATTATGATACAAAGCTGTTCTGTTTCATTGCTTTTACTATGATTATACCATCAACTGTTTAACTCTTACGATGGTTGCTCAGTCGGCTGGGGCTGTATAATACACCGACTGCTTTTCTGTACAGGGTTAACCCCACAACGAGTGTCCAAGATATGACACTAAACAATCTGATAGAGAGGTTCCAGTAATGATGGAGCTTTGAGGAATCCGAAGTACCGTTTTATTGCCATGGCTCCCAGGTTCATTATGGCCCGGAATAGTAGCATCTGATAGAGTCCTATCTATGGTTCAAATATAACTAAAATGCTAAACTAAATTGTTTGAAATAGAAATGTTCAATCATTTACATGTGTGTAAAATAATGACTGATGTTCAATTGAATTGTTAGTGATACGTAGCAATAATTGGAGTCATTTAACTTTGTTGACATACTAAAAGGAATTGTAAGAGATAGAAGTATTTAATCGTTTAACTGCGTGTGAATAAAAGAACTGTACTCATGTTAAACTGGATTCTGAAATAGAATTGTTGACATTTAAAGTATACTTATGTTAAATCGAAAGTTTGAAATTAAGTGAAACCATTTAACTGTGTGAAAAAAGCTTATATATATATATATATATATATTTATATATATATATATATATATATATATATATATTTGGCATTAAATAAACTATAATGTTTGATATGCCATTAAAACCAAACTGAACCAAACAAAATCTCTCTCTCTCTCTCACTCTCTCTCTCTCTATCTATATATATTAGTTTTATGCTTCAAACAAAATATACTATAATAATTCTAGAGTTGTCTACATAAAGTCACGACATTAAGGGACCTTAGCAGAGAATATAATGACAAAGCTCAACTTCGTCTGTTAGAAAGCTCCAAAATGGAGGAAGCTTAATCCACGATCATATATCCACGATCATTTATGCACGGTCATATATCCAGAACAAAATTATTTTGCCTGTGTATCTATTTGTCCATTTATCTATGAAAGGATGCAAAAGAATTCTTGGTTTGACGAATGGTGGATAAACTAGGTCAATGAAACGTAAACATATACATCTCTCAGTTCACCATAATCGGCGCAGTGTTTCTCATGTTTCGTCAATCGTAAATATAATTAAATAAATGAATAAATAATTGGAATACCGACAATTCTTTTTTGAGCCAATAAATTTTTAATATAAGATCATATCTATCTTTTTATCTTTCAATCTATATGGTCACAAACGTTCTTACGAGAAGAAACTGCTTTTCAGCTGTCTATTCAGTCATTACTACACAAAAAGATCGCTTGGAGAATCTATCTATCTATCTATCTATCTATCTATCTATCTATCTATCTATGTGTTTCTGTGTATATATATGAGTGTGTGTATTTCTCCCTCTTACTCTCTCTCTCTCTCTCTCTCTCTCTCTCTCTGAGAGTCTTGGTGCATAATGTTTCTGATTGAAGGGTTATAAATATGAAGTAGAGGTGCCGGTAGTGTAATGGTTATCGTCGTAGGAAATGGACACGGCGACTCGAGTTCAAATCCTGGACGAGACTCATTGCATTTCACATAGCACTAATACACTTAGGAAAGATATGAATCCAATTATTCTCCCTCCAGCTATGGGTAAATAGTAGGGCAGACTTGGTTTTTCAGCCTTGATGAGGCAACCAGTCTAAGAGAAGGAAAACTCTGAATTCAAACCTGTTAAACTCCGCTTAAAAATATGACCTTGTGTCATATCCTGCCCATTGGAGAGATTGGGTAAATATGCATGAATATGAACAACAAAACGAAACTTTGAATACTGCGCTATCCATCTGTAAACACTATTTAAAAATATTTACATCATTTCCAAAGAAACTTCTTGTATAGCTTCTTTTCTCTTTATAAATTATAACTAATAGATATTATTCTCTTTTTTTTTCAGGTGAGTTCAACAATATTTTCCTCTCAAGCACGAACGCCAGAAAATATCAATGAAATGTGAAGAACGGCCAACAAAATGCACCAATCTGTATATTGAGCTACTCGTGAGACGAAACCATTTTTTAAAATTCTCTTTCTTCTAATAAATTCACTGGTTGATCTTAAATTGCTTTGCGATTCTTAAATGAAGTATTTTCTTTATCACAATTTTAAAAAAAAACAAACTGTTATTGCATTTTATCCTAACGAAGAATTTGCTGGCGTAGAACTGTATAAAGTTGAAGAAAATTAGACAAAATTAATTATAAATTCACTGGTAGTTAAATCAAATTTTCATATTAGAAAAAAGGTAGCAGACGTATCTGGTGTAACACTATGTGCTCACGCTGTCTTTGAAAGATCCACGGATGGGAAATGACAGAATCCATCTAGAACCTCTGAATATCGGATAGGTTCTTTGAAGTATGTTGGCTGGGTGCCGGCAACCCAAAGAAAAACTCTCCATTAACAATAAACAATTATTTATTGAAACGTTTAACAAAAATATCCAATATTTTTATAGCGAAATTGTCGCTTTATTATCAAGATATGAAGGTGTTTATTGTTATACAGACTGGATACACTTACCCAGCACTCATCGAAACACAAGAGAGAAAAAAAGAACTTTTAATATGTCATGCTTGCTGCTATACAAAGAGTAATCCAACCCCAGCCGAAGGGCCATGTGGATCTCATCTTAACTCAGTTGTCAACTTCTCACCTAGTCACTCCCAACTATCTAATTTTCAAATTTCACTAATTCTTATATATTCTAAAATTCAGAATATTATTAATCATCTTTGTAACTGATTGCGTCATCTCATCATGATCATCATACGTGTCCCCAACTTTCACCATGTTTTCATTTTACCTCAATCAAACTTATGACTACGCATAAATATATTTTTTTATGTTTGACTTTCCTGTCAAGTGATGACTCTGTATCTCCTATCATCTGTTCGCTGCTGCACGCGTTTGACCAGTTCGATTTCACTTACATTTTCACTCAAAGATTTTAGCAAACTAAAATGCACCTGAACAATTCGTGACCCGACCAAATTAAATAATGAAATAATTAATACAATCAACCATCACAGTAATTATTCCATACTGAAGAGAAAAAAAACGAGACAGACTTTTTTTAATCAAATAATTTTAATAAATATTTTAGCAAGATTCTATGAATATATAGAAATATGGAAAATATTGTCTTGAGTCATGAATAGTTTCTGTTGTAGATGAATATGATTTATCCATGAATAGTTTAACAATTCTTTTCAATCAATAATGTATTCACTTCTATTTTGAATCACAGCTTGTCATTCATCAAGTAGCTTGTTGATTCCTTGTAAGAAAAATTCAGTTGTTTTCGAGCTTAAGAAAATTTCCACCGACGTTTGAAAAAAAACATTTTGTGTTTCAAAGAAATTTGTTAAGAACGAAAAAGATGGAAATCACTTGATGCAAGGTCTAATAAATATAGGGGATGGGGTAGAACACACCAATCTAAATCCAATATATTTTCCTGCATGATTCTTGTTGAATGTGACCTTGTGTTATCGGCAGAAGCACAAAGTTTTTTTTTTCGTTTAATGAGTGCAGAAGATTTTTATACACACATTGCTATTGTTGAGTGTATAGGTCTGCATTGACTGTCTGATTGCGGCTTAGAATTTTTTAAAATGAATAATACCACAGTGATCCTACCACACACAGAAAAAAACTTTTCTTCTCTGAAACTCATCCTTTAGAGTAATCTGTGGAGTTCATCTTTTCAAATCCACCCTTTGTTGGGATGAACACTTACATAAAAGACCCATTCTCCGTTAGCCGTACTGATATTCCTGAGAAACGGGTTATTTCTCTGCTTTGAAAGATGACGTTGCTATGGAAATGCGATTTTCTTTTTTTTTTTATTATTAAGAGTATGAGGAACATAAGCACGCAGTTTGCTCACTTTTCCTTTCATTTTCAAATTTTGGCAGATTGCAGCATTCCACCAATTTTCTTACAGTATGTGTTATATAATTGCGGAAGAATTTATTTTATTATCATTTTTCGTTTTGTATATCTTACCTTTCGGTTTAGTTAGGCTGAGAATCTTTCGGCTTAGTGCATGGGTTAGTTAGGTGCACACATTGAGGGCAGGTGTTCACGCGCGCGCGGGGTGGATGTGACAATCACATATGTCACAATAAAAACCCCATATAGGAAATGGTAACCGGGTACGTGAATGACGTCATGCCCGGAAGCGATGGGCGGAGGATTTTGGAATTTGAAAAAAAAACAGTTTGTTGAGATTCGACGCTAGAGGAAGGAAGTTAATTTTCGCAGCTCGCCGAGGCCAGACCTGTAGTTTGCGGTGGGGTGCCGCACGCGGTTGGGACGGATGGAAAAGTCAGCAGAGAAATAAATTATGTCTCTCTCTCCTCACGCCGAAAAACCTTAAACTCAATAAGGTAAATAAAACGTTTCGTACCTGAACCAATTTCGTGTTTTTCGGATACCTATGCATAATGAACGTTTTCGTATGCTCTACATATCTGTATGTATATGTACATTTCACATATCCGTATTCGTAGATTATGGATAGGCTACATATGTTAATCCAGGTTTAGTGACCGTCTTACTGGTTTCATCTCTTAATGATGTATTAATAGAATGAAAACTTGAAAATCTGTTTCGGTCTTGGTATTCAGTAATGACACCTTGGCTATGAATACCAGAAATTTTCTTTGTTGTTTCAGTGGCGTTTTTGTTATTTTCAAACTCCCACGACATTATATGCCGAATACATACTTTCAGTTTCTCTTCTTTACGGGAGAGAGATCATTGAGTAAATTATGGTGCGCACTCTTTCACAACTAAAATAAGAATTACAGATTAAGACATTCTTTACTTAGGTAATTTTCGACTGTGTTTAAAACATTACAAGTTAGAAATGTGTTTTTATAACCTGCTTTTTTAAAAAAAAGAATAGCATTTACGATTGAACCATTCACATAAAAACATTACAAAATGAGTTTTGAACGTGAACAAGGTTTTTTTTACTTATTTTCTGATAGAATCTTTCATCATATTAATGCATCATCATCAAAATCATAATCAAGGTATGCCAACACACACACACACACACACTCTCTCTCTCTCTCTCTTTCTCTCTCTCTCTTGCTATTTGTCTTTATTGGCCATCGTTCTTGGCATGTCGTCCAGATGGAATCAAGTGTCCTCAAAGACCTAATAAACTCGCGTGTCTATGTGTTGGATTTCACTGTTTTACCTACAAGAGTTTCCTCAGTCCAACTGGTGCAACTGGTACAGTCTATTCTTTACCTATGAATATATTGACATTACTTTCAATAGATGAGATTTTGCTATCGAGGTATACGGATTCGTATGCTTCCATATTTTCCACAAAGAGACAAAAAAAAAATCAGAAAACCACCAAAAACAGTCGTATGATTTTCTTTCAAATTCGCGCTTACTCGTCACTGCTAATTTTCAACATCTAGATATAACACTTGACGTAGGATCTCCAAACTCCAAACTAAATTTAAGATTTTATCTAACCTGCTGAAGCTTTGAATTCTTTTCCAAATGTTCAGTCTTTATATTTCTTATTCCTGAACATCCAACACATAATTAGTCATGGGTAAAAGTGGTTGACCGCTTAATCGGTTGTTTTTACAGCATGTCAAACCTTGATGGGTTATTTTATACCAAAGTCAGCTTTGCAATAATGGTCCCTATCTATATGGTTTTGCAATGTTTTAAAGTAAAGGTATTAACCGGGCCATTGGCCTAATGAGTAGACTATTCGCCAAAAGTTCAGGAGACCGGGGTTCAATCCCAGGTCGAGTTATACCAAAAACTCAAAAAATGTTACTTGATGCCGCTTTGCTTAACACTCAGCATCATAAGTTAAGGATCAAGGGTAAAGTTGAATGGAGTAGCATCCTCTCCTTCATCTCGGTGGAGTAGCTATTGAATAGGGAGCGTTCGAGTCACTCTCGACTAGGATCGCCAACCTTACTTTACTTATTAAACAATAATTTAAAACAAATGTATTTGAGGCGTAGATGGAATAATATTAGGTATAATCATTCCAAGTCAGAATGTACCTGGGAGTGATAGCAACAAAAGGGTTACTCCACTCCCCTAGGAGATCAGGAAATTAAGCCTTATTATCAGATACCAGTTCATACTAAACGGAAATATGATTTAGTTCTGAGCCGACGTAGATTAAAGTAATTTAAGTAGAGTCTCTAACTGATCTATTTGAGCCATTGATAGAAGCCTAACAGGTACGACCATTTTGGGTCAGAGTGGACTTGGGAGTAATGGCAATGAATCGGTGCTCCACACTCCGTTAATCTCAGAAGTGTAGCTTCAGCACGAGATTCAATATTGTGCCACACTTTGGATATACTGAATATTTTGGTAGACCTGGTTAGAAATCTGCAAGGAATAAAGTCAGCGTATTCTAAGCTCTGCCTGCACGACAATGCATTTTACTTAAGTCAATTTCAGTCTAGTGTTATAAATACTTTAGTTTTGTTGGGTTTTATGGCATATCAACAATTGAAGGTTATTTAATACCAAATCATGTTTATACACATATATTATATATATGATTTGGTTTGGTTGGGTTTTATGTCAGATCAACAATTAAAGATTATTTAATACCAAGTCATATTTATACATATATATTAGATATATATAATTTGGTTTGGTTGGGTTCTATGGCAGATCAACAATAGAAGGTCATTTAAGAACAAATCCTATTTGTACATGCATTTTAAATGTATATAATTTGGGTCGGTTGTGTTTTATGGCAGATCAACCATTGAATGTTATTTAATACCAAATCCTACTTATACACATGTATCAGGTATATATCATTTGGTTTGGTTGGGTTTTAGGGCATATAAACCACTGAGGGATATTGAATTTCAAATCCTATTTATACATATATATATATTAAATATATATGATTTGATAGGGTTTTATGTCATATCAACTATTGTAGGTAATTTAATTCTACATCCTGTTTATTCATTTATATCAAATATATATCACTTCGTTTTGTTGGATGTTATGGCACATCAACCATTGTCGGGTATTTAATGCCAAACCCTTTTTATTCGCATATATTGAATATATATGTATATGATTAATAAACATATTTTGTAGATAACATTCTTAAACGAGCCTTTTATTGCACACAGTTTAAATATTTTCAAGTATTGCTATGTAACAGTCATAATTTCACGTCAACCATTTGTTTGGATACATAGTCTGTTCTATTTAATTCATAGAAAGGACTCTATCAGGTGCTACTACTCCAAGTCTGAGTGAACCTGGGGGCAATGACAATGAAGGGGTACTCCGCATTCCCTGAATCTTCAAGACTGGAGCCCCACCCTAAGATGTTTTAGTGACATATCCAGGATACTTATTGCTGGAAGTGGTCTTACCTCTCTGCAGAGATATATTCTGTATATTCTATCATCCCAGCCGAATGGACGATATCATGAATAGTACTATTTCAGTGCCGGTAAGTTCCGTGGCATATTGAAGGTGTTGTATATGTCATATATTTTGGCATTGAAAATACTACATATTCAGCAAAAAAAATGTAGCTTATAGCTGGAAGGTTTTCAGGGTAAAATATGCCAGTATATATTGGGGGGGGGGTATGGTAATTTTATTTTATCTCAAAACTTAATCAATTCAGTAAAGCTAATGACATTTTTGGATTAAACTCATTAAAAATACGTTGTTACAAAAGAAAAAAAAAGGGGCCGTATAATACTTTCGTCTTTATGAAATGAATTCAACATGTGTAACATTTTAAAAATAAAATGAATTTAATTCTAAATGAAAGAGGTACTATTTACCAACCCCTCCGCGTGGGCAGGATATGACACAAGGTCAATTTTTAAGCGGAGTTTAACAGGTTTGAATTCAGAGTTTTCCTTCTCTTAAACTAGTTGCCTCGCCAAGGCTAAAGAACCTAGTCTGCCCTATTATTTACCCATAGCTGGAGGGAGAATAAGAGGGTACATACCTTTCCCAAGGGTATTTGCCCGAAAGTGAACGTAATAGCGCGACTGGAGTACGAACTCGCGTACTACGATTCCGCAGTTCATCGCTTTAACCATTACACCAATGAAAGAGGTTAGCAATCTAAAATCTGTATTAAAATATTAATATTGTAACAAATAATATCCAATTTTATTGAATAATGTTCCATTATTCAATAAAAAGGAATATTATTTGTTACAATATTAATATTTTAATTGTCAATGTATTGATGTTGATTATGATCTTTTAAAACATTGTCTCAAACAGATGTATTTGACCCATAAATTTGATTCTAACACGTAATATCACTCCAGTTTAAAAAGAACATGAGAACAGCAAAAGAGCCACTCTACACTCCCCGTAGCAACTAAAATTAAACTTTACGATGAGATACAGTTGATTATAATACCAAAGGCGCTTTTCTAAAAAATGGATCTGATTTTTTTTTTTGTTACTTTATGGCAATAAACATATTTCTGTAAATATTATTTAAAAAAATCTCAGTCTCTGTTAGCTTAGTATGAAATCTCATAATTTGCAACCCGTCCCCCCGCTACCATTGATCCAAATAATCTTGTATGTGATCTTTCCAATATTTGATCTAGTCTAAAGACTAAACTCGTTCCAAAATCTAATCCCTGGGTATTTCCTATTTGGCCGGGATTATCGGTAAGAAATACGAAGTATTTTAAAAACATAATTGAAATTGAAGCTATTTTTACCGAGACCGTAGTGAAGAATGAGATGAGATTGTTATTTTCTTTTATATAGACACCTTCACCACATTTCTTCCAGAAAATTTTGAATAAGCCAAAGCACCTCTGAAATCCACCTTTTTATATGGTGTGAAACCAAAAAATAATATTTCTTTTAATGTCTCATGTCTCCTCAGCTGTTGCGTTTGAAAAGAATTTTTAACTTTGAAAACAAGAAAAAGTTTTACGGATTTAGTCATGGTAAACTAGTCTATATACTTCGGTAGCAATATCTCATCTACAGAAAGCTTATGCATTAGTAAAGCGTTAACTGCTATTGTTTACTGAAGGACAGATGTCCATAAGAACAGCCGAAGTCCGGACTTATTAATAATTTTTTTTTGCTTTGGTAGAGGCACGAGCGTAGCACGTCGCGATCACGGAGGCGGCTTGGCTCTTCCAGAGTCATGCCGGGGTTACTGTCGGGGCCGATATGATGCAGAAATAACCCGAAATCGGCGATGAAGACAGTGCATCACTGAAGACCTCCCTGATGCATCTCGGATGTATGATTGAAATGGTTAAAGACTCAATGGAAATCTGATCTCTGATATAAGAAGACAGGAAATTTTCAAGATCTAACTATATCAGTAATTCTATGTGGTTGCATTATTTGAATTCAAGCGAAACACGAGGAAGAACCCTACGTGGGGAACATAAAATTTGTGAGTATTGTTTTGAACAGATCTGGGAAGAAAAACCACCCAAAAGAACAGTTGTACGACCTTTCACCTCCTATCTCACCAGCCTTCAATGAAAAGCGAACAAGATATGATCGGTACTGCCGGAGAAGCGAGGATGATCTTAGAAGTAACGTTCTCTTATGGACTCCAACTCAAGGACACACTAGTGTTGGCCAACCAGCAACAATTATCAGTCTGCTCTTTGTGGTCACCAGGTGTTATCTTGGATGCAGTAGATATCCTTATAGAGCAGAAGTAGTACTTTATAACCCATTACTAGGTGGGTGATAAAGAAGCTCAAGAAAGTGATCTATCTATGATGTTGCAATCCAGTAAGTTATTCTCTAGAACATGAAAATCCTCTGTTGGAATTTGAAGTTAATGTTTTGAATATTGATTCTCTAAAGAAAATTATGTTTTTGTTCTTTTGAAATGCTGAATATTCGCAGTAGTTTATAACCTCTAAAAGGCGAAATTGTAAAGAGGTCCGATAAAATGAGTCACAGTTTCTTCCAGGCAGCGGTTGTATCGATACTACTATATGGATGCACTACTTGGACGCTAACTAAACGGCTGAAAAAGAAACTAGACGGCAATTACACAAGAATGTTGAGAGCAATATTGAACAAGTCCTGGAGACAACACCCCACAAGACACCAACTATACGGCCACCTGTCTCCCATTACGAAAACTATACAAGTGAGTCGAACCAGACACGCAGGACACTGATGGAGAAGCAAGGACGAACTCATCAGTGATGTACTCTTATGGACCCCCGCATATGGCCAAGCAAAAGCAGGACGACCAGCTCGAACATACATACAGCAGCTATGTGAGGATACGGGATGTAGTCCTGAAGACCTGCCAAAAGAGATGAATAATAGGGAGAAGTGGAGAGATGAGGGTCAGGGATATCCGTGCTGGCGGCATGACAGGATGATGATGATGTCGGGCCATGAACATTAATAAATTGAATGAAATGATCCTCGTACTGAAGCTAAAATCACAAACCGTAATTTTGGCCTCTAGATTTCATTTCATTATATGTTGCACAGTTGTGTACATGTCTTCTTTTAAACTTTGGATTAATTTCTTTTTTTAAATAATAATGTTTGAGTCACGATGTATTTTGATTATGTCTTATACTTGTAAATATGTTTGTCAGAAATATAGTAATAATGGATTCATTGCTAGCTAAATCAATTTTTTTATCGTATACAGTAAGTGAGTCAATGCATGAAATAAAACACGTCGATGCACAAGTAAAAAATCCTATCAATCTCAGCATACAGAAATAGAAAAATAACCCCAAATAAAAACAATACAATTAACACCAAATTATAATCACATTACCCATATCGTAATCAGCATGGAAAATTCATTGACTCTGGCATTCATTCGAGGACGTTTTTATTATCTCTACGCGTTGCTTCTCCTTAATGTTAGAATCACAAGAGATATGTGTACAGTGTCGGGTTGGCTTATCAAGATATTCTCGACGAGCATTGGAGAAATGCCATTCATTTCAAAAGAAATGTCATTCATTATCATTTGCTTTTGTATAGAAATGCCAATGACAGATTAAGATGAACTTAACGTCTTACGGGTACAACTGTATTTGTGAAAGTAATTTTATCTGAGAAACTGTATTTCTTCTTTTTTTCGAAATTGAGAGTTTTTTTTTTTTGTTTTTCTGTTTATTAACAAATCTTCGTTAAATCTTTTCTACAAGTCCACAAGTTCATTACCGTACTTGATTTTCCTAAGGTCGTCAATCAAATTCCCGATCAGTTTATTTAGGTGAATTTTGATAAGTCTGGCACAAGGCCAGGTTTATTCACTCTAAATACTGATAGATTTATTTTCAAAATTTTGATTAGTCTGACACAAGATCATCTGTTCACGAAGATTTTTGTAGACTGGCAACAACAACAATTATTCTAATAATAACTATTCATTGTTTTATATATATATATATATGTATATATATACACGTGTGTGTGTGTGTGTGTGTGTGAGTTTGTGTGCACAGAGAGAGACAGAGAGAGAGAGAGGGGGGAGTGAGACTACGAGATAGGAGACATTGAGTGAAATTGTGCGTGTGTGTGATATGCAGACATATATATGAGTATGTGAATACCTTAATTCTTACAAGAAAAGGTTTGTGCCATATCTTGCACGAACACCCTCTCCACGTTGATCAAAAATTAGGGCTGATTCCACACAATTCTCCACCGCTAGAAACTAATCATCAGTATGAGTTGTATAGCAGTTCAGTTATGGGACTGTTGGAACATCAGGTCTTGCAATTGACGGGACAGTCCATTATATATATAGATATAGATATGCACATAAATTAATACATATATATATATATATATATATATATATATATAGAGAGAGAGAGAGAGAGATAGAGAGAGAGAGAGGAGGGAGAAATAGTAGATTTGGTAAATCCAACAAGATGAGGAAAAATAAGTAGACCAATGGATAAAACGAAACACTGATAACGGATTCAAAAATGATATTTCATCATTATTCTTAAAAAAAAGTCTTCCTCTGATGAAATCTTATCGAATTAAAGACGAAATATCGTTTGATTCAAAAACGATATTTCGTCTTTAATTCGATAAGATTTCATCAGAGGAAGACTTTTCAGTTTTTCGGTTTATCCACTTTTCCACATATTTTTCCTCGTCTCGTTGAATTTACCAAATTCACCATATATATATATATATATATATATATATATATATATGACTAACATAATAAAGATTCAGATTTAACATTAAAGCGTTTTTTAATCAGTAAAACCTTGACAGTGGTCTAAGCACAAAAATGGAGGACAAAATGACAATATTTTCCCAATATAATATAGTAAAAACTGTGGAGACATCCACGTCGGAGTTTCATGTTAAACATCCTTAAGGCAGTAACAATTCCTCAATGCTTATATATATATATAAATATATATATATATATATACATTAAGAAAAAACAACGAAACCAATCACAAAGGATTATAAATTTATTTCAATCCTGTTACGCATTTTTGAAATTTTCAAAAACACGAAAAAAAATTAACAGGACTTCATCAGATCAATTAGATAAAAAAACTGGAGTAGACACATGAGAGTGGGAGGGGATAGAAAAGTGAGAGGGGATAGAAGAGGGGTGAAGAGTTATCTCTTCATTGAGCCCACTTCCGTTTTAAATTTAAATTTACGGTTGGCAATGTAGTACATTTATTTTAAAACAATTTTTTTAAAAAAAATTTTTCTATAGACTTAAATTACAGATATTTCTAATTAGATTTAAATTTTAATTAATAATCTCACGTAAAGATGCAGTAATAGATATATTAAAACAAAAACAAATATTTAATTTACTTAAATATTTTAAAATTTCAAAAATTTCAAAATATCAGTCACATTTTTTATGCTTAGTACATATATATTATATGCTATTTCATAATTTTCTATCTAATAATTTATTATAATTATTCTCAAAATTAAACCTCATTCTCAAATAAATTTATGCTTTATAAAAAAATTTTTTTACTTAATTATTTATAGTTTAAATTTGGCCCTATGTCTACACCTGGCTATTAGTTCATTTCTCTTATTTAGTAAAATTTTTGTCTCAGGAAAAAGCAAAATGTGGATCTTTTCTTCAAGACATAGATTGCACCTACTATCGAAAGATTTTGGGGTACTAGATCTTTTCAATATGGACCATTGAATGTCAGGGGTTAACCCTTTATTTTTTAATCCCCAATAATGTTTTGATAGAGCAGTTTGATTTTTTTGATGCTCATGGGAAAAGGAATATTTATGATTTCCATATCTAATCTTGAAATTATTTTCTTGTCCTGATGGAATTACTCCTAACTCCGGTTTAACTGGACTAAGTATTCTCTCTCTCTCTCTCTCTATATATATATATATATATATATATATATATATATAAGGATCATTAAATAAGTTTCCAGACAGCCTCTTTCATCTCCTCAATTCTCTCAAAACTACAGACTCTGAGCTTAGGGAATAACCAAAGGTCACAGGGAGCAAGGTCTGGTCTACAGGGAGTGTGACGAACTGTCTTGATACCCATCTTGGTCAAATAGTTTGTGACAATGATGGAGTTGTGAACTGGTGCATTGTTTTAGTGGAAATGCCACTGAACCGATTTGAACAGAACTGGCCTCTTCCGACGGAATCTCTTCCTTAACTCCCTTAAAACCTCAACATAGTAACCCAAACACTAACCCTCTGGCGTATGGCTCTCTTTACTCCTCCCACGACTCTCATCATCCCTCACAGACTCCCTGGAATCCCAAAAACTGATTCTAGATTAATGCAAGATGGCCCAAAAGCAGTCTGAAGCATTACATACCTTTCTTTGGCATTTTTTCCAAAGTTTAAAACAATTTTATTGCATATCGTTCTTCTAAAGTATCCTCACGTCCAGATTACATTTTTTAAATTCACCAGCTCTGACAATCAGGCTTTAATAGGGTGTATTCCAATTGATGCTGTAGCTGTTCATTTGAACCTGGAATTAAAAAAAATTGGCCAGTCATCTCATAACATGTATAGCAATAAGATACTAAATTTTCAAGAGTCTACAACAATTTTAAATGCCTGTACAAAAAAGTCTGGAAACTTATTGAATGCCCCACGTATATATATATATAGTGAGAGAGAGAGAGAGAGAGAGAGATAGAGAGAGAGGGGGGAGGTGGCCCCTTGGTTAAAGTACTAGATTATGGCCTCAGAGTAAGTTTGAACTTCAGTCACGCTATTACGTTCACTTTCAGACTAATGCTCTTGGGAAAGGTATGAACCCTCTTATCTTCCAAGCAATCGCTTAGATATTATCACCGATGTTTTTCTGCACTATTGTATTTGGTATTAAATTACCGACGAATTTTGATGATATTCTATTTGATATTCGACCTTTGACAGGCCGCGTAAGTTACGTGGATTTCAAAACAGGACACATCCGTGCCTCAAGATAATCAAAAGATACCACATGAATTGTGTGAGTGGCATGACGGAAAGAATCATAACTACGTGAGTCGCGGGCGTCCGAAAAATATATAACGACGGACAATTTCCTCCTCGGAGCAGAGGGCAAAACAGGAAAAGTGACTAGACGTTACGCCGTTAGGCTACTGGCCGTGGACCAGACGGCCTGGGGTGGAGAGTTTGAGAAAAGTCTGAATCGTGCAAGGTATGCTAATGTCAAAAGCGAGTATAATCCCAGAAGAAAGCAGGAGCATCTAGCGAAGATCAACTGACTTGTACCAATCTCGTGAAAGAAGCACGAATAAATAAAGAGATGACTGAATACTTAAAGTCGACCCTGTGCCAGCCTAGAGGAAACAGAGGGAACAAGAAAGGTTCGAGGGAGAATCTGTATTTCAGTCTGGATGTACATATTAACTATTGCTAACTCTCTCCTCCTGCAACTAATTTTATACCTAAACAAAAAAAGAGAAATTATATTTTTACATAAAAGTGTTGTTTTTTTTCGGTATACGACAATGCCATTAAAAAGTATCCAAAACAAACCATATATGAAAAGAAAGAAACAGCATACACATAAGGAATCATTTGGAAAAATTACTTACGTATAATCAGCTGTAGTTGAATCATAATAGCTTCATTTATTATCATATATCAACATCAAAGGGAAGTCCACGAGGCGTAGTGGCTAACGTTCTTGACTGCGGCATCGTGATAAGCGAGTTCTAACTCCAGTCGCGTTATTACATTCACTTTCAGACAAATACCCTTTGGAAAGTTATAAAGAAAGCGAAAACAGACACATACCTGTACCTTGATATAGAGCTGAAAAAGCTATTGAACATAAAAGTGATTGAAATACTAATTGTATTCAAGACTTTTGACACAATCACCACAAACCTCCAAAAGAGATTCGATTAAAGGAAGAATCAAAATCATAAAAATAACTGAAATCGACCAGAATGCTGAGAAGATTCTGGGAGACCAGAGGAATCTATTGGAAAAGTGTTTAAATGATTGAACAAAACAGTGATCACCATATTTAATAAATTCTATTCCTTAAACTGAAGTGAAAAGTTTGAGAAAAAGAAAACTAAAATGTGCTTTTTGTAAGAAAAGCTAATATTATTTAGAATGTAAATATTTTCTAATTTTTACATTATAATAAAAATGTTCATGTTGCCGTTTGCTTTGTGTCTAAATCTAGTTAATATATTTTTAGTATGGGAAAGATCTTTGTGTCAGTTTGTCTTTATATAGGGGATAAAGTATGTTTCTGCGCTGATATGTAAGGGATGCAGCTTTAAAAATCAACAGGTGAATATTGTAACGGTAGCATACATATATGTGAGTAAACAAAATATTTCATGGAATGTTTCCCAAACTGGACTTAATTTAAAATTATTAAGTGATGTATGAAATCAAATACATTATTGAAGAAATAAAACGTTAGATTTTCACTCAAAAGAAATAAAGATGAACAATGAGTAGAAAATAGAAAAAGACTCTTTAAATTTGATAAAGAATTATCCATTTCATTGTTTATTTATGAGATTAACGTAGACTCGAAATTTGATAACAAAATTTGATGATTTATTTATAATTCTAATTGGTTAAAAATGTATCTGTAACAATCTATGAGCGAAACTATTTCATAAATCATTTTGTGTTTGGATCCTTTAAATTGAGTCAAATATGTAATTTACAAAGCGCTTTGCTTTGATGTGGCACAAGGCCGAATGAATGGGGCGCCCAATGAGACTCGAACTCACTCGTGTAGGTCTGCTAGTCTAGCTTGCTAACCGTTACACCACCAGAGGTGCCCAATTGAGTCAAATATTGTCATCTGGGAAATCTCAAAGAAATTTTTAATAGGTCACATCTAGAACGAAAGCGCTGATTGGTCAATAAATGCGAAAAATACAGATCCAAAAATTATAACTTTCGAGCCTATTTTTCCATAAAAAAAAATCAATACGTTTTCTTCGTATTGAAGTCAGTTGATTTTCTATCGGAAACCTGCTGACAGTCAGACTTCTGTGAAAAATCATCAGTGAAAGCTGGTATCTAAACCATACAATGATAAAAGAGTAAAAATCAATGAAAGCAAAATATAGACAAAAACTTGAATCTTGTCAACGATCGGAAAAACGAGTCAAACATGAAGGTGAAGGCACTACCTGTTGTAGTCGGGGTGCTTGGAACGGTCCTTAAAGGTCCGTGAGATGAGAACGGGAAACTGGTGATCTATAGAGAAATCGAGACCATCCATACCATATTACCGTTTATATAAGAATATACTGAAAAAGTCATGCTGTCACTCCAACTTTAGTGAAAAAACTGCCAGTTGAAACTGACTTGAAAAACTCGCATGGAGTAAAAATAAGAATAACGCAAGGAGCTTTTCAAATTCTAATTCTCAAAATCTGGCAAACGACAAGTGTTCATCGATTATGTCCATATTTGCAGTAATCATTTTAATAAGAAAATTTCGTATAATCTAACGAAATAAATACGAAATAAATTGTTATTAAAAAAAAAAAAACAACAGATTTCACATTTTTTTTCAACTACGTGGCCAGTTATCATAATTCAACATTTTTATCACATTTTCATTTATATATTTTGTTCTTTTTTTCTGATTGGTTTCTTTTTTTAATGGCATATCAAATTTCGTTGGTTTATTTAACGCCAAAACCATTTAATGGAACAGGAGTGGTGTTATTTATTTCGAAAGTGAACGAATAAGTGCAACTGGACTTCGAACTCACTGATACAAAGCCACTCGTTAACCAATGTGCCACAGAGACTCGCCCTAATTTGTTCTTATGGTGCTCTTTCTTGATCGACAACTCGATTCCGTTTCCATATAGTTGCACATGCACTTCCTTCTGTTTTTCATCCAAAATTTTCTTGGAATTGTCAGCTCCCTATTGTATAACAGACTTTATCCGATTTTCTGTTTGTCTTTCATAGAAGAAATTTAGCTGTCCTAATTAGTTTTTGTAGATCTGCTTTGTTCAGTTTTCAGATTCCTTAACGGAAGGATCAATTTGATCTCTGATGCTCTTCTTTTTACGTTTCAGATCATATCAGTTAACGTTGATTCTCAGAGAGAGAAAGCTTTTATTATTGTAGTTAGTTTTCATGTTTTTATTTTTCAGACCTATGACATCTTCCCTTGTTCAATTTTAAAAGGTTTGTGAATATTTCACAACAACAATTGGCCCAGCATTTATTTTTAGATCAAATTTTAGCTGAAGGAAATAGTTCTGATATTTCTGGTTCTTCTGGAGAGTTCTTTACGGACTTTTTCTTTTAATTTCTATTTGTTGGATCTTATCTGCTTCGAAAACATTTCTAATTCTTGTAAATTTCTCTATACAAAATTAAAAAAAAAAAACCTAAACTGATTTATTCGATGACAAGAAAAATATTGATTAAAAAATAAACTCGACAACGTTTTTTGATGAAACATGTTTAAAAAAAGTTTGCTTTAATATATAAAGAAGGAGTCCTGACGTTGTTTTGGTTAAGGTGCTTGAGTGCGGCATCGTAGTAAGCGAGTTCGAACTCAAGTCATGCTATTACATTGACTGTCAAACTTATACCCTTACAAAAGGTATGAACCCATTATCCCCTAAGTATGGGTTCAATTGTACCTCAACTCTTTTTTATACAAGGATGGTTTCGGCATTAAATAACTCTCGAAAGCTAATGTGCTATTAATCAAAGAAACGAAATGATAGGGAACCAATTTATATATATATATATATATATATATATATCATGTCGTGCCGCTAGTACGGATATCCCTGACCCTCTCTCGCCACTTCTCCCTGTCGTTCATATATATATATATATATATATATATATATATATATATAAGAAAAACCTTTAAAAATCACTCATATTTTTTTGTTATAGTATTTATTCCAGTTGACCGTAATTTTTTTAAAAAGTTAGATCTGCATGTTAAGACAAAGAAATAATGAGAAATGTCATTATTTCCTTGTCTGAACATGCAGATCTAACTTTAAAAAAATATAGGGTCTGCTGAAATAAATATTATTACAGAAAATATGAGTAATTTTTAAAGGTTTTTCTTTTATATAGAATTATTTGCTGCGTATTTTGATTTATTATCATTTTATATTTAGCTCTTTTTTTGCTTTAAAATCACATGGATATTGTAGAAAAAGAAAATCCGAAAATAGAATTGTCCTCACTATCTTCTGTCTTGGCGTTGGATAATACACACACACACACACACACACACACATATATATATATATATATATATATATATATATATATATATATATAAGAATTTTTCAAATTTCATTCGATGATTAGAAATTTGGTTATTTTAAAATATTTTCAAATATTGTCTGAAAATGATTATGACCGTCTTTTAGTAGTTTGTTGATTGGTTTTATAGCACGCCCCCTTTACTGGGTTATTTAATGCCGAAGTGTGTTTAATCCCTATGATCTCCAACTATATACATGAATAATCAGACTAATCTTAAACCGGTAAATACTTCATACGTTGTTGCAATGAAGGAGGCACCCTTAGCGTGACGGTTATGGTCGTAGCAAATGGAATCAGTGATCTGAGTTCAATTCCTAGACGGGGTTGTTTGTGTTCCACTTATCTTTGAGATAGCTATGTAGAAATAGTTACGTATATTGGGTTCTTTAGCATTGGTTAGGCAGATAAGCAAATCGAACCTATTTTTGGTTGGTTGGTTGGTTTTTATGGCATATCGACCTTTGTAAGTTATTTAATACCGAATCCATTTTTATACGAATAATCAGTTCTATTTCAAACAATCCAGTTTAGCATGAGGACAAAATGTAATTGTCAAAAATATTTCTATTTCAAGCAAATCAATTTAGTCAAACAATTCTAATTCAGCTAATTCAATTTAGTATAAATATAGATTTTCTTTACACACAGTTAAATGTCAAGACAGTTCTGTATTAAACAATTCAGTTTAGCGTAAGTAGGGTTTCAATGTCAAAAACTGTTCCATTTCAAACAATTCAGTTTAGCCTAAGTACGCAGTTCAAATGTAAGTACACAGTTTTGTTGTCAAAAACATTTCTATTTTAAACTATTCAGTTTAGTCAAACAGTTCTAATTTAAAAAAAAAAAATCAGTTTAGCATAATTATGCAGTTTAGTTCTATTTAACCGATAGACAGGGCCCTATCAGGTGCTATCATTCCGGGCCAGAGTGGACCTGGGAGCAATGGCAATGAAAGGGTGCTTCGCTTTCCCAAAGTTCCAGCATCATTAGAACCTCCCTCACCATCTGATTGTTTAGTGTCATATCCAGGACACTTGTTGGTGTGGTCTTACCCCTCTGCAGAGAAGCAATCGGTGTATTCTACATCCCCACCAGCCGACTAGGCCAATGGAGGGTTTGGGCCAATTCATACACAGTTGCAATGTCAACGTTTTAAGAGCAAGTATATTGATGTAGTCATGGATCATTCTTAAATAGTAAACATTCTATACTCTGTAGCAATATCAACGTGTTAAGAATAAATATACATCTAGTTCTCAGCCATTTTGAATAGATAAACACATTATAATCACTTGTGATATAAATATTTTAAGAGCAGATGTACTTCAAAATGATTTTAATCGTAATGTCAACTCGATCTATTTGATCCATAGATGAGACCCATTCCGGGTCAGAGTGCACCTAGGAATAATGGGAACAAAAGGATGTAGTTTAGTATCACATTCCAAACACTTATTGTTCTTTCATTCTCTCTCTCCCTCTCTCTCACTTTCCATCTCTCTCTCTCTCTCTCTATATATATATATATATATATATATATAAGTAAGTTAGAAGACCTTAGTCGAGGGAAACTCGAAGGCTCCCTTTTCAGAAGCTACTACACCAATGTGTAGGGAGGGCGTTACTTCTTTTCCTGGATTGCTCCACTTACCCTTGATTCATAACATAATGCTGAGTGTTAAGCAGGAGGAGTATCAAGTACCATTTTTGAGTCTTTGGTATGACTCGACCGGGGATTGAACCCAAGCTTCCAGGACGATTTGCGAACAGTCTGACTATTATGCATATAATCCATGGATTTCCACAGATTCAACAATTTATCAATCATATTGATATACTGAATGATGCTTCGTTTATTCATTGCACCAAAAACACGATTATCATTACGTCTTTTGATCTGGATTGTTTATGGCTTCGTATTTTCGTAATAAACGACCAGTTCCTTTCCAATAATAAATTCAAAGTTGATTATCCGTAATCAATGAAAATAAGAAAATAGTAATTCTTTTACGCTGCCACTGTTTACCGAGAATAATATTTAAATAAACAAACAGCTTAACGATAACAAAAATTTATTTTTGAATAAATTTGAGAAAAGCGAAAGTCAAAGAATCGTGGAAAGAAAATAATGAAATATTAACCTCCCCGCCCGCCAAAAAACCCCCCAAAAAACAAAAAGAAAACAAAAAAAGAAAAAAAAACGATTTAACAACGAAAAGAACTACATTAAATCTGAATTGACGTTTCATAAATTCGATTTTATCCGGTTTCACTCAACCGGAAATAATTTTTATTTTCCATTGTTTCTTTTGTTATGAAGGATTTCTTTAAAAGAAATACACAGCTTCAAAAATTCATAACTTGAAAAAAAAATTACCCCCCCCCCGCCAAAAAAAAATTATGTAAGATATTAACATTCACAATACAGTTTTGCAAGAAACACCTTAAATTTATTAGTAATGCTTTTTTGCAGCAGCAGTAGCAGATGTTCCCTCTTCACTCGGCATGAAAAAAATTATCACCATTGAGAAACCATTTTGTATGGTTAAAATATAATAAAATTCAAATCCTTCAAAGTAACCCCTTTCGTATATATAAAATGGGTCTACAAAAGAAATAGATAGTTTTAAAAAATTATTTTGAAAAATAGTGAAGATATTAACATTGACATGCGTAATGCAGAATTTTGTCGAGAATCACGTGAAATTCATTACTAAATCGTTTGGAAGCAGCAGGTGTTCCCTTTTCATTCAGGGTGATAACAAAAGCGACTGTAAATGCTCATAAAACATATTGTAAGCAGAAAATATTACAGAATTCAATTTCTTCCCAGAAAATGGATTCTTGCGTTAAGTTGCATTTAACTTTTCCGTTCAACATGAAGTTAAAATTCGTGGACCTAAGAACCTCTAACTCCAAAATAAGTGTAAAGTAAAAGTGAAGTTGGCGACCAGAAGGCTCCCTTTTCAATAGCTACTTTACCAAGGTGTAGGGGAGGATGCAACTCCTTTCCCTTGATTGCTCCACTTTACCCTTGATACGTACCTTATATTGCTGAGTGTTAAGCAAGAAGGTATCAAGTACCATTTTTAAAGTCTTTGGTATGACTCGACCTAGGATTGAACCCAAGTCTTCCAGACCATTGGTGAACACTCTACCCTCTAAATATAACTTTATTTAAAAAAGAATAATTTAATCATTATTTTTTAAGTTTTGAAAATGATATAAGTTCTGTTTGAGTATCAAGTGTCTAATGGGGAATCATATCGTTAACTTTCAGATTATTTAACGTATTATAGGGATAAGACTTAGTTTCATTTTGGGGAGTAAAATTTAAATAATCTTAGCCAAATACACTCGAAAATTGTTTCAGGAATGACCCCATAATTTTCTAATGGTTTGCTTGAAAACTGATCAAAAATGGCGGAGAATTAATTGGACCTAACGAGTAGAGTGTTCGCCAATTGTACGGGAGACTGGGGTTCAATCCCAGGGCAAGTCATATCAAAGACATAAAAAATAGTACTTTCTTAACACACAGCTTTCTTAACACACAGCATTATAAGGTTAGGATCAAGGGTAAAACGAGTCATACCAAAGACATTAAAATGGTACTTGATACCTCCTTGCTTAATACTCAGCATTATAAGGTAAGGATTCAGGGTAAAGTGGAGCAATCCAGCGAATGGAGTAGCGCCCTCCCTACACCTCGATGTAGTAGCTAATGAAAAGGGAGCCTTCGGACTTCCCTCGACTGAGGTCACCAACTTTACATTTCTATTTATTTCGAAATATTTACGATCTGAGTATGAACTGTTTTGGCAGTAAATTCATCACGTAGGTTTATATGTGATTTAAGAAAGATACTAAACCAAACGTGTTGAATATAAAGGGAAGTATTGGGGGAGGAGAATTAACGTTTTATTCATTGTTCAATTAGTTTATGGGAAATAGAGCTTCAGTCCCGATACTCTTTCTTTTTTTCAACATAACTCGTAAATAACCAGTGACTTATTTTAACATGAAAAAAGAAACCTAGATAAAGGAACTTACTCCAGAGCATGACCTGCCATTTCCCTGATTTGCCTTTGACGATATCTCTAACCTGATACCATTAAAAACCATCTGTATAACCAACAGCATCAATATCCATCACAATTATAACCAGTACTGATTTCTACAAGCAGCATTAATGGATTTTTTTCACCTTTGTCACTACAGATCTCAGCAACTTACATCTCCATGACAACCTGCACAGTTTTTTTTCTATCAGCCGTATTTACCCATACCCCCGTTCGTCATAAGCCTCATCACTGTTCACCTCTCGCAGCTCTCTTAATAAATCGATTCAGTCTTTTTTTTTTTTTCTACAACTGTCACCGTCGGCGCGATCACCGATCCACGACAATTCGCACACGAATTGGAAGTAGGTGAGGCATATTTTAGAGATGACAACACCATCACCGATGGGATCGACAGTGGATAGGCGAGAGGCAGGGTTTTAAAAGGGTAGGGTTTGGAAGGAAACAGCCAATAGTAATGACGACAGGCGAGAGAAACAGCTGCAATAAAGCATGGTAAATAAGTTCATTCTACTGACAGCTTCCATACTAAAAATCGGCAAACGTGAACAATTCAGTCGATTCACATGAGACATTAGTTATAATAGCCTAAGTACTGATCAATGTAGGCTTTTAAAGAAGGACTAATGTAACCATGTCATATGGTTAGAAGCTAGAGTATTGATGAACACAGTTTACTGAAATGGCAAAGACGTGCTGTAACAAGGCAAGGGAATATCACCTGGGCCTTAGTAGATAAGTAATAAAATTGTCAAGTGCAGGAAGGGAAACGAGTAGGTCTTCTTATAGAACAAATGTGGTATTTTGGTGGTGGCAGCGTGCATGGTGATGGATGACTGGTTATATATTGTATTGGAGAATGGGTCGGCGAATGTGGCTAGCTAGGTTCCCTTAGAACATATAGGAAAATGCATGACCGCTCTCCCGTTTCCCCTCCCCCACAAAACTTCAAGGCCTTGTGCCTTCCATTAGTATAAAAATGGAAATAAAGGAGATTACTTCCAAGCAGAGTGGAACGTATGCACGACACTCTGGGAGGCGCTGGGCTGGGACACTCTTCAGTCGGCAGCGTTTTATCGGTGCGCGGATCTGGTCGGGCGTGTCCTGGTTCCAGTGACAGTCGCTTGAGGTTTACCTTGACCGGCATCCTTGAGCATCAGTGGGGGCGTCCCCGAAGGCTCTAACCCTCCTTGGAGGGGCTAGGTTAATCGCCTGGTGCCTGAAGAACTCCTTTTTAGGGAAATGCTAACGGGGCCCGAGGCATTTTGGGGAATGCCAGGCGTGTCTGGGCTACGGCCCTGCGCCTGTACCCACATAAAAAAGGCTTTGTGCCATACTTGTCCTGTTGATGGTACGAAAGACTAATACCGAAAACCTCCAAGCTGCCTGACAGTACCGGAAGAACATTTCTAACTGTTGTATAACTTCTGCATTCGGTATATTCCTTGTTATTTTATATTAAATTGTAATTATAATATATTTGTTTCAACCTACTTCTCTTGTCTGTGTGTCTTCATTTTGATCCCTAAACACTACAACAGACCCCGACCGAAAAAAAGAAGTTCTGGGTATGACAGTAAATGTCCTCTGCTAGTGAGGTTCCTATTCTGGAGATCTGTGGAATGTGGAGTAACCTGTCATCGCCATTATTCCTTGGTCCGTTCTTACACGGACTGTTACTTCTTGTAAGGGTCCCATCTATGCCTCAAATAGATCAGCTTAAAAGTTATTACTTTTCGGTACGGCAGTTTGAAAAACATCTTAAGAAACAACTATACAAAAAGGTAACTGTGAACACGATTCCCTAACTTTAAGATTTTTAAGTCTATATAAATTAATGCATTCAATCATTAAAAGCTTCGTGAAATAACTGCGAGAGATTATTAGAAGGCGTTGGCTATGTTAGAGAAGAGATACTTCTTTTTCTCTATTTGTTATATTATCATCTACAGTATCATCACGACACAATAAATAAACAGACGCAAGAAGACTTCTTTATAAATATATGTACCTCTCACTTTATTGCAAGGGTTCGAAAAGGTTACTCAAGGTTTGCGTGTGAGAGGGAGCTGGAGACCGAAGATAACTGCAATATTTTGACCCCCACTCTTATGGCCGTCAACGTTGTGTCTTTCTCGTTCTCCAGATGCTCAACCGGAGGCCCAGCGGCCCAGCTCTCTGCTGGATGCTGGCTTTCTTTACTGCATCTTATCAGCATCTTCTCTGGACCCCAAACTCCATCGGGGTTCCTGAGGGCCCCTTCAGCTGGGTGTGGCTTTCCTTACCACATCTCGTCTATAACTCCATCCGATCTCCCGGGAACTAACTTGACTTCTGTCTTGACTGAATTATATAATAGTTCAACGCCCGCTCAGTCGCCTACTCGATCTTTGAAATCGCCTGTTTGATCGTCATCAAGCGGAAATAACAGTCATGCAGTTCACAGGTCACTCTCTTCCGGTGCATCAGTCTATGAGTGTACCATGGGAATTTTTTTTTTTGCCTCGTCCCATTTCATTAGCCAATTTCCGCCCACGCGATTTCCTCTCATAACTGCCATTAGAATGTGTCACATCCTTCCGGTGCATCACCTTGGAATGGCATTTTTGGCCGGGTCGAAGGTCAAAATGCCACATATTATGGTTTTATCGTCTGTGAGGAAGTAAATAAATAAATAAATGAATAAATAAAAACATCGTATTTTCTTATTTTAAAGTTCGAAAATATTCTATTATTTATATTCTTTTATGTCAAATGTTTGTGACTTAATTTCAGTTTTTAACCGAATCCTCACAGTATTAGGATGGACAGATTGCCGTTTTAATATTACGGTTTCGTTAGAAGAAAGCCCTCAAGTCAATTCATCTAACTACAACGGTGTTAAAAAGGTATCCCTCTCTACCCCTCTGTCTCTGTCTCTTTCTTTCTCTCTCTCTCTCTCTCTCTCTTGTTAATCTTCTCTTTCTCCAAAAATTTGGTGCTTATGAGCGCAATTTAATTTCAAATCATCTGTCTTGCTCTGACTCTTCCAATCCAAGCGTATCTATATTTATATATGAACCGGCGCCATTGATATAATGAGTAGAGTGTTCGCCAATCGTCCCGGAGACCGAGGTTCAATCCTAGGTCAAGTCATACCAAAGACCCCAAGAGGTACTTGATGCCGCCTTGCTTAGCACTCAGCACTATAAGGTAAGGATCAAGGGTAAAGTGAAGCAATCCAGGGAATGTGGTAGCGCCCTCCACTACACCTCGGTGTAGTGGCTATTGAAAAGGGAGCATTTGAGCAACCCGCGCCAAATGTCACCAATTTTTTACGTCATTTGCTCAGGTTTTAAATAGAATCTTTCAGTTTACTACATTCTATTATCACTCAAAGCTCTCACCGAGTGACATCGCTAACGGTAAGCTCAACGACAGACCCAGTGTCTTCTCATTACAAAGACAACTAGTTTCAGCACGAACCCGAAGAACGAGAACAGGTAATATATATATATATATATATATATATATATATATATATATATATATATATATATATATTCTAATATGTACAGAATGATCATATCTGTCACGGTCGATCGGATCTAGTACCTGTTAAGCGTATTAAATCAAATTAAGCCATGACCAAAGAGATCTTTGTGCTGCTAGGCTGGATTCTTCGTGGTGAGAGATAAAGTAGAAGTTATTTGGTGGATCCCATCTTCTTCCAAAGTAACAAGTCATCGGCTGTAGTGCATCACGTGATATGACCAGCTGGATGGTATTTCTCTTGTGAACCTATTGTGTGTTATTCAATGTCTAATCCTGTTTGTTTATATATATATATATATATGGAAGTAAATAAGGAAATGAAACCCGACAGTCGGAAGAAAAGTAGAAAAAAATCCAAATATTATGAATTTTTTTATGAAAGTCGACGTTGAACGTTTCGGTTATAATCACCTTCTTCAGGATTTGAAATTCATGAAAAGTGTTGTAAAATAGCAATGAATTTTTGATGAAATACCAGGAGCAATGAAAGTGTAAATGAATACTCATAACAGTATATTTAACAATAAGTAAAGAATTTTATTTTCACTTTCTTTTCTCCTAATGTTTGATCATACATCCATCGCTATTTTACAACACATTTTAAGAATTTAAAGTCCTGAAGAAGGTATTTATAACGGAAACGTTTACTGTCGACTTTCCTAATAAATTCATGATATTTGGATTATTTTGTTTTTATTCTACTTTTCTTTATATATATATATATATATATAATGGTAAAATTAAGTTGGATACTTGTTCGCCGCAAGAGCAATTTGAAGAATAACATCAGCATAAACTTATTGATGCTAGGGCTTGACATAACCAGCTGACTGATTGGGTCGGATCTTTTTTTAACCCAGTAAGGGTCAAAATAGAGGCTAGCAAGTCACGAACTATTCAGCCACCAGGATCCCATTCTGAAACATTACGGATAGCATCCCACAGCCAACAGATGGCTTCGTTAGTGTGAGGGTTTTACCTTTCTGCTGCGGTTCAGTCGGTGTATTCCACTGCCTCTGTCAACAGGATGCAGGTGGATTATTGTCTTTTCTAAGTAAATACCATTTTTATAGAATTCAATTTATATAAATCGTCTTTTGCCCAGTCAGCTGGGGCTGTAGAATACACTAACTGGAGTAAGACCCCCCAACGAATGTCCTGTTATGACAAACTTGCTGGAGCTTTGGGGAATGCCAGGTTCACTCTAGCCTAGAGTGGTAGAAATTTATAAGGTCCTATCTATGGGTCAAATGGAACTAAAATGAATACTTATGCTTGACTGGATTATTTGAAATAGAACTGTTTTGATATTTAAACTGCGTAATTATGCTTAACAGAATTGTTTGAAATAGAACTATTTTGACATTTAACTGTATGGGGACAAAAATCATACTTATACTAAACTGAATTGTTTGAATTAGAACTGTTTAACTAAACTGAATAGCTTGGAATAAAACTGTTTTGTACAAACTGTTTACTCATGCAAAACTGAATTGTTCGAAATATAAATGATTATTTGTATAAAAAAGGATTTGGCTTTAAATAATCTAAATTTATAACTTTAAATAAGGTTGATAAGCCATAAAAACCAACCAACCAACCATCCAACCATATAAATTGTCTTACAGTGCAACGACGAATTTTCATTTTAAACTAAATATATATCATCATCATCATCAAGACGTGCCGCCAGCACGGATATCCTTGACCATCTCTCGCCACTTTTCCCTATCGTTCATCACCTCCGGCAGGTCTTCTGGGTTACATCCTGTGTCCTCACATAGCTGCTGTATGTAAGTTCGGGCTGGTCGTCCTGCTTTTGCTTGGCCATATGTGGGGGTCCATAGTAGTACGTCACTAACGAGCTCGTCTTTGCTTCTCCAGCAGTGTCCGGCGTGTCTGGCTCGTCTGACCTGTATAGTTTTCGTGATGGGAGGTAGGTGGCCGTACAGTTTGCATCTGGTGGGGTGTTGTCGCCAGGACTTGTTCAGTATTGCTCTTAACATTCTTGTTTAGTTGCCGTCAAGTTTCTTCTCCAGCCGTTTGGTTAGCGTCCATGTACTGCATCCATATAGCAGTATCGATACAACTGCTGTCTGGAAGAAACTGCGCTTCATTTCATCGGTCAGGTCTGATTTCCATATTATTGAGAGCCTATCTATAGCCCTCCATGCTTTCGTCAACCGTGTGTCGATGTCGTTTTCTGTTGATGAGACGCTACTTCCTAGGTAGGTGAATTTGTCCACTAGCCTCAGAGAGGCTCCGTCTAGAGTGGTAATGTTGCCCGTTTGGTTGTAACACATATATTCAGTTTTGTGCGCATTGACATGGAGGTCAATGCCTTCTGCAGCTCGTTCCAAGCTATGCAGTAGTGTCTCTGCTTGATTAGGCGTATTCGCCAGTAACGCTAAGTCATCAGCGTAGTCGGCGTCTGTGATTGTTTTTGCGGGGTACCTTTTGCTTCTTTTCTTAGTCAGCTCGAAGCAATTTTCTCTGATTTTGTCGATCGAAGTTCTAAGCACGTAGTCTAGACAGATGATAAAGAGGTATGGGGCTAGCGTGTCTCCTTGTAGTACTCCTGCAACAATGTCGAAGTATTCCGTGTCTCCATCTGGTGAACGTACCTTTACTTTTGTGTTTTTGTAGAGGATCAAAATATATATATATATATATATATATATATAAATGAAAATATATAGCCTCATAAATAACCATGCTGTATTAATTAAACTGCCTTTCCTAGAATGCCCCACAAATTGGACCATCATCTCCCACTCTTATATATAAACAGATACCTACTTTGATCCACTCTGACCCGAGGTGTTAGTTCTTGTAAAGGTCATTTCTATGGATCAAATATACCTGCTTAAGAATCATTAGTTTTTGCTAGGACTTCGTGCAAACAATAAATAAATAGATAAATAAATTAGTTAATAAAGAAGAGAAATTCTCTAAAGAAGCAACAACACAGAAAGGTAAATATTTTTTGTGATTCTTTAACTTTTAGGCATAAAATAAGCCCATCCAATTGAAGATGCTGTTATAATCCTTTATTTAATCAATAACCCACTAGTAGATTAAGGAAATAACCAGGAGAGATTATCAGAATGTTTTGGCTATCTAAAAGAAGGAATACCTGTTTCCCATCACATTTCCTGTTCTTGTTCTTGAGGCAAACAAATAACAAGACTCGAGGTCTGATGATCATGTAAATCTATAAGCAGTCACCAAGCGCTGTTGAATCTGACTCTACGCTGTTATCTCTGTCTGTCTACAATGGTTGATATGTCATAACACCCAACCAAACTAAACCATCGCATTGTGCCAGAGAAAAAAAAAAGGATTAATGAAAATAATGATGGAGCAGACTGGAGTGGGTTCATACTTTTCTCGATCGAATCTAAGTAGACGCAACCGAAAATCGAACACGATTTCCTGATTCCATTCTGTTAACCGTAACTTCAGAACCTCCAACCCATCGGAAATTATCATCGCTAATTTTAGAGTTCATGAAATTTCGAACGGCATGCCTGTCTGAAAAAAAGATCGATATAGACTTCTCTTGATGTATTTAGTTCTAAATCAGTTCCCGGATGTTATATATATATATATATATATATATATATATAATTTATATTAACTGTTTATGTGACAGAGGATACCGTTATCTTTTCTCATTTTATAAAATTAGGTAACGTTCGGGAATAAAGAAAAATTAACTTTTTCTTTCAAATAAATGAATAGAGTAAGTGAAGAAGAAGAAGAAGAAGAAGAAGAAGAAGAAGAAGAAGAAGAAGAAGAAAGACAAATTAGAAAGAAAGAAAACACATGCATAGAAAGAAAAAAAAACAGGTTTACTGAAAGGCATGTCAAAAGATAAGCAAACGAGCGAACCGTAGTTGTCATCTTAGATAAAACTTAGTACAAAACAAAAATCCAAGAAATATTAAAAGATGAAAACTAATGACAAACAAATAGGTACAAGCATAGACAATAATATAATATCAAAAATCACAAAATTCAGCAAAATACTCAATAAATCTCTAACTAAAAAAGAAAAAAGCCTTTTTAACTAATTATATAACCCAGGACAATTAATTTCTACGGACTACCAAAAATTCACAAGTCCAAACAAATAAAAAAAAGCCGTCGAAATACAGAAATACAAATATATAGAAATTCCAAACGCCTGTGACCTCAGATTCAGTCCCATAGTATCAGGCTGGTCGTGCCCGACAAGCAGACTTGGCAAACTAAACAAAATAAAAGGCTATATTAGAGACAACTCTCAATTTTTTAAAAGTCCATATGACAAAAAAAAAAAAAAATGATCCCAGCACACTCACACTCATAGTCACATTTGACGTCACAATCTATACATTAGTATCCCTCATGAATTTGGAAAGCGAGCCATTTCCTTTTGGATTGATGAATACCCAGATACATTACACTCAAGATTTAACAAAAGAATTATCTTAGAGGATAAAAAAATAATCCTTAATAATAACTGCTTCCAATCCAATAAAATTTACTACATCCAGACCCTAGGAATAGCTATGGGAACTGAAATGGCACCAGCGTACGCTACCCTAACCCTTGCATATTTAGAAGAAAATCTATACGAAATAATTGGTAAAAAATACGGCAACGCCATAAATGGAGAATTTACTACCATATGGAAAAGATATCTAGAAGATCTTTTCATATTCTGGAAATGCCCATGCCGAGACATTAACGAATTACATTACCTACTCCAAAACCAACGCCTCAAAATAGAATTTACTATGGAACACAGCTCGAAAGAACTGCCATTTTTAGACATCCTCATAAAAAATGTAAATGGTCCAATCATCACAAATATCTACAACAAACCCACAGACACCCAACAATATCTCCAATCCAATAGCCACCACCCCCAAAACTGGATAAAATCTACCCCTTACATTCACACATAGAATATACACCCAATCACTGATAAAGACCTCAGAAAAACTCACCTTAAAGAACTACAGACAACCCTACACGAGAGAGTATACACAACAGTACTAATAAATAAGGGATTCGAATTAGCAGAAAAAATACCACAAAAAGAATTACGGTAACTGGAAAAGCACAACAACGAAAACCCCCCACGCATACGTCGAAACCTACAACAAAAAACACCCAGAACTATTCAGAAAAATGATAAAAACGATCTAGAATAACTTAAAAACAATGAAAAAATCAAAGAAATACTAGACACAACAAAAATCATGGAAAGCCAAAGACAACACGAAAATCTTAAATGTATAATTACCTCTTCTACATTCGGAGAAAACACAAAATAAGGAATTACCAAATGCAAGAAAGAAGAGGTAAAATATGTGACAGAAGGAAAATCCTCTACCTTTAAAATCCTGGAAACAAAAATCACTGATAGAAGACTTAAGCTGCAACTCAAAAATCGTAGTCAACATAATCGAATGAAACAAATATACAGAAATATACATAGGCTCTACACCCCCCCAATACAAGAACATCACTTCATAATAGCAATACTAAAATAACAGAAAATAGAAAAGTAAATGCATCGGAACACTTATATGAATGTAGTCATGGTAAAATTTAAACTTATGCCCATATACCAAACAAACGATTACACAATACTTCAAATAAAAGAAAAAAGATTTCATAGATAAATTTTAGCCAACGTTGAATAAAACATGAATCATACATATAAAAATGGAAACAGATATATATATATATATATATATATATATATATATATATATATACAAAAAAACTATTAGAGAAAAAATTATTAGTAAAACAGTAATTACCAGCAAATTTCAAACCACACTACCACAACACACACACATCAAATATCAAAGAAGACCAATCAGGGGTAAAACGGACACACTCGGAGAAAAGGAAAGAGAGGAGTTACCTCTATATACAAACAAAACTGAAAAACAATCAAACACGAGCGAGTTCACGTCTTATTGAGTACCCCATTCACATGGTCTTGTGCCATATATATTTCTCTGATGTAAGAAAGAACCTGGAATCATAAACGTCTGTAAGAACGAAATGAACAAATAAATCTTAAAAGAATGCAAATTTCTTTGTGGACCTATTCTTTTCTTTGGACCTACATCAAAACACACACACACACACACATATATATATATATATATATATATATATATATATATATATATATACTGTGTAATGTAGACGAATCATTTATTAGGCATGAGACTTTTATGGAGATAATCAATTTTTTTATGCCGCGATTTATAAGAATCTGAATTTTTCATTAATTTGAACGTTGCGTAGTATATGTGCTGCACACACACACACACACACACACATATATATATACATGTGTGTGTGTGTGTGTGTGTTTATATATATATATATATTTATATATAATGCAAACAAGAAAATAAATTTTTGGTTTGAAAAAATTTTATATTTAATTATGCGAACGGCTGCTCTTACTATAAGACTGTTATATATTCATAGTTTTAGTTGCAGATTTAAAAAAAATGTTGATTTTGGTAACAAATAATATACAGTCATATTACTTTTGATGTCATGATATTCTTCCTGAAATGATAATTTCTTACAATCTTAAAACGTAGAATGAAATTAACTGCTGAAAAATTGTTAGGTGTGTACCTTTTTGAGGGGCGATACTCACACACACACACACAAATATATATATATGTATATATATGTATATATATATATTGTCTGAACTTGAACTATGTAGAACGAATTCTCGATTTTCCAATCTAATTTGAGTGTCATCTCGTCATCTAATTCTAATTAACGCAATTAAATTAACGGTCCAATGGTGAGATCTTCACACATGAATAATAAGGAAATTCTATTTTTGCTCTGTGTATTAATGTCTTATCTTGTTAGGTAATTCAAAACTTACATTCTTGAGTTCACGCTTCGTTGCCGGAAATTTGTAAATACTATTGATTATGGGTTAAGGCTGCATTTAGATCAGACAATCCCATGACGCAGTTATATGGTATCATGTATCAATATTTAAGACAAATAATCTGCCCACCGTTATATGGTTTCAAACATTCCTTTTCAATACGAATTGATTTTAAATAAATTTATCAAGTACTGCCTCACCGGGCGAGAGTGAACCAGAGAGCAGTGGAAAAATAAGGGAGAATTCAAATTGACCAGAGCTCACAAACGCGTATGCATCTAAATGATGACTTACTTGACACCATATAAAAAGTAAAATGTGCGACCTTATTTGAGGATGACCGAAGGCTCCCTTTTCAATAGCTACAACACCGATGCCGAGTGGAAGGTACTCCTCCATTCCCTGGATTGCTCCACTTTACCCTTGATCCGTACCTTATAATGCTGAGCGTTAAGCAAGGCGGCATCAAGTTCCTTTTTTTGAGTCTTTGGTATGACTCTACCTAGGATTAAACCTCGGTATCCCAGAGCATTGGTGACCACTCTACCCATTAGACCAATGTAGAGTGTTGAAGGAGCTAGAAGCCAATGACATCATATAATCGTATATAAATTATTAGTATGAGAAATGTTTGAACAGCTCAGTCGGCTGGAGTTGTAGAATACGCAGACTACATCACTGCAAAAGGGAAAGATTCCCTCAAACAGTGTCCTGGATATGACTCTAAACTATATGATAGTGTGACTCCTATCCTGGATGTTTAGAGAATGTGAATTATCCTTTCTTTATCATTACTCCAAAGTCCATTTTGACCTGGAGTGGTAGTACATCTATGGGTCAAGTTGAACTGTTTGACCAGGAACTATTTAAACATTCAACTGGGTGAAAATAAGTGTCTGACGTTAAATTGAATTGTTAGAGTTTGTGTTACATAGCAATACTTGAAACGATTTAGCTATATGCAAATAGAATTACTGATATTAAATAACAATACTTAAAACCATTTAACAATAGGAAAATAGAATTACTGATATTACATGGCAATACCTGGAAGCTTGTATCTGTGTGCAAATGAATATACAGTGTCGTATAAAATTATTAGTCTAAAATAGCAATACCTGAAAACATTCAAGCGTGTGGAAATAAAACTATTAATGTGAACAATACTTGAAACGACTTCATTCTGCACAGACAAATAATAAATATCAAATAGGATTATTGATGTCATATAGTAATACTCAAAACCATTTTACTGTATACAAATAAAAGCAATACTTGCATGCAAACAAATTCTCGCTAATTCATTTGAAAAAAAAGATTACCAATAAACTATTCCCTTATGAATTAAACATGTGAAACCATTTAACTGAGGATGAACAATTAATTGATGTTAAATTAAATGGTTACTGTTACATAGCAATACGTGAAAGCATTGAACTGAGGGCAAACAAATGAATTGTGGCTCGATATTTGTCGCTGCCTCCCACCAGACACGACTTGACACAAGGTCAAAAGCCCGAAGGCCGATTAAAGTGGGGATAAAGGGGAGGGGAGGTCGGGAACAAGCCGAGACTTGAATCCTGCTGGTCTATGCTGCTCATCGGCTCACTTGGTGCAATGTAAGCCTGATGAAGCAAGCAGTTTTACGAACCCAAATGTGGGTCCGGGCACGTATGCCAGTTTACAGCTTAAACTAGACGCGAGGTCTAGTGCCATACATGGGTTACAAAGGAGACAAAAGTGCAGCTCGCCCACCCGAGGGTAGCCTAGTCGAAACTAGGTGCCTAAAAGGCCCCAAGTCTGCCATCGTTCCTTTTGCAGAGCCACGCTCTGGACCAAAATCCAGAACGGACTCCGGGCTGTCAAATGAATTGTGGCTCGTTTAAACGTTATCTACAAACTATTCTTTTACAAATCTAATATTTGGTATACGTATAAACAGAAATTGGCATTAAATAATCTACATACGTTTATACCACATAAAACCCAACCAATCAATCAAATATTTGAAACTTTGTTCTAGTCGTAAAATTCTTTGTATTAGATAGGAATAATTGATTCCATATAAATGTATGCAAACAAATTATTTTATACTTTTGAGGGTTTTCCATACCAGCATTAGCTGATGGTTTCTCACAGGAGTTTCAGGGACAACAAGTCTCTTCAAGTCTTCAGGACTCTTCTCAGTATTCTGGCCGATTATTATTATTATTATTATTATTATTACTTTACCCTCAGGAAAGGTATGAACCCATTTATCCTCCATGGGTTAAATAGTACCACTACTTTTCTTCTCGAAGGATTACTTTGGCATTAATTACCTACCAAGGTTGATATGCCATTAAACAAAGAAAACAAACAAACAAACATTATTACTTTACTGTTTTGAGAGTTTTTCAAACTAGCATCAGCTGATCGTTTTTCACTTGAGTTTAAGTGACAACAAGTCTCCTCAAGTCCCAAGGACTTTTCTCAGTATTCTGGCCAATTATTATTATTTTTATTACTTTACTCTTTTGAGAGTTTTTCATACCAGCGTTAGCTGATAGTTTCTCACTAGAGTTTAAGTGACTAGTCACCTCAAGTCTCCAGGACTCTTCTCAGTATTTTAGCCGATCTTAATAAGGCTGTCGTTTAGATGGTCTCCACTTGTCCTCTTATTTCTGAATCCTCCAGTTCCGATATCAATCCTTTGGTGACTGTAGCGATCGCACCAATTACAATTGGTATCACCGTCACTTTCATGTTCCGTAGTTTTTTTCAGTTCTCTAGCAAAATCTTGATACTTACTTCTCTTTCACTTTTTTGCTATCTTAACGTGTGCTCAGCCGGAATGGTAAAGTCCACTATTCGAGAGGGCTCCCCGTTTTTTGCTGACTATCACTTGGTCTACTTGTCTGGCTGCGATTATGTGATCAATTTATATATTATTATTATTATTATTATTATTACTCCTTTAGAGTTTTTCACATCAGAGTTAGCTGATGGTATTTCACTGGAGTTTGAGTGACAGCAAGTCCCCTCAAGTCTCCAGGACTCTTCTCAGTATTCTAGCCGTTCTCAATAATGTTGTCGTTTGGAGGATCTCCACTCGTCCACTAACTTCCAAGTCCTCCAGTCCCTTTAATAATCCTTTAGTTATTATTCTCTAGCGAGGTCTAGGTACTTATCCTTTTTTTCCCTTTCTTTCAGTTTTAATTTGTGGTCGGCCGGGACAGCAAAGTCAACAATTTTGCAATTTTTTTTTTCTGTTGATAATTATAAGGTCTGGTCTTCTGGCCGAGATTGGGTGATCCGTGTGTATGTCAAAGTCTCATAAAAGTTTATGTGTGTCGTTTTCTAGGACAGCTGTTGGGTTGTGTATATACCATTTGTTGGTATGGTCAAATTTAAATTTCTTGCTCATCTCCCCGTGGATCACCTTGCCCACCCAGTTGTGTCAAGTTTTATAGTCCCTCTGTTCTAATTTGCTGCATTCATTTATTATGTAATTGATGGTTTCATCTCTGTCACCGCATAGCCTACATTTGCTATTTTGTTGCGTCTTATCTATTCTCGCTTTGATATTATTAGTTCTTATGTCGTTGTTTTGTGCTGCTATTAGGAGAGATTCAGTTTCTCTCTTTAAGTTTCCTTTTCTTTGCCAGGTCCTAGTTTTCTGGTGTGAGATGGTGTTTATTATTCGTTTAAAACGCCCATAGAGGTGTTTTTCTTCCCATTTTTGTTTCCTAGTTATTGTCATTCGGTTGTCCATCGAGTTGTCAGTATTGTTTCTGATGGCTGTAATCAGTCCTCTTTCGCGTTTTCCAATGTAGTCTTCGATGCTGGCACGTCGTATTCCTCCCTCATTTCTTGATACATATAGTCTGTCAACGTCGAATCTGGGATGTAGTGCATTAGAACTATGATTATGATTATGATTATTTTACTCTTTTGAGAGTTTTTCATACTAGCGTCAGCTGATGGTTTCTCACAGGAGTTTGAGTGACAACAAGTCTCCTCAAATCTCCAGGACTCTTCTCAGTATTCTGGTCGATCATTATTATTATTATTATTATTATTATTTCTTTTAGAGTTTTCCACATCAGTATTAGCTGGTTGTGTTTCACTGGAGTTTGAGCAAGTCTCCTCAAGTTTCCTAGACTCTTCTCAGTATTCTGGCCGTTCTCCATAATGCTGTCATTTGGATAATCTCTACCCGTCCGCCAACTTCCAAGTCCTCCCGGCCTTTTAATAATCTTTTAGTTATTGTGCCAAAAGCACCAATCACAATTGGTACAATCGTCATTATCATGTTCGACAGCTTTTTAAATTCTCTAGCAAGGTTGAAGTACTTATCCTTCTTTTCACATTCTTTCAGATTTATTCTGTAGTCAGCTGGGATAGCAAAGTCAACAATTTTGCAAATTCTCTTTTTTTTTTTTTGTTAAATATTATTAGATCTGGTCTTCTGGCCGAGATTTGGTGGTCTGTGCTTATGTCAAAGTCCAATAGGAGTTTATGAATGTCATTTTCTAGGACAGGTGCTGGGTTGTGCATATATCATTTGTTGGTATGGTCAAATTTCAAATTCTTGCACATTTCCCAGTGGATCATTTTGCCGACCCAGTCCTGTCTCGCCTTATGCTCCCTCTGTGCTAATTTGCTGCATTCGCTTATTATGGGATTGATCATTTCGTCTCTGTCACCGCATAGTCTGCATTTGCTATTTTCTTGAGTCTTGTCGATTCTGTCTTTGATATGATTGGTTCTTATGGCGTTGTCCTGTACTGCTATTAGGTGAGATACCGTTTCTTTCGTAAGGTTACCTTTTCTTAGACAGGTCCTGGTCTTCTCGTCTGAGATGGTGTTTATTAGTCGTTCAAAGCGGCCTTAGGGTTGTTTTTTCCCATTTTTGTTTTCTAGTTATTGTCACTCTATCGTCTGTCATGTTTTCGGTATCTTTTTCTGATGTCTGTAATCAGTCCTCGTTCGTGTTTTGGAATGTCCTGTTTTGTGTGTATTGTTTTACCCTTTGTCTCTTTAATCTCCCTTTGTTATATTGACCCTCGACCGAGCCGTCAATCAAGAGATGCACCTGTGTAAATAAGTGGAAGAACAGTGGAAGCAGCCCGTCCTTGTCTCCACTCATTTCTCACACACAAAAAACATCTCCTTTTCGAAAATAAAGTGTGAGAGATTTATATAAAGAAGTGTATTCGTTCGTTATTGAAGTCGTCATTACCAGTTGATTATGTTCCCGTGTATATTTGTATACGCGTAATATAGTTGTATTACGGCTATACAACACCTTCCTTCGCCAGTACTTTCTGGTTAATTTCCTCAAGTTGTATTATTATTTTTTCATCTGTTGCCTTTTCCCTTCTGTTCCTGCATATTTCAGCGTCTTTCTTATGTTTTATCATTCTGGCCTGTTTTCGTATGTTTTTTATTTGCGTTTCCAGCCAAATTTCCCATCCTGGTTTTGACTTTTTCTTCAGGCTTTTTTTTGGTGGGGGGGATCCCAATTTTCTTACAAATTTATTTTGCTCCTGCATTTATTTTGTTACTGATGTTTGTTCATTTAACTAGGTTATATTGTTTGTTGGTGTGTGTGGTAGTATTTGATTTATTTTTTCCGTTTCTATCTTAAGTTTTTTCTATTCTATGTTTCTAAATGATGGTAGAGTAGTCTTTTCACAATTCATAATTCTATGTACATTTTCTAGATTTATCTTTTGTTCTTGTGATAAAGTTTCTTTATGGTTGTTTGGTTGTGCATTGTTTGGTAATGTGTGTTTGGTAGTGTGGTGTTTTCATTTTCCGAAGTTCGCAGTTCGTTTTCGGTATGTTGCTTTTGTCTGACACCACTTGATGTGTTTGGTTCTGTATTATAATGGTTTTATATGTTTTCTGATGGATTTCTCATATTTCAAAGACAGAAAACCAACCCTTCTTAATTATTGTTCTAACTTGAGTAGCACGCCTTTGTCTTGTCTGAAAATCTGCACATTCTTGCCTGATCTCTATCATTCTTTTCCTGTATCCCCTTTGTGAGGGGTTGCTCCTAAAATAGCTGTGAAGTGCTGGTTGATTGTCTTTCCTAGTCCACGTTTTGCGTTTAGGTCGTTGATGGTTGTGGTTTCTTACGTCGTCATTCATATAACTGAAAAAAGAGCAGCCAACATTCGTAGGATGACAATCGGTTCTCCCATGTTGGCCATCAGGAGAGCGCTAGCCGATCATGACACCCAAGCTTGTTGCTTGGGTCCCGCGTTGTGATCGGACATTTTTATCATGGGCGGTATATTGTGGCGATACCAAACCCAGGGGTTGTTTGTGGTCTGCGCGCCTGACACAGATGTGACCTAAACAGCTATGATAGCTGTTCATGAACATCAAGTCACGCCAAAAATCAAAACAAAAACAAAACAAAACATCAACTAAGTTTTAACGTTCGTTAAAGTTCGTTATTCTCTCTTTCGCTTTTGGGCCTAAGGCCCTGAACAAATTTCTAGTTTTCCTAATTCGCCTTCATAGTTTATGTCAATGATCCTATTATTAGATAGTTCCTTAAGGGGCTGATTACTTGTATAGATAGAAGTTTCTGATGACTGCAGTGAAATTAGGGAAGAACGGCGATTTTACTGATTTTTGTGCGTTAAATTTAAATAAATCTTACATATTCTATCATTGTTTAGCTGGAAAAGAAGAGCCGATTAGAAAGATTCTTTATTAAAAAAAAATACAGATAGTACACCACAACATTTTACAAATATTTGAAGAAAATCAATGTTGTCTTTTTTTTTTAAAGAAAGTCTTCACTAACCTCCTGTATGAAATATTAAGACATTATCTAGATTCACGGCCTTATCCTTCAAATTTTGATACCTAAATGCTAAGTAAAAGACTCCTTTTTTATAGCTTTTCAAGAAATTTCTATTCTAAAGTTAGTGGGGGGGGAGTGGAGTCTGTAAACTTTACAAGATCAGCTTTATCCATTAATTTAGAAAGCCTCTCTTTCATTTGTGGAATTACTGATTTTTGCGCGCTAAATTTAAATAAATTTTACCTATTTCATCATTATTTAGCTGGAAAAGACGAGCCAATTAGAAAGATTCTTCACTTAAAAAAATGAATTACAAATAGTACACCACAACATTTTACAAATATTCGAACAAAATCAACGTTGTCTTTTTAGACGATTAAAAATAATCGAAAAAGTTCATTGCAATGGAACGTGTAAAATCTATATGGTTATGATTTTAATCAGACATCTTAAAGTAATCAACATTCAGCATTACATAGCACATAACATTTTGATATGACGTTACATTAATAAAACTAAACCAAACCAATCAACCGGGAAAATAATATAAAATTAATAAATTTACCTCTTGAATAAATATTGCCAATACATAGCTTGGAAGGCTCTTATATTTGTTTCCCTTTGTGTCAAAGTTCACTAAAGGAGTAACAAGCCTGATATAAGTAAAAACATGTTCATTATTAATTCAGAATGAAACTGAAAGACCATGCGTAATTGATTTTCATAGATGACAGATTTTATATTTTTGGAATAAGCGGGAAAATTCATGTAAAGTTAGGCTGTCGACAATTACTTCAAAGGCAAAGCAGTGAAAGCCGTTCTATCAGTTATCACTCATGACAGGTTTTACGAAATGAGGACCAAAACTGACACACCTGGGTAAAGGAAACTATAATTAACACAAAAACTATTTCTACGCAGAACACACAAGATAAACTCATGCGTTATTGATAATCGTAGGTGACGTCTAGTGAACTCTCTAATAACGTCTATTCTCGGTCATATTTTGAAAAGTTACTCGCAACAAAATTCGATTCCAAATAAAAAAATGTGCACGTCTATTCTTTATAAAAAAAAATTCATTATTTTCATAGATCATTCAACTTTTTGGGTAGAGGAGAGGCAAATAATTATTTCATTTGGAAACAAGAAAACAATAGGGATTTATTTTCATATGAAAGGAAAAAGACATCTGACGAAAAAAGAAAGTACAAAGTATATTTGTAATATAATGACCGAGGGATTTCGTTTTATATATCTTGCCTTTGGATTTAGGTTTGCAGAGAACCTTTCGGCTCAGCACATGGGTAAGTTTGGTGCAAACTTGAGCGCAGGGAGGATGTGTCGTTCACAGATGTCAAAATAAAAATCCCAGATAGAAGGTTGACCAGTGGATGTGAATGACGTCATGCACCGGAAGGGCACGCAGAGGATTTTGTGGATTTTGAAAAAGTGAGTTGAGTTGAGAACTAGACACCGAACGAGAAGCCAGACGAATTTGCGCGCTACGAGCGCCGCACGAGATGGGGGGCAGATGGAAAAGCCAGAATAGAAAGAATGTGTATCTCTCTCCTTATTTAAACTCAAAGGTAATAAAAAAGTTTCGTACCTGAACTAAGAAGTCGTAAGTGTTTTTCGTGTTTCGGGATTCCTATGTTCTATGTATATATGTTATGAATATTCTATGTACCTTTCACATATCCGTATCTGGCTATGGTACATATTTACTGTGTTTGAGTCACAATGTTTGAAAAAAATGATCGGGCACGAATCATAGACTAATTATAATAAAGTAATAAATATTAAGTTTATGGCAAAGTAAAGAATATCTGGTAATTTTCTGGTCATGGTAATTCAATTTAAAACTTAAGAATATCATTTTACGATCTGCAAAAAATGTCAGAAACCCGACATGTAAAGCTATCGATAACACTTGCACATTCCATACTGCTGACTGCTGAAATATTGTCAGTGATGGCTGCCTTTAATGAGATCTGACAGCTTCACAAGTGCCATGAGGTTAAACTTGAAAATCTCAATCTTTTTTGAAAATGTGTTGAAATTGAACTGGCATTGAATAATCTACAAGGTTTGATATGCCATGAAACCTAATGAACTAAGCAAATATATGAAACGATGTAAGTGTTGAAAATTCTTTTTGTCTTTAGATGAGAATAATTAATACTAAAAAAGTATATGCAAATGAGTGATTATCATTATAGAAAAAATAAGAAAATAATAGGCGAAAGACTCAGTTCCGTTATATATCTTCACCCAAAAGACCTTCTGCTTTACCTAGGGCATAATTTCGCTATATTTAGTTAGATATATCTCATCATCATCATCATCATATCGTGCTGGCAGCACGGATATCTCTGAACCTCTCTCGCCACTCCTCCCTATCGTTCATCGCCCTAGGTAGGTCTTCAGGACAACAACCTGTATCCTCACATAGCTGCTGAATGTACGTTCGTGCTGGTCGTCCTGCTTTTGCGCGGCCATGTGTGGGGATCCATAAGAGTACATCTCTTATGAGTTCATCTCTGCTTCTCCAGCAATGTCCTGCATGTCTGGTTCGTCTAACTTGAATAGTTTTCGTGATAGGGGGCAGGTGGCCGTACAGTTGGTGTCTTGTGGGGTGTTGCTGCCAGGACTTGTTCAGGATTGCACGCAGCATTCTTCTAAATGATAACTATTCTCTTGCAATATAAAAAATAAAAGAGAATAAGATCAATAGGGAAGGTATTTGAGGCGACTGCTTTGTTTTCACAACTGGAAAACATTTTGTGTATAATTTTCTTGACGAGAAGAAATAAGTAGAGGAATAATACATGCTAAATGACATTATAACATAGCATAGTATAAATATAAACAGATGTTTGTTTTGGTGCAGGCTGATATCTTGCGTATAATACAGCACATGGCTTCTCTCTTTTTATTCATTTTTCTTTCCTTTTTCTTTTTCTTATTCTTTCTTTCTTTCTTTCTTTCTTTTCTTCTTTTCCATTTTTTTCCGATTGGATTTATTTTTGACAAATCTTTTATCTTTCAAATTATTTGATCAGGTAAAAACGTTGTTGACGAATGCGGAGGCCTCTTCACATTCGGGAAATAGAAATAAAATATTGCCAATACAAATCGAGTGACATCCGTAACTATATTGACTTAAGAAGTCCTGTGTAAATTCCGGATCTGCTTCCGGTTTTCATATCGATTATTAAGTTCACTAGTTTTTTGCATCGTCCTAGGAAATACATCCACAATTTTCACTTCCTTAATAACGTCATAAAATGATATGCAGATAATTACTGTTGGTAGAAATAATTTTTGAAAAACTACGGCAGAAGTTGTGGCTCATCTAATAATCATGCTGATTTTTTTCCAACTTATTTTATCAACGTTTATAGATGTTTTACTTGAATTATATTTTCTCTTTGCAAGTTTTTCGCACCGGTTTTAGCTAAAACATTTTTACTGATGTCTGAGTCTAACCTATTTACCTCAAATCTTCAAGATATTCTAGCAGATTTTATCAATGGAAATTCTCGATTTTTCCTCTGACTTCCTTTTTCCCAGTTTTCTTACCAGTCTTTTGAGTCCTATTTCAAGGAAACCAGCTGCACTTGATATTTCATTTTCTTCAGCATTTTCAATTCTCAGTCAGTATCCTGGCATTTGTCTTTACCTACGTTTGCCAATGGTTCAGGAGACCAGGGCTCAATCCCAGGTCGCGTCATACCAAAGACCTTAAAATGGTACTTGATACCTCCTTGCTTAACACTCAGCAATATAAGGTATGTATCAAGGGTAAAGTGAAGCAATCCAGGGAAAGAAGTAGCGCCCTCCCCAACACATTGGTGTAGTAAATATATGAAAGGGAGCCTTCTGGTCGTCCTTGACTACGGTCACCAACTTTACTTACGTTTTTACGCTGTCTTTTAACTTTACTCTGAAGAGACTTACTGTTGTTCAGACTTCAGGGAAACACTCGTAATGAGTTAAAATAAGGATTATTGAATTCGAAAATACTTTAATAAATATTTTTTATTAAATGAGAAGAAAACTATTCTATTAAATGAGAGATACATTACATATCATTATTAATCTACTATCAAAATGTTATTGATTTACTTGAGTTTATTTTCGGAATGAAGTTTGTCACCTCTTTCCTTGCAGAAAGAAACACGAAAATATTTTGAATAAAAAGTGAAAAGAAAATAGCATAAAAATTGTTTGTACTATTCTCTAAGTTTAGATCAGACAGGCACACAAACATCGGCTTGCTTAGATTACTTTTTGTTCCTTCGAGATCACGTACATAAGTAGTGAACAGTCTCATCTTTGCATACATTTGATGAGCTAATGGAAACATGACTTCATTCATTCAAAACTTGGTTTTTTCACAAGGCCACAAGTACGAAGTATCCACTAAGGATTGAAATCACAAGTTGTTTGCAATGGTCCTTCAAAATTAGCTTGTTAACCATGACACAACATTAAAAGACACCGTAACGCGCAGATGAGACGCTCGTGGCTCAGCGGTCATCATCATTGGAACTGGACTCAACTACACGAGACCATATCCTGAAAACACCTGTTTGCATTGCATCTAGCGCTAATATACCTCTGAAAAAGATGAATTAAATTATTTTCCCTTCATATATGGATACATAGGTGAAGAAACTGGGATCTTTAACCTTCTGTCGTATCTTAGGAAGGAAAAAAATACACTGCGAAATAGAGTTAATTATTTATTAACTCAAGTGTTACAGTCCGATTGGTATTATGAGTCTCGCACTGTTGGTGTTTCGTTCGAAGTTGGTCTTACTACTGACCGGCGTCCTTCCAGAGCTCTGTCTCTGCTTCTCTTTCGGCGATATCGGAAGTCACGTGGTACGAGCCACTAGACAACACCTTGTTTTGCCGAATAGTAAAGGAGAAAAAACTCTTAAATTAAAACTGTTGCAGGACTTGAGAGAGAATGGATCTGCTTGGTTATTCTGGCCTAATGTGCATCATAAGTAGTGCCCCATGACCAAACGCGTAGATTGCAAGAATTTTGTCGTGGAACCCCGTTGCTCAGTGGAATTTAAATGAAAAGCATTGCTCTTGTAATTTCCAATACTGAGCCCTTTTATCCGATGGGATGATTATCTTTTATTGTATGTCACTTTCACTGTTTTTTTACGGTCATACTTTGCTTTCGTTGTGAAACCGGCATTGCTCACTACCCCCTGCTTTAAAGACGATGAGGCAAAATAACAAACTCTAAACTTCTAAGCAACATCTACATTTTCTAATACTTAAATCTTACGATTCACTGATTGTTTAATGTTACTTTGTCAATATATTGATTTTATGTTAAGATATTCAACCGCATATCACACACCCGGAAACTTCAATGAGATAATTGATCCATATGATCAGGGAAAATTAACTTATCTTCCTTTTGGTGTGGTTGTGAAAATGAAAATGATGATTTATTACCAAACATTACTGAATCGAACCCAAAAAATAACATCTGAATACGTTTGTCGCTAAAAAAGATATTATATATATATATATATATATATATATATGCTAATACAGCTACCCAATTATATATATATATATATATATATATATATATATATATATATATATATATATATATAATTGAGTAGCTGTATTAACATTTTTGCCTACAGAGTTACGCTGCAAGAGATTCTGGGAATAAATATCGACTAATACAATCTATTTTATAATGATCCCTTAGGAATTTTATAGCACAATCGGCTAGGGCTGCAGAATAAAAGAACTGCATCTCTGCAGAGGGGTAAGACTCCATCGGCATGTGTTTTGCATATGACACTAAACAATCTGATGGTGATGTTCTAGTGATACTGGAATTTTGGGGAATGTGGAGTACACATCCATTGCCATCGTTCTGGCCCGGTGTGGTAGTACCTGATAGAGTACTATCTATGGGTCGAATAGAATTAAACTGTGTACTTATTTTAAACTGAATTGTTTGAAATAGAACTGTTTTTGACATTTATCTGTGTATAAACAAAACTATGCTTCTACTTAACTGAATTGTTTGAAACTTTTTTCAAAATAACCCAGTTCGGCGTTAAATGACACGAAAAGGGTTGATACGCCTTAAAAATAACAACCGTCCAACCATTCTGAATTCCAATATAATGACATCTTTGATTTAAAAAAAAATAAATGTTCATTAAAGAAAAATTTAATGTTCATACGTATTTATGGGTGATACTATATATATATATATATATATATATATATATATATATATATATATATGAACAGCCGTTTGGTGAAACCTTGGTAAACTCACTCTTGGCCATGCAGAAATCCTTTTCATAATATATATAAGAGATATATATGGCATGAATATATATAAGATTTTTTTGTTAAAAAGTATATCAAGTTAATGCTAAAACAATCCATGTAGAAAGACAAGAGTGATACTATTTAAAGAATGGCTGAGGAAGTTCATACCTTTCTTACATGTATTATTCCCAAAGTAAACGTTAATAAAGCAGCTGGAGTTCGAACTTGCTTATCACGATGTCACAGTCGAGGAAGATATCCACTTAGATATTGTTACTCCGCCAACACAAGATAGCTTTGATAGATTGATAGATGAGAGAAGTATATAGAAAAAGGGTAAAACCACGCAGAAAAAGGCCAAAATAAATCGATAAAAAAATGGTTGAATAGATAGAAAATAAAGGCTTTTAGAAGAACACCTATACATATGTACGAGGATCATTAAATAAGTTTCCAGACTTTTTTCGGATGGGCACTTTTATTGATAGTACACATATGAAACTCTAGTCCCTTTCGAGGTAATCTCCTCCGGTTACAATGCACTTGTTGTACCGTTCCAACAACTTCTGGAAGGCCCCATGGAAGTCTGCTTGTGTGAGCGTGACAATGACCTTCGTCATCTCCTCAATTGTCTCTTAACGACAGCCTAGGGAATAACCAAAAGTCACATGGAGCTAGGTCTAGACTATAGGGTGGGTGAGGAACTGTCTTCTTTATGCCCATGTTGGTCAAATAGTCTGTGATAAAGATGGTGTTGTAGACTGGTACATTGTCCTTGTGGAAATGCCACTGACCCAATTTTAAAAGTCATGGCCTTTTCCGACGGAATCTCTTCCTGAACTCCCTTAAAACCACAACATAGTAACCCTAACCCTTACCCTTTAGCCCATCAACTCTGGTCTATTGACTTCATTACTCCTCCCACACCTCTCATCATCCCTCACAAACTCCCTGCCTTCCTTGAATTTCTTATGCCACTCAAAAACTGATGCTCGATTCATGCAAGATGCTCCAAAAGCAGTCTGAAGCATTCCATACGTTTCTGTGGCATTTTTTCCAAGTTTAAAACAGAATTCTATTCCATATCGTTCTTCTAAAGTGTCCTCACATCCAGTTTGCATTTTTGAAATTCCCTAGCTGTGCCAATCAGGCTTTAGTAGGATTTATTCCAATTCCTACTGCAGCTGTTCACCTGTACCTGAAATCATAAAAATAGGCCAGTCATCTCATAAGATGTATACCAATAACATACTGAATTTTCGAGAGTCTATGACAATTTTAAATGCCTGTACAAAAAAAGTCTGGAAACTTATTAAATACACCACGTATATACAAGCTGTATTGAACAAATCCTGGAGCCAACACCCCACAAAACTGCAACTGTACGGCCATCTACCCCCCATCTTGAAAACCATCCAGCTGTCTACTGATAAAGGATGTAGCATAGAAGACCTGCCGGGAGCGATAGACGATAAACACGAGTGACGAGAGAGAGTCAGGGAAATCCATGTTCCTGGCACGACATGATGATGATGAGGATAATGATGATAGAAAATCAATTTCTTATCATATTAAAAACGTATTAATTTTTATGCTAAAATAGTCTCAAGAAGCTTCAATAGTTGTATCTGAATTTTTGCATGAATAGAACAATCGACGCTTACGCATTCTTTTAAATATTTCTTGGAAAATATTTACGCTCAGACAAATATTATCTTTTCTTACAAGAAAGGATTTTGCTGCTTCTATTCTTCAACAAACTTTTCATAAAACCTAAAGAAATAAAATTTATGAAGTTTGTAGATCCGTGTTTAATTTAATCAGTTTTCAATTTTCCAATTTATATATATATATATATATATATATATAGAGAGAGAGAGACAGAGACAGAGAGGGAGAGAGAGATTTATAGATAGATAGCATAAGCATATAGACAAGTATTGAAATAGATAGATGAAATAGAGATAGAAGGGGATAGATGGCTGGGATGTTTAGAAGAAGGCTAAAATAGAGTGATAGAAACAGATGTTTCTATGGTTTCAATACACTCGGCTTTAATTTAAATAGTACTTCTAATGTTTTTCTGCTAAGGATGGTTTTAACATTAAATAAACCGTGAAAGTTGATACTCCATTTAATCAGGAAACCAAACCATTTTATTGCCCAGTTGGCTGGGGCTGTAGAATACACGATCTGCTTTTCTGCAGAGGGGTAAGAGCCCACCCAACGAGTGTCCTGGCTATAATACTAAAAATCTGATTGTGGGTTCCAGTAATGCTGTGGCTTTGGGGAATGTCGAGTACTTCTTTATTGCCATTGCTCTGGCCTAGAGTTGTAGCACCTGATAGGTTTCTATAAATGGGGCAAGTATAAGTAAACTGTGCTCTTATGGTAAACTGAATTGCTTGAAATAGATCTGTTTTGACATGGAAACAGCGTATGTATTCTACACTGAAATGTTTGAAATGGAACTGTTTTTGTATGCTAAACAGAATTGCTTAAAATAAAACTGTTTTTGACATTGAAACTCTACTTACACTAAGTTGAATTGCTTGAAATAGAACGTTTTTGACATTTAACTTTTTGTAAACAAAAACTATATCTGAAACTAAAATGAAATAAAATACTTTTAACAATTAGAATGTGTACTTATACTAAACTGAATTGTTTGAAATAGAACTGTTTGATAAACAGAATAGCTTGAAACAGAATTGTTTATTTGTATAAAAATGTATTTAGCATTAAATAACCTACAGAGGTTGATATGCCATAAAATCCAAACAAACAAACAAAACAAATTAAACCATTTTTTTATCTATCTATCTATCTATCTATCTATCCACAGGCGAAAACAGCTTGCTAGATAGGGATCTTAACTTGAAAGAAATGCCGGTCAGAGGATAATTCCTACTTGAGCAACATTAGACATAGTCAATTATAAAGTTGCTTTGAGTAAGTCTTTTTCTTGAGCATGTTATTCTTAAAATTTGTCCTCGAAGCGTGGGAATAAGTTTGAACCGCATTTGAACCCAATTGTCAATTCTACGTTTGGTAAAATATGCTTTTTTTTGTTGCTTCGGTTTTCAGCTGTCAGTCTTTCATTACAGTCTTTCTTCGACTTCTTTAATCCTTTCCTTTTTTCTCCCACATTATTGTCATCATTTGTCGACTCATACCACTCTCTTCTAGGCTTTCTGCAGATGCTGGCAACTGGCATTCTTCTTTAGGTCAATAATTTGAGGACAACTTTTTCTTTCTGTTCCATAGGTATGTATATGCAACAGCTGAAGATGCAGATACAACGACAGCCATACACTGTTTACTCTGTTTAGAAGGCGTACTCAGCGCAACGGTTATCATCATAGGAAATGGAATCGGCGACACGAGTTCAAATCCTGGACGAATCTGGTTGCTTTTCATTTCACGTTAATGCTCTTGAGAGAGGTACGAATCTTGCTGTTCTCTATTCATCCATGGTTAATTAGTAATACAAACTGGTTTCTTTAGTCCGGGTTAGGCAACCAACCGAAGAGAAAAGGAATTCTGAATTCGAACAAGTTATACACCGATAAACAATTGACTTTGTGTCCAAGGCTACACAAGGTGGAGGGGGTTGGAAACATGGTTGTGTAAAAGCACCAGATTTTGATTTATAAAGTGGGAGAAAATAGAGAAAGGTAATTCACCGGGTCATTGGTCTAATGAGAAGAGTGTTCAGCAATGGCCCGGGAGTTCGGGTTCAATCCCAGGTTGAGTCTTACCAAAGACTCAAAAACTGTACTTGATGCCTCCTTGCTTAACACTCAGGTAAGGATCAAAGTAGAGCAATCCAGGGAATGGAGTAGCGACCTCCCCTACACCTCGGCGTTGTAGCTATTGAAAAGAGAGGCTTCGGGTTACCCTCGACTAAGGTCACCAACTTTACTTATTAAGTTACTCGATTGATTGGAAAAGGGCTTAAAAGAAAGAAAGAAAGAAATACAGGAATGGAGACCTTATTAACTTATTTACTTATCTAGTCCTTTCATCCTAGATATGATCAATCACTCGGACAATTTTTCAACGGAATTCGACTTGTTTAAATTCCGAGTTGTCTTTCTTGATCGATTCTCTAAAGAAAACAAAAGCCAACACTGACTCAGTATTTACCCAGAGTTGACAGGAAAAGAAGAGTTCGGTTCCTGACAAGAGCATCAACGCAAAGGGAAAAGCAAAGAACCTTCTCTATGATTTGAATTAGGCTTACCGAGTTCATTTCCTCCGTCCATAACCATTATGTCACGTGCGTCCCAACTTTTTTAGTTCTACTTCTTCCGGAATACTTGGCCTTTCCCCATAATTTGACCAAAAGGATGTTCTGTTTATGATCTCAAAATGTATTCGGGATTAGGTTTTGGTTCTAGAGCTCTGATGCGTGTGTCGCAGATTTTCATTGATATTCCTCGCAGGTTTTGTTATACCGTACCATTGAACATTAATGCGTATGTTCCCTTCCTCATAAATACGTTGGGCACTATTGTGAGGCGGGTAATATGCTGATTAAGTTGTACATCACTAGCTGTGGTTTACCTTTTCCACGCCGCTGGCAAGTATTGTATTTTCTTAATGTAATGAATATTTCCATTTCATTTCCAACCTCTGTCTAGGCGACTTCTCATTAAGTAACCTTTTGATAGGTTACAACAAGTTTTCTCTGTTAGGTCTGGTTTAGTCTGGATTCTCTAATGGCATATCAATCTTCGTGGGTTATCTAAACATTTTCCAGCCTTGTAGAAAAAACTTAACCCATAGATAGGTGGATAAGGGAGTTTATTGATTTCCCAAGAATAATAGCCCGAAAGTGAGCGCAATAACATGACTGGAGTTCGAACTCACTTGCTACGATTTCATATTTCAGAACGGTAGCGACAATGTCATGGGGACACCCTCAATATCTGTTAGGGTTCCAACTATGGGTAAAATAGATCTGTTTGAAAACACAGGGTGCAACGATAAAATTATTGTCCTAAAGAAAACAACACTACAGCTTTATTTTAAAACTTTTATTGAAAGAATCAATTCAGGTAACTTGATTATGTAGTAGAGCTGACATCTATTCAATGTAGCAGCCTTCAGCCTCAATCACCGCCTCGATACGGATCCGGAACTCGGAGCATGCCTTTTCCACAAGCGCTGGTGGGAGCTCGGCGAATACTCGGTGGATGGCAGCGATCAGGCAGGCTTTGGTGTTGTGGGAGGTAATGTTGGTGATGTTCTCGAGGTATGACCAAACGAAGCAGTCCAGCGGGTTCAGGTCAGGGGAGGAGGGGGGCCAGTGAGAGAAGGGTACAAAGTCGTTGAACTCCTTATGAAGCCAAGCCTGATTCTCTTTAGACTTGTGAGCCGGCGCCGAGTCCTGCTGGCACACCCAGGGTCTGCCACCGGCCACTTGATTGCATCAGGGGATCACCACACTCTTCAGTACATCCAGGTACACTTTGGTGTTGACGTTCAAGATGACTTCGAAGACGTGAGGTGGCATGACGTGGCCCTCACTTAAAAGCACACCAAAGACCATAACCGAAGCCGGAATCTTTGTTTTCATCACCCTGGGAACGTCCCTGTTATTCGTGGCAATCCAGATTTGCATTTTCAGGGTACTGGCAATGGTCCTGTTGTCAAAACTTGGATGGTTAGAGAGCAGGAGTTGTACAACGGTGCATCTCCGATCTCGCTCGTTAAACATTGTGTCACTTTCAGGCATGATAAAAGAATCCTATCAGTCTTGGGATTTGTACACAACTGGCCAACTAGTAGATGGTCAGCAACAAAAATAGAAAACTGGTTTTCAATATACGGAAATGGAATCATGTCATCTTTTCTAGGGCGACTATTTTATCGTTCCACCCTGTATATTTACGATTTTAATTGGTCAATGAATCAAATTTCGGCCTTAAATAACCCTTAAGATGACTCTGGCGTTAAACATATGAACTAAATTACGATTTTCTGCTAATCAACCCTCTAAAACGGTATCCATAACGTAATCATGAAAAAAAGAACAATATTATGTATTTGTTTTACACAACATATACTTTTGCAAACATACTCACTTACCTTTTTAATGCGCCGAGCCCAACGTTTTTACTTCCTTAACATATAGATTATATCTTAAAGGGTTTTACTTGTATAAAGGCGTACAGTTTACTTACATGTACATTTTATTCGACAATGTAAATCAAGGGACGATCATATAATCAGAAAAAAAAAGTTTTCAGCGTTTAAAATGCGCTATCATGAGTCGTTGGTTGGTTGGCTGGCGTGTTGAGTTTTATGGCATATCAACATTTGTAGGTTATTTGATACCAAATCCATTTTTATGAAAATACTCAATACTATTTCAAACAATTCAATTTTGCATGAGTACAAAGTTTAATTGTTAAAAACATTTCTATTTCAAGCTATTCATTTTAGTCAAACAGTCCTAATTCAGCTAATTCAGTTTAGTATAAGTAAAAATTTTGTTTACACACAGCTAAATGTCAAAATAGTTCTAAATTAAACAATTAAACAATTCAGTTTAGCGTAAGTACAGTTTCAATGTCAAAATCTGTTCGATTTCAAACAATTCAATTTAGAATAAAGACGCAGTTTAAATGTAAGTACACAGTTTAATTGTCAAAAATATTTCTATTTCATGCTATTCAGTTTAATCAAACAGTTCTAATTCAAAAAATTCAGTTCAGCATAAGTATGCAGTTTAGTTCTATTTAACCGATAGATTGGGCCCTATCAGGTGATACCATTCCCGGCCAGAGTGGACCTGATAGTAATGGCAATGAATGGGTGCTCCGTATTCTCCAAAGCCCCAGCATCACCGGAACCTCACCACCAGATTGTTTAGTATCATATCCAGGACACTCGTTTTAGGGGTCTTATCCCTCTGTAGAAGTGCAGTGGGTGCATTCTACAGCAAATCTCAAGTCGTGTATCTATTCTTTTGTTTTGAGCCGGTAAGGGAATCAAAGTTTTGTTTTTATTCGGAAAAAAAATGTGTGCGATTGAGGCAGCTGAAGATTTTAAAATTAAACGGCAAATGATGAAACGATTAAACCCATTGGGGAAGTATTTATTAAGATTAGCCCTATTGAGAACATAGTCGGAAGAATGCACTTCCAGTTAGAATCGAACCCAAAAGTAATAGTTTTCTAACCTGGCTCGTTTACTATTAACCGACACCATGTGCTCAAATAATTAGATTTGAAATGTTGAGCGAATGCAGCCTGCTTACCACTGCCCCAAACTTTTCTTTTCTTACCGTTATTAGTCTTAAAGACAAGTCTCCTGGTATGTTTTGTTCTGACGTTGATCGGTAATGGGTTATTCTTTGTCCGTACATTTCCAACAGACATTAGTTTGTAGCATTTTATTCTGAACTTTTACTTTAGACATCGACTAATTAGGCCATTGTCTCCGTTACGATAAGTAGTTTTGAAAGAAAAAGAAAAAAGAAAAGAGAAAAAGAAAAAGAAACGATATTTACTGCGATAACTAAAGAGAGAAAAAAATTAAATTAAAAAAAAATGATCTTTTCGTTCAATATCAATATTTGAAGTAGTTTTCAGAAAACGTTTTTTTGCAAACAGTTTTAAATGTATTCAATAATCCTATATTTATAAAATACGAACTATAAGAAAACTATTTGCGTAAAATAAATTCTTTTAAAAGAATACGTATCTTTCATACATTTTTTTAACTTCAAAATTTTTAGAGTGAAGAAAAAACCTTTAAGATTTGCACTTAATACTTTAATGAAGTAATTTTGGAATATTGTCTCTTTAAGGTTGCCCAGTCGGCTGTTAGCTGTAGAATACGCTGACTGCACCTCTGCAAAGAGATAAGGCCCCCCTAAACGAGTATCCTGGATATGACACTAAACAATCTGATAGTGAGGTTCCAGTGATGCTGGAGCTTTGGGGGATGCGGAGTACCCCTTCATAGCCATCGCACCCAGGTCCACTCTGGCCCGGAATGGTAGCACCTATTAGGGCCCTATCAATGGATTGAATAGAACTAAACTGCATACTTATGTTAAACTGAATTTTTTGAATTAGAACTGTTTGACTAAACTGAATAGCTTTAAATAGAAATGTTTTTGACAATTAAACCGTACTTGCATTTAAACTGCATGCTTATGCTAAACTTAATTTTTTGAAATGGAACTGCTTTTTTGACATTAAAACTGTACTTACACTAAATTGAATTGTTTAATATAGAACTGTTTTGACATTTAACTGTGTGTAAACAAAATCTGTTCTTATACTAAACTGAATTAGCTGAATTAGAACTGCTTGACTAAACTGAATAGCTTGAAATAGAAATGTTTTTCACAATTAAACTGCGTAAACTGAATTGTTTGAAATAGAAGTATTTTTATAAAAATGGATTTGGATTTAAATAACCTACAAAGTTTGGTATGCCATAAAACCCAAACAAACAAACAAACAAACAATCTACAAATCTTTTTAAGGATAGGCATTCATATATAGTTTCTTCAGTGTTATTCTAATTATTAGCATCGCTTTAAAATAAAGAAAACAACAACTGCTGGGGGTGGGGGACTGTTGAATAACCTGATTGCTTCTCAGCAGAGGAGTAAGACCAAAAAAGTGTTCTGGATATGACACTAAACAATCTGATAATAAGTTTCCAGTAATGCTCGAGTTTTGGGGAATGCAGGGTAACCCCTTATGGCCACCGTTCCCAGGTCCACTCTTGCCCACAGTGGTAGCACCAGATTAAATCCTATGTATGGGTCCAATAGAAGTAAACTGCGTACTCATGCTAAAATGAATTACTTGATATTTAAACTGCGCACTTATTTTAAACTGAATTGTTTGAAATGGATTTGTTTGGACATGTAAACTGCGTACTTATCCTAGACGGAATTGTTTGAAATAGGACTGTTTTTGACATTTAACTGTGTGTGGACAAAAACTATACTTATACTAAAATGAATTGGTTGAATCAGAACTCTTTGACTATACTGAATAGCTTGAAGTAGAAGTTTTTTGGACCATGAAACTGTGTACTAAACTGAATTGTTTGAAATAGAAATGTTTATTTGTATAAAAATGGATTTGGCATTAAATAACCTACGAAGTTTGATATACCATAAAATACAAACAAGCAACAATATAAAATAAAAACTGCAATTAACCATGTATTAGACGAACTCCTGTATAGTATACTCGTGTATAACAATCATTCCTAACTTTTGGACATGAAATTCTGGAAAAATATCTCGTGCCTAAGAACTATTGACTTTTTATAATTTTTTACAGTAAGATCTAACTTAAATTTAACATTTGTCAAAATTTTCATTCCGGTTCGTATCGACTGAAAATAAGAATTCGAAGAGATTGCATTAGCTTTTAGATTATGGAAAGTAGGGAATATAAACGGGGACCTGACCACAAATCCTGAACGATATTGTGTGGGTTTCACTTTGTGCGAGTGCCCTTTTGAAAGGCGTAGATCGATCTGTTTTTCTTCCAAGCTATTGGTAAATACTAGACTAGACTTGGTTCTTTAGCATTAGTAAGTCAATCAGTCTAGATGAATTGAGACCAACTTTACTCAACTCAAAACTGAACCTGGCTGAATGGTTGAGTTAAGGTATACATTATGCTTTGAAACCCAAAATTTCGACAGTATTTAGGGCAAATTGATGGACATATTTGCGGTAACAAAGTGCACAAAAGGAAAAACAAAATTATAGGTAAACACACATTGTAGCGGTTTCTTTCTTTTTATATGGCATATCAATTTTTGTAGGTTATTTAATGCCAAAGTCATCCTTGTCGAAGCACAGCACTAGTACAATCTAACTTATTGCCTGCGGATAAGGGGAGTTTGCTTGGACTTAGATATAACCTCCTTTTGGTTATAAATTCTCTAGCAGGGAAAAATATTGTCAAAATTAATTTTTAAAATTCCCTTGTATAATATGCATACCGAATTTCAAGGCTTAAAACTCTGGGAAAATGTTGGAATAATTACTTTGTATCTTGTATATGAGCTGGTGTCACCATCTACATGTATCTATTTTGCTTTTATGTACCAGGAATCATTGAGATCTATTGGGTCTGGACCCAGGCTAATCATCTAGGGTTGATCAAACACTGACTCGCATTCTGATAGCTGTACTGTCCCTGCGCTATCCTGAATAGCCTATCGGAAGAATTATTCCTTTATACATTTTACTCTCTGGTTTCACTTCAAAATCAACAAATGGGAGTCAGTATTTACCTTCAAGTTTAGCAGAATGATTTACACAATCCAGGAAACATGTTTAAGTTTTCCAATTCATTGTGTGATGAATAACGTTTCCTCAACCTCATCAGTAGTAATAGATAACCCAAGAAATGAAGTGAATTCTTTTCCAGTAAGCTTTTCGGGTAGAATAATTAATTGATTAAAGGTTAAGTAATTAAACCTTTTATTGGTCTCTCTCTCTCTCTCTCTCTCTCTCTCTCTCTCTCTCTATCTATCTATCTATCTATCTATCTATCTATCTTATTAATGACTAAAATTATCTCGCTTCTCTTAGCTTTTCTGTAGCTATTCGTTTCATGGATTTTAAAAAGACGATATAGAAAAAAGCAAAATCCTTAGACAGAAAATAGTTGGGAATTTAGAAATTATATTTTTGTAAGAAACTTCTGTCAGAGAACATTTTCTTTTAAGTTATTGTTATTTGTTGACTATTAATAACATTTATATGCTACTAAATTTTAATTAATTAATAAACTATCATTTGTATTTCATGAGTGAAATATAAAAATATTTCCAAAATAAAATTCGATACGGTGATTGGCTACATAGTCAATCACCGTATAGTGAGTCAATGATTTTGGTCCACAGTAATTTTGTAAACGATGCGGTTGACTAACAATAATATGAGCAAAAGTCGACCTATTCGCCAGTATATACGGTGGATCAAATTTGATAAATATTGATATATACCTCTCATGTTATTCATCAAATTTCATGACTTGGTGCACATGTGATTAAAAGTGAAAATTTCGATGAAAAATGTACCTTAATTCAACTCAAAATTTGGGTCTCGTCTTTCCCAGCTGACACATGTGTAATCAAGGTATTTTTGGCTAATGATAGCGCTTATATTTCATTAATGTTTAAAGAGAATTATTTATATATTTATGTTAATTATGTTTAATATTCGAAAAATACAGGTGTTTTTGAAAGAAAAGTCATACGTAAATATAAAAATTGATAAAGAAGAAATGCCTGACCATGATTTGTTCAATAATTGTTTTGCAAACATAACGGATCATTTCTTGAGAGACACCCGGGCCAACTCTACAGCAAGTCTTAGCAAAGTTCTATTTCATACCAGGATAAAAAAGAAGAATCACCTCACGTGATTCTATGATTACTGAAATCACCATAAACATTGTTATTGATTATTACAGATTTTGATTCACACCAAGTATTATATACTTACAGACATGTGCCAAAATGTAGAAAAGGATTGACTTATGGTCAAGTCAAATTAAAATTCTTGTTTTTGCAACGACACCGAAGTGTGTCACAGTAATGTGTGAGCTCAGTAATTGGATAGGTGACTATTTAGGCTCTATCAGCTACCCGAAGTAGTCAGATGTTTGTGCAGTCGACAAGGCTTATATATATATATATATATATATATATATATATATATATATATATATATATATATATATATATATATAAGATAAGCAATAAAGAAACAATAGCGAGATTGTCTACATAATTTATTGACTTCGTCTTCATGAACAATCTTAGAATTAAAAAATCTGACCTATACACGATGGTTCCTTTTAGCTTTATTATTTGACCTTGGAGTATATACAGTAGTACATTTGACCTTGGAGTATATACAGTAGTACATAGAGAGCTCTCTCATAACTCTATATCTCGATCTATACACAAGTATATACTGGGGGTGTCCTCGTGGTGTAATGGTTAAAGTGATGGACTGCGGAATCGTAGTAAGCGAGTTCGTACTCCAGTCGCGGTATACGCTCACTTTTGGACAAATAACCTTGGGGAAAGGTATAACCCTCCACCTTGTCCTCCCAGTTATGGGTCAAATAGTACCACTACTGTTCTTCTTGGAGAATAGCTTTGGTATTAGATAACCTACAAAGGGTGATATGCCTTTAAACAAACCAACAAGTATATACAGTAGTCCTTAGCAGCTTTATGATTCAACTTATACACGAGTATGCAAGGGTTTTTTTTTAATGGTTTTAGCAGATCATTGGTAGCAAGTGTCATTCTCAAAAAGTGCCCCATAAATGTAGCCATATAGCCAAATGACATACTTATGGTCAAGTTTTCTGCTATATTTGCGAAGTTAAGTTGCAATGTATGCCTTCTATAATTGGATGGGTGATCTCTTTGAAACTTACAGGAACCGTAATTAATCCGAGACTTGATACCGATTAAGTTATACATAAGACAAGCATCTGCAATCGCCTCTAAAATATATCGATCTCATAAAAGATCTTATGATTACAAATATCGACCTATTCACGAGACTATAAAGGGGCCCCTAATAACTCTCAGAAAACTACTTTACTTTCCTCTTCTTAATAATTTTTTAAAATTTCATTTTATTCTTTTAATGATAAAACAATAAAAATAAGAAAGAGAACTCCGAAGAAAAAAATCATCTGGTGCGCATGCGCAGACATGGTGATTTATCTTCATGTCGTAAATGATTAAAAATGCCACTGAATGATCGTAGGTCGATTCATTCGCCGTGTGCTCCAGAGAAATATCGGTCGTTATCATCATAACGCAACCTGATAGGCAAAAAGTAATTTATTGCATCTGTTTCTCATTATTACTTTCGACTTTGGCGTCTTTCTTTGTCGTTCGCGCCGGTGAACTCGGGTCAAATGGGCTGGTACTCTAATAAAACGAATCGATTGACTCAATAGCGTGGCCGATATAAAATCCTACCTGTCAACAAAGCTAGTTTAAATCTCTCAAAAGAAAAACAAAAACTCTTGTTAATGTGCAAATTACAGGAAAAATCTTCCAAAAGATACAAAAAAAACCTACGAAACATGAACGAAAATTATCAAGTCTGAATCTTTCATTTAAAAAAGACTTTATTCTAAAATTTCAATAAAAATGTGTGTACAAATGTCCAGCTTTATATTAAAGAGATTTTGTCTAGACGTCTACACATCACCACTTTATTCTATAATAAATCACATTATAATATAAATTATACCAATTTGTCAGTGACGGCTATCTGCGTGGTCTCGAACCCACTGGGTACGGCTGCTGTTATGTTGATGATAATAATCTCTCGTCTCGTGGTTGGGGAAAACAAAAATATAACCCACCACAAAAATAGAACATTTTTTGCATAGTCACAGATAACTGCGATATCGATGATGACTAATTGTCGGCTGGGTTGGGAAAATATAAAATCACAATTCCTTTTTGCGCTAGGATCTTCGTTGTTTTATTCTGTCTCCGTTTTTCTCCTCGCATCCAAGCAACAAAAGAGAAATAGAAACCGAAAAACGAAATCTGAGATACTAATTATGGAGTTTACTGATCACCTCAGCCTAATTGGCAGGGGCAGTACCATACACCAACTGCATCTCTGCATAGGGATAAGACACCTCAACGAGTGACCTGGATAGGAAATTAAACCATCTGATAGCGAGGCTCCAGCTCGGGAAATTTGGGGAATGCAAAGAACTCCTTCAGTGCCATTGTTCCTTGGTCCACACTGACCCCGAGTGGTTGTACCTGATAGGGTCCTATATACAGGTCACATAGACCTAAACTTTGTACTTATTCTGCACTGAATTGCTTGAAATAGAACTGTTTTTGACATTGAAACTGTGTACTTTAGCTATACCGAATTTTTTAAAAATAGAAATGTTTTTGCATGCTAAATTGAATTGTTTGAAATAGAACTTTTTTGACATTGAAACGGTGTACTTATGCTAAACTTAAATATTTAAAATAGAACTGCTTTTGACATTTAAACTGTGTACTTATGCTTAACTGAAATAGAACTGTTTTGAAATTTAACTATGTTTAAACCAAAATATATATATATACTTATACTAAAATGAATTGTTAGAAATAGATCTGTTTCTATGTATATGAATGGATTTGGCATTAATGACCTACAATGGTTGATGTATCATAAAACCAAACTAAACCAAACCAAATGGTTGCGCATCTGATTATGTGAATAGCTTAAAACACTCCTATCTACTTCTATAGTCAAGATTCCATATCTGGCTGTCTAATACCAATCACATAATCTCCTTAGATTAATCTCATGATTAATCATAATCTCATTGATTATGATAACACTTGTAGTATCACCTCCCTTACTAAGGTCAGTAAATGGGCAGTCAATACTAACTCAACAGAAATCTTGGTCCTTACTTCCACCTCGGCCAAGGAATGCTATCCCAGAATCCATCGCCTCTCACTCTTCTCTCTTCCCTTCTCTCTCCTTTTCTCTCTTGCTCTCCCTCTCCCTCTGGCCAATCAGCGGGGATAGTAGCAGTTGCCGAAGACGACCCAAGAACAGAAGAGGAGGCAGTTGCTGAAGAGATTCCAAACACTAAACACACGTGTTGACCGCAGGACATTTTCTAGCCAACACGTGGCGTTGTATACGAAGAATAAAATTCCTCTTTTAAAGTTAATATTTGTACTTCTCATTTATTATCTCAAATAACATTACCCAAGTACATATATCACACACTTAAACAAATTTTTAAAATATTCAAAAAGTATTTTTTAATTTTCTGATTAATTCTTTTCAGAAATTTTCTCAACTGAAATGTTATTTTCTTACTAGTTTGATGACAAATCTGCGGGTTTGACTCCTGTCAAAATAGACCGATTCTTTTAGACATAGAATACTGTACCATATTCACAATTAACGCTATGTGCGAAATGGACATATTATGTTCATTACTATAGAATATATAAAGAACATAGAATCTCGGAGTTCGAAAACACGTAACGACTTCTTGTTCAGGTATGAAACCTTTTTATTAACTTTGAGTTAAAGGTTTCAACGTAAGGAGGAGAGACACAATCTTCTATGCTGTCTTATTCATTTGGCCCCCATCTCGAGCGGCCCCCATAGGGCGCACGTTCGCCTCGGGCCTGCGAGCTCCAAAAGTCGGTCCTTCTCGTTTGGCGTCTAGTACCCGACTCTGATTTTCTTCAAATTCTCACACAAACTTCCGCATGCTTCCGGTGCGTGACATCACCCGCACCCTGTCACCGTGTTTCGTCTCGGACTATTATGACATCTGAGTGACACCTCCATCCGCCCGCGCGCACCCGCGTTAACACCTGCTTCAATGTTGGACCTAACTAACCCATGTGCTGAGCCGTAAGGTTCTCAGCCTAACTAAACTCAAAGGCATGAACCGAAATCCCTCTGCTATTTTATAACAATACGTTTCACTGACAAACCATGACCGATAACGTGTTATGACACTTTGTACCATGAACGTAGTAAAATTACACCCCAATGTATGGTTGTACCATCATGTGCTTTTCTGTCAGTTTTTCCTTCGTTTTACATTTCTTTTCTTTCTTTCTTCTGTTTTTCACTTATATCTGTCTGAACCAGTTTTGAACTAACCACGTCATGAGGGGCATGGACTGGTTACAGCACCAAATAGAAGTTTGTACAATAATGGTACCAAACAGAAAGTTATAAAGTTACACACCAATGTACCGTTGTACCACCATGTGCTCTAACGTTTTAATGGCTGTATCATTACGTCGTAAGTAGTGGACGGACCCTGTTGCTATCCCACCGTGGGAAAAGTTGACGAACATAGTAAGCACTGTCTTAGTTAACTGATACGAAAGTTCATTCGCTACAACACTTTGTAAGCAGTCATCGCGTGAAAGAAAGAGAGCATAAAAGCTGCGTCGACTGCCTAAGGTCGACAAAGAAAAACCACATGCCATGAGGAAAGAGAGAGAGAGAGAGAGAGAGAGAGAGAGAGACCTTGAATTTTCTTCCATGTTTCATCTTCTAATTCTTACACAAGCATCTTCGCGGGGTCTGTCCTCGCTGCTGTGCATCTGCGCTTCAACTTTTTGACTATCTTCACATTGTCCTGGCTAGTGTTTCCTCGTTTCTTAACTACCGTTTACATTCACCCTTGAATGGCTGACCTACAACCTGCGCTTTAGTCTGGTTCACTCAGAGGTAGCCGGTCTTTTCCCGATGATTCTATGTCTACTTTTTCTTCTTTTTATTTTTTCTTCTCTCTCCCCTTCCCCCGGAATGAGCCTCTCATTCTCTTTATAACTTTTTCCTACCATATCACGTTAAATCTTAATTCTCTCGTTACATCTGCTGTTTAGAAAATTTGTTTCGATAATTTGTAATTTTCGGTGGGACGGCAGTTGCAAAAAAAAGTAAGCAGTATTTTGATGTCTGTGCATTTCTTTGTAAAAAAATATCTACAAATAAATTTTCCCAGAATTGCAAAGAATTGATTATTCTACTGTTAAAAAAAAATTTAAAACTTGCTCCAAAAAGGTACTGGATTTTTCATTTCATTGAATGTTGATTGACAGTGTTTAGTTACCAAAGAAAATATGCCTCAAGAGGTAAGTCGCGGAAGGTCCTCATTTACCTTAAGAAAATACACCAACAGTAACGTATTATCTCAACACATATGGCAGATAAGAGACGAAACAGTCAAATCTCACATTATAAAAACGGTTACACTGGTTTACAAAAATAAATTTTTGGTCTGAGGCAAGAAAGGGGATAGGTGTTTTTTTTTTTGTTAATTTGGGTTTGCTGAATTCAAATTTATATATAGTTTTGCTCTATCACCTCTAGTTTTCTGGCTTTTAAATAGTCTCATTTTAGTATAAACAGAGAATATATGTGCATATTTCAAGAGTTGCAGCAGCTTATAACAGATAAAACAGGATAGATAAAGAACACTGATTGAATCAATATACTTAGATGACACAATTACACAATTCATATTACCACAGACAGTCAAAAGTGTGTTTTCTAAGAAGATCTGGTGTATATTGCCTTCGGGATGTCACGCAAGAGCATCCAGCAGAAGTTTCCCATCATGCCGGGGTTCCATTTGCCTTGATAGTTGCTCTCCATCTTCGTAATGTCTTGGTGGAATCTTTCTCCATACTCATCACTCACTGCTCCAAGGTTTGGCGAGAAGAAGTTGAGGTGGGAATGGAGAAAATGAATCTTGAGTAACATTCGGCACCCCATATCCTCGTAAGACTTTAGCAACTTCTTAATACTGGCTTGGTAATCTGGTATGCGTGTGTTACCAAGGAAGCCACTACAGACTGACTTGAATGCTTCCAGCTCTCAGTTCCTTTAAGTTAAGAAGCTCTTCAAAATCAGTATCCTACAGCACTTCTCGGTCCGACAAAGATGCCCTCTTTGAGTTTAGCAGCACTAAGACCTGGGAACACAGTAGACACGTGTTGGAAGGCAGAACCATTTTTGTGCAACGCCTTCAAACCAAGCTTGATGTGAAGAGGGGAAAGAAGCACCTTATTCATGTCCCCCAGAGGATTCTCCTTGAGGCTGTGTTCGCCAGGAACAAAATGCTTCTAGACCCGCAGTCTTTCTGCTTGTAATGCTGGGATATAGCTCGACTATCCCAGTGACAGAGAAAACAACAGTACTTTGTGAAGCCCGCTTGCATACCCATAAATAGACCAATTACCTTGAGGGCCCCACGCATAATCCATTGGTACTCGCTGTACTTAATAGCTTCTAAAAGAAGCTCCATATTGTCATAGGGCTCTTTTAGATGGACAGAGTGTTCAATGGAAATGCTGGGATATTTATTCCCGTTGTGCAGAAGAACACACTTCGCTTGGATGAGTCTATGAAAAGACACCAGTCTGAATGATTATGTGGCAAACCAAGGGACGTAAACAAGCCAGGTATGGTTGTGCAGTAGCACAACTTGTTTTCCATGTCGGAAAAGGAAGCAAGGTCTTTATTCCGATTCCTGAAACTGGTGATCCTTACATCTTCCTGGACTAGGTTCCACTGTTTAAGCCGAGAAACCAAGAGCTCTGACTGGTGTTTTGGCAGATACAAATCACGAGCAAGATCATTCATGTCTTCTTGCATGATCCAGTGTGGCTCATTGCCACTTGTTCCTGAATACGTAGATTCAATATCTTCCAAAGATATTGACTCGGCAGAATCCTCCCTTGAAGGCATTTCTTCATCTGATGAGGAAAGAAGATCCTTATTTACTGGAGGGGTGGGGTACAGGAAGATCATTTGAATGGGGAACGGGTCTCATAGCAGATTGAAGGTTGCGATATTTGATCTTTTTCCTAGAAGATGCATTGAAACCAGTTATAGTAGTTAAACAAAAATAACAATCATCTGGGTGATTTCGCGGCTCTCTCCAAACCATCGGGACTGCAAAGTTGAAAGCAAAGTTGAAAACTAAATGTGCATTTGAAAATGTAATACTAATATTTAGTAACCCAAAAGATGAGTCACACGATAGTTAAGGGACACCAACCTCCTACGCCAATGACTGCCAGAGTGTGGATTGAGACCTGCTGCCTTAACTGTCAAAATCCGTCTTGATATATATATATATATATATATAATGTAATGCTATCACTTACATTTAGTGCATAATAACTAAAAAATAAGCCATATGTCTTACAATATTAGAATTAACCCTGAATTCATATACGCCTTTATGTACCGTATATGCACAAAATGTACACTATGCATATCTAAAAAACTAGAGATGATGAGTAAAAACGGATTTCAAATTTGAATTCGGCACCCTCAAATTATGTATAAACGGGTATTTTTATGCCTTTCTTTGTAAACCAGTGATATTAAAAAAATTCCAAGCGTATAAATTAGGTTGTAATAGCTAAAGATTACACTTTGAAGAAAAATTCTATATTGTAGAAAATGCCGAAAATAATAAATTGCCGACCAAGAAAAGTGAATTGTTCACTAAATATAAATATTTTTATATCAGCATATCTCTATTCAAATTCATAATGCTGGATGTGTCTAACAATCATTCATGTGAAGTAAAAAAAAAGATTAAATTTTGAGTGTCGTCCCTTTATAAACATGTGGTATCACAAGTAGGATAAACGTAATAGCACAAATTATATGAAGAAATTTCGATAGTCACATATGATCTAGAAATGGAAATCTCTCTCTCTCTTTCTCTCTCTCTCTCTCTCTCTATATATATATATATATATATATATATATATTTACTAAACTGTGTGAATTTTGAGTGACATGATTTCCAAGGAAGATTGGACTTACTGGCCTTGACTTTGGATAAGGTTTTGTGAATCACCGCTTTACGACAGGCAAGCCGGAAATTACAATCTGAAATGTTCAGTGCAAACGCAATACTATCTGTCAAAATATACAAAGAACGTATAAAAATCACAGGATATGCCGGTAAATCTATTGACTCACGTCTTCCGTTTCAAGTAACCTTGAGTTATCTTCCATTAGAGTGAGAAACCAATTGGCATCCTTTTGTTTTTGCCTGAGTGTCGCCATAGGGTATATATTACGATAGACAAAAAGTACTTTCTTCAGCTTCGATAGTATTGTTTTCTAATTACTTGTGTTTCAGTAAGCAAAACTTTCCTGCTTCCAGTCTTTTCATCGTCATCATCAGCATCATCAAAGCGTGCCGACTGTGAGGATTCCTTTGACTTTCGCCATTTGTACCTATCGGCCACCGTTCTTAGAGAGTCCTCTAGATGGCATTCTGTGTGTGTACATGGCTGATAAGTTTTATACTGGTCAATCCACACAGGTGCGTCCATGAGTAGACGTCCATTAGAGATTGTAACTTTACGTTCACCTTTACTTCTAAAGCTGTGCTCAACATATTTTACTAACCTTATTTGAATGGTTTGTGAGATGGGAGGTAAGTGAATGTACAACTGATGTTTAGCAGAGTGTTGTTTTCAGGGTTTGTCCAAATTAGAACGGAAAATCTTTGTGTAGTCCTCATCTAAATTTTTCTCCAAGCGTTTCTTTAAAGTCCGTATGGTTCAGCCATACCATATTATTAACCTGGCTAGTGCTTGGAGGAAGTCTCATTTTATTTTATCAGATAGATGATATTTCCATACGGTTGATAATCTGTCGATAGCAATCCAGGATTTATTCTAAGATAAAGAATGTATTAAAAAAAAGAAAAAAAGATACACTTCAGTAATAATTGCTGTTGATTCTTCCCGAAGAATTTAGATAATCATTTGTTCTTGAATAGAGTTGAAAATTATTTGACAGAGAGCCGTCTGGCATAACATTACGCTAGCTGGAAAACCTTTTGGTTTGGTTTGTTGGGTTTTATGGCATATCAACCTTTGTAGGTTATTTAAAGCCAAATCCATTTTTATGTAAATAATCTGTTTTAATGAAAACAATTCAGTTTAGCATAAGTACACAGTTGAAATGTCAAAAACATTTCCATTTCAAACTATTCAAGCAGTTATATGTAACAATTCAATTAAGTGTAAATACAGTTTTAATGTCGAAAAACAATTCTATTTGAAATAATTCAGTTAAGCATAAACACGCAGTTTAAATGTAAGCCCGGTTTAATAGTCAAAAACATTTCTATTTCAAGCTATTCAGCAGAAACCCGTCATACCAAACTTCTCTCAATGCCAGAAATGGTTTTAGGTGGCTTAAAACATCGAGTAACTCAACTGAAAAAGGTAGCTCTCTAACGAAAGTATGCTTCGAAACAGATATTCCCTTTAATATGAAACACACACATACACAAATATATGTATGTATAATTTAAAAGAGACTGTTATCTCACATCCTCATGTCAGTGTAGAGAGTCAATACATAATTGTCTCCCTTGAGGAATGGGCGTGTCTGTTAGAGGATTCAGGAATAGTCACATGGAAATCTGAGAAATCATATTCGTTCTTCTTTGCTGCTTAGCTCCGTCAGAAGAGCATAATCATACGCTGACGATATGCATTACAAAGAGCTAAACCCCTCTCTCCATAAAATAAAACTAAGGGATTCTGGGTAGGACACTAATCTGCATCTTGTGAAGAGTTTCCATTTTTAAAGCTTTGGATACTATGAAGTACTCCTTCGTTGTCATAACTTACGCCTGCAATAAAGACGAAATCTATTTATGTCTGAATTTCCTAAAGATAACCTTTTGGACATATTTTAATGCATAACTTATCTTTCATAGAGGATGGATTTTGGAAAAGAGATTTGATGGTTTCAAAGTGCTCGAGGTAGTTTGTTTTGATTTTTTTTTTTTAATGGCATATCAACTTTGCAGTTTATTTAATGCCAATGCCATTCTCCGAGAAGAACAGTAGTGGTACTATTTAACTCATAGCTGGGAGGATAAGGGGGTTCATACTTTTCCGAAGGATATTTGCCCGAAAGTGAACGTAATAGCGTGACTGGAGTATGAACTCGCTTACTACGAAACCATCAAATCTTTTTTCCAAAGTCCATCCTGTATGAAAGATCAATTATGCATTAAAACTGAGGGATTCCGGGTTGGACACTAATCTGCATCTTGTAAAGAGTTTCCATTTCTGAAACTCTGGGTAGTATGAAGTACTCCTTCATTGCCAAAACTTCCGCGTCCCATCTGACCAGAAGTAGAAGTACCTCTTAGAATCCCATGTAAGTCAAATAGACCGATTTGAAAGTTATTTGTGTTTGATAGGAATACCTGATGGCATATAAAGTAAAAGTTGGCGACCATAGTCGAGGGCGGCCAGAAAGCTCCCTTTTCAATAGTTACTACACTGAGAGGTTGGGGAAAGCGCTACTCCTTTCCCAGGATTGCTCCACTTTACCCATGATAAGTATTTTATATTGCTGAGTGTTAAGCAAGGAGGTATCAAGTGTTTTATAGTTATTTAAACGTTCATGCATCACAACGACACAACATCACAGACAGACGCATGAATAAACGACGCATGATAAAGACGCATGAAGGAAGGAAGACACAAGAATAAAGGACGCATGAAGACTTCTTTAACAATATTCACCTCTCACTTTATTGCAAGGGTTCGAAAGGTTAGCATGTGAGAGGATGCCGGAGACCGAACATAAACTTCATATTTTGATCCCACTGTTATGACCGTCACGTTGTGTCTTGTTCTCCTGATGTTGGGGTCCACTCCATCGGGGCTTTCCGAGGACTCCCTCGGTCGGATGTGGCCTTCCCTACCACATCTCGTCTCTAACCCTCTGGGAGTCTTCTGGCAACTGCATCGGGGGTTTCCGAGGTCCCCCTCGGTCGGGTGTGGCCTTCCCTACCACATCTCGTCTCTAACCCTCTGGGAGTCTGCTGGCAACTGCATCTGGGGTTTCCGAGAACCCCCTCGGTCGGGTGTGGCCTTCCTTACCACATCTGGTCTCCACTGTCTGGAATTCTACTGACAACTGCATCGGGGGTTTCCGAGGTCCCCCTCGGTCGGGTGTGGCCTTCCCTACCACATCTCGTCTCTAACCCTCTGGGAGTCTGCTGGAAACTGCTTTGGCACCCCAAACTCAGCTGAGTTAAATAATAACTCAACGCCCACACGATCGCCTACTGGATCTTTGAAATCGAATGTTTAATCGTCATCAAGCGGAAATAACTGTCATGCAGTTCAGAGGTTACTCTCTTCCGGTGCATGACTGTAATGGCACAATGGGACCTTCACCTTGTCCCATATCATAAGCCTTAATCCGCCCACGCGATCTCTTTCGATTACTGGCCGTTGGAATGTGTCACTTCCTTCCGGTGTATTACCTAGGAATAGCATTTTTAGGCCGGGGCGAGGGGTCAAAATATAACATCAAGTACCATTTTTAAAGTCTTTGGTATGATGCGTGATGGCATATCACTGTGTCCAAAAATCTAAGAAAATAAGCTAAAATATAAATATAAACATAAAATATACGGGAATTTTTAACCTCTCGGCATAAAATAAATCCATCATGTTGAAATGTTAAGAATCAATCAATCTATCTGATGCATCTGATCTTTGAACTACAGACATTGTCTTTTGCCTCACCAATGAAACATAAAGCTGAGATGGTGACTATTTTACTATCCCTCTAGCTCAAGTAAGATTCTCCCGTTTTTGTATGCCATTTTACATATAGCCTGTTTATAAAAAAATATTAGTACATTACATTGGCATAATGGTTAGAGTGTTCGCCAATAGCCTTGAAAACCTGGGTTCAATCCCATGTCGAGTCATACCAAAGACTTAAAAAATGGTACATGATGCTACCTTGCTTAACACTCAGCATTATAAGGTAAGGATCAAGGATAAAGTGGAGCAATCCTTGGAAAGGAGTAGCACCCTCCCCTACACCTCGGTGTGGTAGCTATTGAAATGGAAGCCTTCTGATCGCCCTCGACTACGGTCGCCAACTTTACTTATTTTCAATGCTGTTCAAGATGTTCTGGTCAACCTTTTTCCAATCTTCCACCAGTTGAGGTTTATTTTCATTGATGCACTGATCTAAAGCATGACTATGACCCACTGTGTTTTGATGGTGTATTCTATGACCCACTGTCTTCCATGGTGTATTCTATGACCCACTGTCTTCTATGGTGTATTCCTTTTTTCTTTTTCTTTTTTTTTTTTTTTTTTGATAAGGCTCTTGCATCCCATAATTATTCAATGTACAATCAAAGGCTTGAACTCAACTGGATAGATCACTGAGAGATTGGTAATAAATTTCAAGGCATAATCAAATGAACATATTTTCATCATATTGTTCAATATAGAAAGTCTTGAAACATTTTTTTCTGTGCTCATCCCAGAGAAAATGAGCATCAATGTTACCGACTGTGATCGTAATTGCAAACAACTGTCTTATCTGATTGGCTACTCTTGAAACTGCTGTTTTTCTTTCCCATGATAATTTCTTGGAAAAGTCAGGGAATCCACATGTTTCTTGGTTTATTGTAGACAATCAACCTCGAAAGCGCGGGAGATTCTCAGATGAAGTTGGTCCTCGATCAGCGTGAAAAAATAAACGTAGGTAAAACTTATCCTGGAATCATATTGGATTCATGTCCTTCAGCAGTCTGAACCTACTTCCGTTGAACCCGTATACTTTGTTTGGTATAGTTTTCGGGACCTCTACATAAATCTTGGATTTTGTAAAAACATCCTCTTAGCTGACTTAAGAAAAAGAAATAAGAGTTCTCCCCAGTGGTGTCTATGCAAATTGATGACCAGTATCTTCAGTTTAGAGTTTTCCCATTCTCTAGGTCGACTGCTAGGTCGGATATCGTTAGCAAATGTCAAATCCCAAAATACTTCACATAGCTTCATTACTCAAAGTCTACCGGCGGATAAAGTTAGATTTCCTCTAACTAATCTCCATTGCCAATACCAAAAGTTTTCAGGTTTGTTAACATATTTCACTTTATATCTAATGTCTTTCACAGAGCAGCAGTATAACACTTGAGGGTTTTACATAACAATTTATTTCATGGCCCTATCAATTGATTGTCCAATGTTATTTTCTCTCAGCGAACTATTACGCCTGCAATAAAGAGAATATCTATTAATGTCTGAATTTCCTATAGATAACCCTTTGGACATATTTTAATGCATAATTTATCTTTCATAGAGAATGGACTTTCATAGAGGATGGACTTTGGGAAAGAGTTTTGATGGTTTCAAATTACTCGAGGTAGTCATAATACCATCTCCATTGATTTTTCTCTATATAAACTCAGGGTTTGAGAGTAGGACATTCCTCTCGTTTTCTATTCAGTTGGTTTTATAAAGGAATTAAAGTCACTTAAATTTTTCTCTCTTTGAGAAGCCAAAGGCACTTTTTTAAAAAATATTTCATGGATTACTCGAACAATTAAACCATGGCGATTCTTACATTATTAATGTTGAAAAAATTAATTTTAGATTTCTGGCTACTTTGAATTACATTTGAATGTAATAGAAAGGTCTGCTAACCTAAAATTTCATATACAGGCCCTTGCATTCTGTACTTGTTGGTGCATATAACGGAGTCTCTCTTGCACGTTCGACTGGGGATATCGAATACACTGACTCGTTAGTGGGGTTACCTCTTGGCAGAGAGGTAACCCCACTAACGAGTTTCTTGGTTATGGCACTAAACAATCTGATAGTGGGGTTCCAGTAGTGCTGAAGCTTTGAGGATTACGGGGTACCCATTCATTGCCAACGCTCCCAGGTCCACTCTATCACGGAGTGGTAGTACTTGATGGGGTCTTATCTATGGGACAAATAGAAGTAAACTGCATACATATGCTAAACTGAATTTCTTGAAATAGAACTGTTTTGACATTTAAACTATATACTTATGCGAAACTGAATTGTTTGAAATGGAACAGTTCTTTTATGCTAAATTGAATTGTTTGAAATGGAACTGTTTTTGAGATTGAAACCTGTAATTACACAAAACTTAATTGTTTGAACTAAATTGAATTTCTTGAAAAAGGACTGCTTTGACATTTAAACTGAGTACTGATGCTAAACTGAATTGCTTGAAATAGATAGGTTTTTGACATTGAAACTTTACTTACGCTAGACTGAATTGTTTGAAATAGAGATGGTTTGACATTTAATGGTATGTAAACAAAAACTATACTAATACTGAACTGGGTTTTTTGAATTAGAACTATTTGAATAAACTGAATTGTTTGAAATAGAAATGTTTTTGACAATTACAATGTGTACTTATACTAAACTGAATTGTTTGAATTAACTGAATAGCTTGAAATAGAAATAATTTTGATAATTGAACTGTGTACTTATGCAAAATTGACTTGTTTGAAATAGAACTGCTTATTCGTATAAAAATGGATTTGGCATTAAATAACCTACAAAAGCTGATATGCCATAACAAACAAACAAACAAACAAAAACAAACAGAGTCCCTCTGTATAGCTTGAAGGCAATATGACTGTCTCTATGTTAACCATCATAGATTATGACATCTCGAAGGTCTATGTATTCTTCTACCCTAAATTTTTTTTGTCATACATGTACACTTTTAATTGGTGGATCTTTCAAATGCACAAAGTTTGTTCTACTGGTCTCGTACCATGAAATGATAGGAATAGAAGCTTTTGGAACAAATTAAATCAAATAGTATTTTGTCTTGTTTCTACGTTTTTTTTCTCTCATAGCTGGAAATGATATCCGTCTTGGCTGTTCTAGAAAATGAGGGGCGGATTGCTATGAATCATAAACTCTGCGAATTTCAGAAATACGCAACAAATGTCCACTTCGTTGTTGAAAAATAATGTCACGTTGTTCATGCTATTCATCCACCATAATAATTGCAATTTCATCTGCGACATGTGCATTGAATCTCCTTTCATGTTCTCCAGATAGACGTTTGTCTACTCTGAGGATGATTTTTTTTTATTTGTTATCCCCTAGGGCTTGTTGAAAAAAAAAACAAAAAAAAAAAACAGTGACATATTTATGATGTAAGTGAAACATTTCTTGTAACTCTATGATAATGTTCAATTCCGATTTACCATGAACATTTGCACATCTTTGGTTGTAATTCTGTTTGATTGCCACCCATAAAATAGAGCTGTACAAATTTATGACATTATTTATCATCAAACTTTACAACACTGAAATCCTCTAAGCAAAATATTATTGTTTTAGTCCAAAAATAAATACATCACTAGGTAAAAATTTATATACGTATATTTTCAAACCAAAGTAGATTTTTAAAATGTTTCAACGCTGTACTGATTGGTAATAAAAGTTTCAACGCTGTAGTGATTGGTAATAAAAATAAATGATAGTATCCGTTTAGATTATATTATATTCTACGATAAATGATAAAATTCTGATATCTTTTTAACTTAAAAAATAACATTTTGTTTATAAAATTATTTGGGGTAGACATATTTATGGGGGGTATTACACACACACACATACACACACGCGCGCGCGTGTATATATATATATATATATGTATATATATATATATATCCTTTCTTTCTAATGACTTAGCAATATAAGTAATATACATATAGAAAGTAATTCATATTTGCTGTTTTCCAACATCAAATTAATCGTATGAAATCATCATATGAAATATACTTTGCCGAAATAAATTTGAAATGACAATTTAAACAGGTTTGAGTTTTCACTTAATTGCATTCTATATATATATATATATGTGTGTGTGTGTGTGTGTGTGTGACAGAGAGAGTAAATATATATATATATATATATATATATATATATATATATATATATATATATATATATATATATTGTCATCCACAGACATACTGTTTAGTTATATCACAACTCTTCAGTGTGGCTAGACACGTAGGACACTTGAAGCTGGGATCAAAACCCGCCCGACTTCACGTTAGACTTAGTATAATACCGCTCCGCCTGCAAGCGAACCACGCCTGCAAGCGAACCACGTCAGCTCGGGAATTATATGGCATTATGTAGTAGCTTTCGTTTCTTTGCATTTTTGCTTTACCGGATACCAGAGTGCTCAATTAATTCGAAGAACTTTGCTGCGAGTGGCAGCCATTAATTCCTTCGCTAGAGTGCTTAACTCCCGTTGGGGAGCGTATATATTGTCATCCACAGACAAACTGTTTCGTTGTATCACAGCTCTTCAGTATATACGTGTATATACGTGTATATATATATATATATATATACGTATATACGTATATATATATATATATATGGTGTGTTATATATACGTATATATACGTATATACGTGTATATATATATGTATATGGTGTGTTATATATACGTATATATATATATATATATGGTGTGTTATATATACATATATATACGTATATACGTGTATATGTATATATATATATATATATATATGGTGTGTTACTCTACCGTAGATTTCCCCACATAAAACTTTACGTTTTGAATTCAAAGTTTTCCTCCGAGATGTGTTGCCTATCAAGATTAAGTGGCCAGTCTACCCTACTATTTACCCATGAGTAACCTAGACGAAAAAGAAATGGATTAATGCCTATCTTTAGTGATGAAAACTGATCTGCTAACGTAGTATATCCATTGAATAAAATAATTCTTTGGTATCGTGGATTTCGAACTGACTATTTTATGATTTATGCTATCGTAAACGCCTTGCACTAAACTTTCCACTTAGAATATATTGTTAAATAAGGTTGGTATATGTCCCCAGGTATTTTGGTAAAATATTTATATTTGGCATTTGTTTATTCAAGTACATATGTCTGAATGTACATCTGTACATCCTATTTCTAAGAGTTGTTTTAAGGATGCTTTTTTATTTATTTATGTTGAAGCCATTTGGGGTCAGTGTTTGGAAACATTTTATCCATTTATCAACGGGGATTTTGATTATCGATTCAAAATTGTGCAATGTGCTTTTTTTAATTCTATGATGGTAAAATTTGCATTTTTCAAAACCGTGGTAGTTTATACGGAAAAATGATGTTTCACCGGTATCCATAGATTTGGTTCTGTTTCTGTAGTTATTTAGTCTAAAGAAAAATAGCTATTCAGAGTTTTTAATGTTATGCTTTTGGAATAAGAAAATTACATTTTTGCTTCTGCAATTAGATTTTTTGTAATTCATTTTTTAAAAAACTTTGGAAGCTAGTGAATGGGCTGAAACATAAATTCTTCATTATATTACATGGTGAGCATAATTAAATGGATTGTACCCGAGTTTATCTTTTTACTTAGTATGTCGTTAATTTTTTTTATTCTTCTGACGATATTTAATCGACGTTTGGCTACTCACCTCCGTAAAAATATCTTTAAGCACACACACACACACACACACACACACACACACACACACACACACACACACGTTGTCGCCCAGTCGGTTGGGGCTGAAGAATACACCGACTGCATCTCAGCTGGTGGGGGGTAAGACACCCCAATGAGTGTCCTGTATATGACACTAAACAGTCTAATGGTGAGGTTCCAGTAATGGTGGAGCTTTGGGGAATGTGGAGTACCCCTTCATTGCCATCGCTCCCAGGTCTACTCTGACTCTGAATGTAGCACCAGATAGGGTCCTAAAACTACATACTTATGCTAAACCGAAATACTTGAAATACAATAGTTTCGACATTTATCTGTGTGTGGACAAAAATTCTACTTATACTAAACTGACTTGTTTGAATTAAAACTTAACTAAACTGAATGGCTTGAAACAGAAATGTTTTTGACACTTGAATAGCGTACTTATGCTAAACTGAATTGTCTGAAACGGAACTGCTTTTAACATTGAAACTACTTACAGTAAATTGAATTGTTATTAAATAGTAAATAGAGCTGATCATTTGTATAAAAAATGTATTTGGCATTAAATAACCTACAAATATTGATATGCCATAACCCCCAAACAACCACCGCACACACATACACACACTCACGCGCGCACACACACACACACACACATATATATATATATGTATACGTGTGTGTGTGTGTTTGAGAGAGAGAGAGAGAGAGAGAGAGAGAGAGAGAGAGAGCGAGAGAGAAAGATTAGGATTGATATTATAGTTTACAATATTTATGAATAAAGAGTGCTCCATATCGGTTTGAGCATATATCTGAATTAGGATGCCTGGTGTCTGACGTTGATGGCACTGGTAACAGAAGTAATAAAAGTAATTTTCTGCCCATTTTTAACAATATTTTTCGTAAAAGTTATTCATCTTTTATTTCTCTGACTTTCTTCAATGTTCGCCTGTATAATTTTAATAAAATATAAAAAGGTTTATTAAAAATGATCTTATGATTTAAACAATAAATAACTGATAATCTCTTTCCAAGGATTGATATTTGCAGACTATCACCGTATTCCCTTTCCAACTCTGTCGATAAAGCTTAGGATATTGACTCTATCTCATACAGAAAATTAAACTCCCCTCCTCCTCAGAAAAATGATCTTGGTATGCCACTATGTATTTGATGATGAGGTTTCATTTCTGGATATATGAGGAGTATCGAGTCTTCTTTTGTGGTCTTTATTCTCAGATCCATTCTGATTGAGAGCAGTACTATCTTTTAGGGTCCCATCTGAGGGCTAAATCGTTCAATTATCAATGGCTCAAATCGATTTGTTTAAAATAAATTCATATTCGATAGGATCATTCGTGAAAAAAAAACTCGTAAGAATAAAAAATAAAAATATGAACGTACAATAAACGTCATTTCCTAAACTTTAGGCATAAGATAACCGAAGATGAGTTGTAATGCCCTTAAAATCCCTCAATAAATCAGTCACGCGTGTATCCACTATGTTTTGTATATCTGATTTCGAATTTATATATTTATCCTACCCCTCCGCGACACAAGGTCAATTTTTAGGCTGTCAGTAGTAGATTTCAATTCAGAGTTTTTCTTTACTTAAACTGGTTGCTAAACAATGGTTAAAGAGCCCAGTCTACCCGATTATCTACTCATCACTGGAAGGAGAACATTTGGATCCATGCTTTTCCTAAGATTATTAGCATTTTATGAATATTGAGCGACCTCGTACGGGATTTGAAATTGAGTCGCCGTTTCACTTTCCAAAGAGAGTAACCATTACACCACGAGCGCCTCCGTTTGGTTTTCAATATATGATGTATGAATCTTCAGATTCTTTCAAAGGAGAATAAAGCATTCTGGAATTCAGTCCATCAAACCGGTACACTTACCACAGAAGAAAGCAGGTAATTGGTATTTGAATTTTCACGTGAAATGGTTCCTTCTAAGTTCGTCTGGCATCGCAAATAAAGTTGTTCATGCAAAGAAAGTATCAGACATCAAAGACATTTACGTACTAGTAAAATTTCTTTTAAAACATGGACCTTCACTTTCAACATAAAAAGAAGCATCCCATCCTCTATGTGTACACACACTGACAAAATAAAACAAGAGTTTCATAAATCTAATAGTAGATTCTTTCTTTTTTTTTTTCTTTCTTTCTTAGAAAAATTACAACTGTATGTGCGTAGAAGTACAGTAGAGATTTCACAAACTCGAACTCCTCTCTGAAATATATATGAAGTTCTTACTTTCGGAAATTAAAAAACACTCTTAGACTTTGACTAAAATAAACAAAAAGGCATTAACAAAAGAATAAGATACTTGTATACTCGGAACTGGCACAGACAGAGGTAACCAGACTGTCTTATTAAAACAAATCATCGTGTGACCGGTCGACCCCGACAGATACGATGTGATTTCTGCCCAGTGCTCTGAATGTCAAAGTGAAGAAATTCAACAAAGCGCGGGTAAACAGCGGGAGTAACTATGACTCACTGGAGACGAGGACAATCGTCGCCATCTCTTTCTTAAGCAGGGTGGGAGGGGGTCGACACGCCATTAAATTTTACTCTAGTCGGTGGTAGGGCGGTATTTGTCGCTGCCTCCCACCAGACACGACTTGACACAAGGTCAAAAGCCCGAAGGCCGATTAAAGTGGGGATAAAGGGGAGGGGAAGGTCGGGAACGAGCCGAGACTCGAACCCTGCTTGTCTGTGCTGCTCATCGGCTCACTTAGTGCAATGTGAGCCTGATGAGGCAAGCAGTTTCACGAACCCAAATGTGGGTCCGGGCACGTATGCCAGTTTGCGGCTTAAACTAGACGCTTGGTCTAGTGCCGTGCATGGGGGACAAAGGAGACAAAAATGCAGCTCGCCCACCCGAAGGTAGCCTAGTCGAAACTAAGTGCCTAATTAAAGGCCCCAAGTCTGCCATTGTTCCTTTTCCAGGGCCACGCTCCGGGCCGGTGGTAGGGCTCTGTTTCAAGCTACTCTGAGAGCAGTTGCTTTTGTAATTGATAGCTGCATTCGTGGATACCTCAAGTGTCCGATAGGGCATGCGAGGCTGGGGAGCTAGCCACTTTGGTATCATGGCACTGCCATGATGCCTTTGCGCGCTTCGGTCGACAGTCCCCTAGCTGGTGTCACATGCTGTGTCTCGCAGCCTACCTCCTCCTATTTAGTTTAAGAATAATAGTGTAGTAATATCATGTACATATGAAACTAACCAAAGGCCTCATCTAATTTGTGAAGCGCATGAACTGATCAACGAGAACCCCACTTTCCCTACCTACTATCAAACGAGACCACTGCCAAGTACAGGCTTGGAATGATCGGCGTGGAAAGAACACCATGTTGACCTTGACTCAAGTCCGACTCTTTCATTGTACTGATACAGAAGACTTCTGTTTATTTTAGACATTAAAATATAAATAAAGAAAACAACAAAAACTCAAAACTGGGAAATCCGTCTCTTTTATTATTATTCAAGATCTACCAATCTTCCTAACATATTTAATAACCATATTCAACTATCATACATACATATAGATGTACATATACGCTACCTTTATGGAGTAACGGCTAACGTGCTGGACTGTGATATAGTATTACGAGAGTTCGAATTCCAGTTCGCGCTACTACGCTCACTTACAGAGTTATTATTTCGGAAAGTTATGAGTTCCTTGTCACTCGAGATATGGCTTCAATAGTCCCATGTAACATTCTCGTGTAATTTCTTCCTTGTGCATTATGTTAACGTCGAGGTGGTGCATCCTTAAGTTAGTACAGACACAATAACAGCTCGTAAGAAATCTCATTTTCTTTTATCTGTTAGCTCGGGTTTCCATATGATCTAAAACCTACCAATAACAGTTCACACCATATCTAAGCGTAATGGAGGTGCCCGTGGTGTAATTGTTATCGTCGTAGGAAATGAACACGGCGACCCGAGTTCAAATCCTGGACTTGACTGATTGCATTTCACATAGCACTAATACCCTTGGGAAAGGTATGAATCCAATTATTCTCCCTCCAGCTATGGGTAAATAGTAGGACAGACTAGGTTCTTCAGCCTTGGGTAGTCTAGGAGAAGGAAAACTCTGAATTTAAACCTGTTAAACTCCGCTTAAAAATTGACCTTGTGTCATATCCTGCCCGAGCGGAGGGGTTGGGTAAATAGGATATCTAAGCGTATGCTAAGAGCGCTTTCAGTAGATGAGATATTGCTGCCGAAGTATGTTAAATTCAGAGGCTGGTCACTTTAAGTGGAGGTGGCTTTTTCTTGTTTAAAACACATGGGCCCTGTTTGATTTGCGTTCAAGTAAATGCCAATTCCCACTGATTGTTTCTGACTTACCTTATAATGCTACACGTGCGTGTTTTATAGACTTAGCGGTACTTGATCCATCGTTTAACATTTAGCATTTTAAGGTTAGGATCAAGAGAAAAGTGGAGTAATCCAGGGAATAGAATTGCGCTCTCCACTACACCTCAGTATTGTAGCTATTGAAAAGGGGGCCTTCGGGTTGTCCTCGACTACGATCGCTTACTTTATATATATATATATATAAATTGATAACAAGGTAATCCAATTAATTAGAGAACCAGCGTTTGTTGATTTAAATTACGTCATTAGGCTGGTTCACTAATTAAACGGCCAACATTTTCTTGGTATAAAAAGTTTCCCTAGGTCTTTGTATTTTGCAGTTTTTAACATACATCGTTAATTTAACATCGCTAATATCATCTCTCATAGCCCTGATGATGGTAAATTTGAACCGAAACGCTATAGTGTCGACTTTGCTTCTCAATAAATCTCTCCTTCTACTCGGATTAACTTGTCAATTTTTCTTTATATATAGCTGGATTACAATTCATTATTCACTTCAATATATATATATATATATATATATTTGCCCAGTGGGCTGGGGCTGTAGAATACACCGACTGCACCTCTACGGAGGGTTTAGACCCCACCAATGAGTGTCCTAGATATGATACTAAACAATCTAATGGTGAGCTTCCAGTAACGCTGGAGCTTTGAGGAATGCGGAGCATCCCTTCATTCCCATTGCTCTCTGGTCCACTCTTGTCCAGAATAGTAGCACCTGATAGGGCCCTTTTTTGGGTTAAATAGAACCAACTGCATACTTATGCAAAACTGAATTTCTTTAACTAGAAGTATTTAACTAAACTGAATCACTTGAAATTAAAATGTTTTGACAATTAAGCTGTATTTACATTTAAACAGCGTGCGTGTGTTAAACAGAATTGTTGGAAATGGAACTGTTTTAGTCAATGAAACTGTACTTATGTTGTATACTGACCTCCGACCCGGCCAAACATTCCATTCCAAAAACGGCGGAAGTTGTATATTCCGTTGGCGTGGCCGAGCTTGGCTGACAATATGGGACAGGGTTAAAATCCCTCGATACAGTCACAAACTGATGCACCGAAAGAGGGTGACCTGTGAACTGCATGACAGTTATTTCCGCTCGATGATGATCAAAACATGCGATTCCAAAGACGGCGGAAGTGGCATATTCCGTTGGCCATTTATGGGAAGAGATTGAGGGGGCGTCGAACAATTATATACCTCAGTGCACTGAAAGTTCAGAAGAGTTGGAGAAATGATGCTGTAGAGCACCCAGCAGAAGGGGCCCTCAGAACCCCCGATTGATCAGTTGGAGATCAGATGAATTGGAAATAAGATGCGGTAGAGAAAACAAGCACTCAGAGAGGCTGGGCCCCCAGGCCCCAGGTTGAGCAGCCCAGGAGTACGGGAAAGAAACGCGGTTATGGCCAATAGAGTAAGGGTCAGTATGTTGCAGTTCTGTTCGGCCTCCAACTCCCTCTCACACACAACCCTTTCAAATAAAGTGAGAGGTATATTTTTCTAAGAACTGTGTCGCTCGTTTTTATTGTGTCGTCGTTATGATTCTGCATGTATATGTATTATGTGTTTGTATAGTTGGTCATGGCTATACAACACTTACAGTAAACTGATTTTTTTAATAGAGAACTGTTTTGACATTTAACTGTGTATAAACAAAATCTGTACTTATACTAAACTGAATTAGCATAATTGAAACCGTTTGACTAAACTGAATAGCTTGAAATGGAAATGTTTTTGACAATTAAACTGCGTACTCATGCTAAACTGATGTGTTTGAAATACGATGAACTAGTAGATTTGACGTTAAATAACCAACAAAGGTTGATATGCCATAAAACCCAACCAACCACCATATATATATATAAACTATTTTATAGCTGGTTTGTTTATTTCTATCCTTTTATTCATACAGATACTCTTGCATCCACATACATATTTTTGATTCCTAAAGATGCACTTGTACCCACGTACACATATACGTACACATATACACATATGCACTGCATGTATAAGTATACGCAGTCGCATCTACATGCATATGCATTATTGCACCTAAATATGTGCACATCAGGACAGAAAGGCTTATAGTGTCAAAAGCCTGATAGAAACTTGCAGCAGACAATAATACATAACAATAGATATTTTCCGATAGATTTTGATAAAGCCGGAAACCTTGTGGATAATCCGAAGCAAATATTGAACTCGACTGGGGAAGGGAAACCTGTGACCTTCAGGAAGAATACGACCTTCAACAACCTTTTACTATCTTGTCAACGGATTATTTTATATTTCGCATTTTCACTCTCGAATAAGTAACCCTACATTTTGTCTCAAAAACGTCATGAAAACTTTGTAAAGTTGTTTCTTCCTTTTTTTAAATAGTAGTTTTATAATGTTAGATATATATGCTGGAAAAATGGAAAGTAAATGAAATACTAGCTTCGCCAACATCAAAGCTTTCATCGGATGACACCTTTGGAGTCAGGCATGGTTTCGGGGCTCGTACGAGAAATACGTACACACGGGTCCAACTGAAAATACAGGAAAGATAAAATTAAGACTTGATAAGTTGATATTGATAAAAACGGAAGGAGAAAGTGAGTGGCACAGTTGTTAAGTTGGTAGTTGCAGAGATAAAAGGTGAACAGGAGGAAAGTTGGCGTCATACTTTTTGTTCGTTCCTCTTGGCTGGCGAATGGTCGAAGTGAAGAAAGAGAGTGGCAAGTTCTTGATATATATATATATATATATATATATATATATATATATATATATATATAGTACAATTTGATGGAGACTCAAACTCGTTTAAGTCGTCATAATAAATTTATTTCGGCGGAGAATATTACTATATTCTCCGTCTCCTCAGATGACAATTTACATGCATCTCTCTAGCCGCAGAGTAGCAAATGTGGAGTTACTCTTCGAATTCAGAAGATAAAATAAAGAAATTAACCCCCCCAAAAAAAAATAAATAAATAAAAGTAAAAAATAAAAATCAGAAAACCCCCCCCAAAAAACCCCAATAAAAGTAAAGAGTGGAATTTGACATGGACTGGATATTTAAAATATATATATATATATATATATATATATATATATATATATATATATAGAGAGAGAGAGAGAGAGAGAGAGAGAGAGAAAGAAAGAAACTTAAAAAAAAAATTTTGGTCGGGAAAGAAGAGGTGAAGAATTCTATTTCCTTTGATTTGCTATTTTTAAAAGTCTTTTTTTTTCTTTTGATTTTATCAATTTATTCATTTTCTTTCTTTCTTTCTTTATTCATTTTTTTTTTTTTACTTAAAAGTGGATCTTATCAAAATGCAGAAAAATTATTCCAGGTCTATATCCGCTGCATAGGCGTAATAGCCATCCCACAAAAATGGGTGTACTCTCCAACACATTAAATTGCATCGGAAAGAGAGGATATTGTTCGGGAAATCTCAGGAGTGGGAGTACTCCTTCATTGCCATATCTCCCACATCCAACCTTAGCCAGCGTATTAAGATCTATTATGGTCCAATTTTTTGGTAAAATACATTAGTTTAAAAATATTTATGTTAGATAGATATGCTTGATACCATATAACTGTAGGCAAATTGTTTGTGTTTAATTCTTTGCACCCAGCAATATATTTTGAATGGAAATTAGTATATAAAAAACACAATTAAAACAAGTTAACAATATTTATTGTAATCTGGAACCGAGAACATTGGCATAATTGTTAGAGTGTTCACCAATGTCCAAGGAGACCTGGGTTCAATTCCAGGTCGAGTCATACCAGAGGCTCAAAAAATGATACTTGATGTCGCGTTGCTCAATTCTCAGCATTATAAGGTAAAGGTGCCCGTGGTGTAACGGTTATCGCCGCAGGAAATGGGCACGGCGATACGAGTTCAAATCATGGACGAGATTGATTGCATTTCACATAGCACTAATACCCTTGGGAAAGGTATGAATCCAATTATTCTCCCTCCAGCTATGGGTAAATAGTAGGGCAGACTAGGTTCTTCAGCCTTGGTGAGGCAACTAGTCTAAGAGAAGGAAAACTCTGAATTCCAACCTGTTAAACTCCTCTTAAAAATTGACCTTGTGTCATTTCCTGCCCGAGCAGTGGGGTTGGTAAATATGATATGATAAGGTAAGGATCAAGGGTAAACTGGAGATCTCCAGGGAAATGAGTAGCACCCTCCCCTACATTTTGGTGTAGTAGCTATCGAAAAGCGAGCCTTTACATCACCCTCGACTAATTTCGCCAACCTTACAACTTTGTGTGCTTGAGGAAAATAGTTCTTGTGAGATTGTTCCTATAGTTTTGGGAATTTTCCCATAACTACAGTAAGACCTTTATAGTATGTCCTGGAATATTTCCCTGCGTAGAATTCCCAGAAATAGGCAGTTGTGGTTGTTACTTAAAGAAGTGTGTAATGAAAGTGACTTACTTATGTTGTTATGGATTACAGACTTGTGATCGAGGTCCGTGTGGCAAAATATCGAGAACGTGTATTGCAGAGATGCGTTTGTGTGTGTGTGTGTGTGTGTGTGTGTGGAGCTTGAGTGAACACATCTGTATTCTACCGTGTGTCGAGATGGAAGAGAGAGAGAGAACAATTTGTTGCCCTCGGGCTTTTATGATAGCCGCTTTGCTAATGGTAGCAGGAACCTAAGGACTGCCTGTTGTGTACATATGTGCGTGTGCGCATGCGCATGTGTTTGTGTGTGTACATGCGCATGCTTAATGAGTGAGTGTTCGCCAATGGTCAGGGGGATCTGTTTTCAATCCCAGGTCAAATCATACCCAAGACTCAAAAAATGTTATTTTTTTTTTTGCTGAGCAAAGCATTATAAGGTAAGGATCAAGGGTAAAGTGGAGCAATCCAAGGAATGGAGTAGTTCCCTCTCCTACACTTTGGTATGGTAGCTATTGAATAGTGAGCCTTCGGGTCACCCTCGACAATAGTCGCCAACTTTACTTGAAACCGTATAATCGTTTGCAAAGAAATTAATCTTATAAAATAGAAATAGTTACTAGAAACCATATTACAATTACAATGGAATACTTTAAAACTTACAACTTTCCAAATTATTTGTATTTGATAGGAATACTTCATATCATTTCTCTGAGTGAAGCAAACATTCCCAAGAAACAACTAAATGCACAATGTACATAGTAACTTGTAATATACGCAATTCTCCGGTTTTTAAAAATCCTTTATACATTATTATACATCCAATAACTGTGATAAACATTATTTTTCAGGACATATACTTATTGCTCGCTGATCAAATAGATCAACAACTTAACAAGGTGTAGGCATAGGTACAGAAATATGAGCAGACATGTAAGTTTATTCATAGAGAATGATAAGATATTATTTATTTTTGTTTTATACCGCTGTAGGTCATTTCAATCACGGCTGATTTGGCCCAGACGTTTCAGCTGCATATATGTTCGCTCCAGGTGTTTTGGCTTAGCTTTAAACTAAAAGAAAAAAAATGTCTTTCTAAACTCAATAATTTAGTGTAAAGCACGATCATAATATATTAATCTAAATTAATCGGTATTAATTATTATGCGATATGAATCAAATATTTACAGAGAGATTTATTTTTTTTTATACAGCTGCTTGCTTATTTTTACTCTTTCCTTTTTACGACAAGGAACAATGTTTTTACGTAGTTATCAAATTTGAACTAATTTATTACGTAAAAGTTTAAACTTTAGATAACTTGCGAAAACATACAAAGCATTGATGCAGTGAGGCCTTATTAGTCGGCAATCAATGTCAATTTTACTTTTAAACAGGAAATTTTTTTCCATTCATCAAACGAATAATTTAAGAAGGAAACAAGTTAAAAGCCGCGGGAAAAAAACATGCTTGTGTTTATACAGTTGATTGGAGATTGGAAGTGTCCTTGGCATAGTGGCTAACGTGTTGCACTGCATCATAGTAGAAAGTGAGTTCGAAAGTCTAGTCACGCGATTTTATTCACTTTCGGACGAAGAATCTTCGAAAGGCCAGAACATCCTTATTCCAAAGGGTAGGAATTATATTGAACTATTAATTTACTTCTACCCGTGGTGTAATGGTTATCGTCGTAGAAAATGGACACGGCGACATGAGTTCAAATTCTGGACGAGACTGATAGCATTTCACATAGCACTAATACCCTTGGGAAAGGTATGAATCCAATTATTCTCCCTCCAGCTATGGGTAAATAATAGGGCAGACTAGGTTCTTCAGCCTTGGTGAGGCAACTAGTCGAGGAGAAGAAAAACTTTGAATTCAAACCTGTTAAACTCCGCTAAAAAATTGACCTTGTGTCATATCTTACCCGAGCGGAGTGGTTGGTACATATGATTAATTTACTTCTACAAGGATGATTTTAGCATTAAACAACCAACGATGCCTGAAGTGGCATTAAACAAAAAAACAAAAAAAAAACAAACAAAAAACAACCAACCAGCCAACCAACCAACCAATCAACCAACTAAGAATAAAATTTGGATAAAGCAGTATACACGACTGAATATGTGTGAACAAGATGGTAGATTCAGAGTAGTATTGGCGTCCCCTCAAATTAGATGATTTGATTTGTGATTCTTCGTCCATAGACTATCAAATTACGATATAAAATCTAGACAGTGAATTATGAGGTTATATTGGCTAGGCTTGACAATGATGACGAGTCAGAAGTGAGAGAAATACCAAACCAAACCAAACCAAACCAAACCAAATATTTGATTAACTCTTTCCACTCAAAATTCATGTTACCAATTTCGAATCATATCAAAATTCAATTTGTAGCCTATGTACGCAGGTCTTTTTATGATATACATTCTGGTTAGATTAAGTTTATGCTTTTGATAATGGTATCACTAATCAATATACCATTTTGGTTGTTTCTATAGAAACTTGATTAGACGAAATTTTGAAAAATGTAAAATTATGTTGGTTTGTACAAATCCTAGAAAAAATTCTCTACGAAACAGCAGCCGTATGGCCACTTCCATCCTATTACAAAATCATCCAAGTAAAACAAACAAAACATGTTGGACACTGTCGAAGAAGCAATGATGGACATTTTTAGTGACGTTCCCTTATGGTATCCTACACATGGATACATCGGTGTTGGTCAATAGCAAAAAGGTACATTCATCTACTCAGTGTGGACACCGGGTGTCGTCTAGAGCACTTTCAAAGAGCAATTACCAATAGCTTCATTAAACGTTAGTTCACTATATTTTTTTTGGTTATATGAAATTTCCGAACTTCGTGTGTTCGACAGCGCCTAGTTTCCTTAGCACTAGTTTGACTTTTTTGTGATCGGACCAATTTTCACAGTCCATTTTGTAAAGGTCGTCGTATATACAGAAATACGGCGAAGAATTATTTCCTCTGCAGGTATATGATTAAATTCAGTAATCGAATTTATGATAGCGTCCAATGAAAAACGCCCAACTCTTCATTCTGATTACTCGTTAATATGTTCAGTTGTTATTCTACCAACAATTCATTAAATTTTTCAAGCATTTCTTCGTATTTTCCCATTGTTTAACTTGTTTCAATATTACCAGAAAAAGCTGTTTTAGAATCCACCATTTTGTACTTTATGTGAACTAACTGTTCACAAACTTATATATATATATATCATCATCATCATGTCGTGCCGCCAGCACGGATATCCCTGACCCTCTCTCGCCACTCTTCCTTATCATCCATCGCCTCTGGCAGGTCTTCTGGGTTACATCCTGTGTCCTCACATAGCTGCTGTATGTAAATTCGAGCTGGTCGTCCTGCTTTTGCTTGGCCATATGTGGGGGTCCATAGGAGTACATCCCTTATGAGCTCGTCCTTGCTTCTCCAGCAGTGTCCTGCGTGTCTGGTTCGTCTAACTTGTATAGTTTTCGTGAAGGGAGGCAAGTGGCCGTATTGTTGGTGTCTCGTGGGGTGTTGTCGCCAGGACTTGTTCAATATTGCTCTCAACATTCTTGTGTAATTGCTGTCTAGTTTCTTCTCCAGCCGTTTAGTTGGCGTCTAGGTAGTGCATCCATATCGCAGTATCAATACAATATATATATATATATATATATATATATATATATATATTACACAATTGTCTCTCAAAACCAATTTAAATCTTCCGACTAATAAACTTCTAACGTAACACCTTTATACCAAGAAACCCTCTCAACAATACATGTTTTTTTTTGTAAATTGAAAAAAAAATTCCCATTTCACGTACTTTACGTTACATGTCCAGTTCTTTGCAGTTGGAATGATATTCTGTATTTTTTTAATATTGTATTTCGGACAACTTGATTAATATACACGTAATCCTTAAAAAGTCCTTGGTGCGAAACAATCCTTCGTAGCTTTGTTAATTTTTTATATTCCTCCGACTATGTACCCTTGGTGAATTTTACGTGGGTTTTGCCGATAGATTCGTTCGCAGAATATCGTATTCGTGAACGTTTCCCTCAAAATCCTTGTTCGCCAAAAAGTTGTTCTGGTGAACGTTTGAGTTCCGCCAAATCTTTCATTGTCGAAAATTGAAACCTAACAAAACGTTACTGAATGAGAAATAACCAAAACGGAGTTTGGAAATTCGTAATTCTTTTGTATCTTCAGTATTCTTTTAAAATACCTTCTTGCTTTTCAGTCATGAAATCCTGTGAAGGATTAAACTTATTTGCCGTCGTTAAATTTTGGCAATGTTGGCCCTTCCTCTCTAGTTTGTTTTGATATCATCCTTTTTTTCTTCTCGTTCAAGTAGTTGTATCGTTTCTAGTAAGTAATGTTAATGACTTTACACAATAATTAGTTCAAAAATCTCTTTTTAATAGAAGTAATTTGTACGCATTTATATGATTTCAAGGAACATTCAATTCAATAATTTGTTACCAATTATATACCTTTGATTCCTATCTAATACAAATAGTTCAGACATCTTTATAGGTCTTCGAGTAATTATCATCTCCCTTTACAAATGATTAGAACACAGTGCTAATTTAAGATATTCCTATAAAACACTAATCATTTAAAAACCATTAAGTGTGAATCACAATTATATGAAATGGGTAGACGTTTCAGACTTGACTGCTTATAAAACACATCTGCTTATACGACGTAGGGATGACGTTTTAAAAAGAATAAACGTATATAAACTACGAATGTAAGGTGAAGGGTTTTAGCTGACCTTCGTAGGTTTCTCACAATCAAGTTATTTTAAAAGTTTTTATTGTATTCAGATCCTTTTTAAATCCCAATATTTTACATTCAAAAACCTTAATAGGCTCGTTTAAGCGAAGTCATTTAATTTTGTTCCAGACTAATATAAAGTACAGATAAGTTTGACTGGTATACATTGAAAAGAGTTGATAGTATTAGTGTGGAAGCGATCGTCAGCTTGTATTTATTTGCGGGGATACTTGCTGTTTGATTTCAGGGACACTGTATCACTAGAACTCCTCTTGCTATTAACCCTTACTTGACCTTTGAACTTTTACAGGGGGATTTTCTAGGATATCTTTTGGGATAAAAGTTCATCTCAAAAGCTGTCAAATACAGGTTATAATATCAATGTTTTAAGAGTCCGGGTATTTAAAAATCATTTTAAACTAGTAAACACTTCGTGTTAATAAACAATACCATTGTTTTTGAGAGTCAATATATTAATATTACTTCACAATATTTTAAACTTTGTTTCAAATAGATCCGGGTCAGAGTGGACCTGGGAGTAAAATCCATGAAATGGTGATTTCATATTTCCAAGACGCCAGAAACGAAGCACCACCTTCAGATGCTGTTCAGTGTCATAACCATGCCACTCCAATAAGTTAAGAACATAAGCGCTTTAAATAGCCATTTCTCAAAGAACATCAAAATGTTTGGTTGGCTTAACTTATTTCCGCATAAAACAAACATGGCCATTTCTGATTGCCAATTCTCGACGTATTCAGAGAGGAGGAAATACAGGTATTTACAAAGTTTCGTTTTCAAATATGTATTCACACAAATTCTTTATCGTTGGGAGAATAAAGCACAAGGTCAGTTTTTCAAAGGAGAACAGCTGGTTTAAAACCAGTTTCTTTTTTTCTAGACCGTTTGTCGTATTAAAGCAAACGGTCCGAGTCTATTTTACTATTTACTCATGTGTTATGGGGAGACAGGATGAATTTATGCTTTTCCAAGTGGCAACACTTCGAAGTAAAAAACAAATAGGCTCGATTTGAACTTTCCCCATTTTTCTAAGACGCTAACCATCAGACAACGGTGTTCCCTGAGTAGAACACTAAATTATATTCTGTGGTGATACTGGAGTTTGGGGAAGTTTAGAGTCACTGTTTTATGTTATTACTCCCAGATGCCCCCTGTTTTGTAATGTTAGTACTTCCCTCTATCGGTCAGTAGATCGGTTTGCAAATTATTAGTATTAGATGAGAATACTTGCAACCATATAGAGGTATTTGTATTTGTAATATTAACATAAAGTTTGTCAAATAGTTATAAAATAATTACTTGAAAGCAAATAATTGCTAACGAAAGACTGAGGCTTTATTAAATAACAGAAAAAGGCTGGCACACCGTAAACTAATCAACCAAACAAACTTTTTTTTTTAGGTAATGACAGCTTTCTCGTCTTAAGCGAAGTGTTGTTCATCGTCATTTTCATATTATAAGGATTCAGTAGCTGGTAAACTATTACTGCTTGGGATAATCTCAAACATACATTTGCATAAAAAAAGGGTCTTAACAATTCAAATTACGTACCCCAAAATAACGAGGCATTGTTTGATATTTTGAATTTTAAAATTTCAAAATTAAATAAAAATGTGTGTGCAGCAGAAGAATTTCTATAAAAAATTCAGGGCATATTGCGTATTCTAAATGCTAGCGAGTTATTGCAAGTAGGTTCGATTCAACTTGGGTGTCTCTAACCTCTGCCCTCATGCCAAACTAGGCAAAGCCTAGCTTTGGAATGTCTAGTGTGTGTGATTGTTTTAATGATCTCGGACTACTGTCAGCGATTCTCACTTGGTTTCTTATACTTAGCTATACTAATTTAAGTTTAGTTAATGACAACGTAGAAAATAAACCGGCTCATTGGCCAAGTGGGTAGAGTGTGCGCCAAAGGTCCGGGAGACCTGGGTTCAATCCCAAGTCACGTCATACCAAAGACTTTGAACATCCTTGATTAAGACTCAGCAATATTAGGTATTTATCAAGGGTAAAGTGGAGCAATCCAAGGAAAGGAGTCGCGCCCTCTCCTACACCTCAGTGTAGTAGCTATCGAAAAGGGAGCCTTCTGGTTGCCCTCGACTACGGTCGCCAAGTTTACTTTACTACTTAGAAAAGTGTCGATGTCTAGAAGTCTAGACGACTGTCTTGGTTTAGACTTGAATATATGGCGAATATCCTTGTAAAATACGATAAATCACAATATTAACTCAACTTTTTACTCTCCAAAACGTTGTATTTCTGGTCGACACCCAGCTCAGTTTGAACACCGTGTAATATTTCAAGTTCTACACGGCTGTCAAGCTGGTGGAGCGATTACAATTCGAAACTGTCCCACATTTTCGTTCCTCGACTGTATAGCTTGATATTCAAAAAGCGTTGTGAATTTTTAGCCTAAGGAAATGAGTGTTTCCCAAACTAATAAGTTGTAGCAACCTCCACTGGTGATGAATCTCTGAACTGGATGAGTCGATGCCAATTGATTAAATATAAACGGTTTAATAAAACAAACATAGTTTGGAACGAGCCACCGCAGGCGTTGGCCTCCATGTCAATGCATACAAAACTGAAAATCAAGCAGGCGACATCTCCACACTAGACAGAACCTCTCTGAAACTGGTAGACAAATTCACCTACCAAGAAAGCAGTGTCTCATCAACCGAAAAAGACATCGACACGCGGCTAACGAAGGAATGGACAGCTATCGATAAGCTATCGATCATATGGAAATCAAACCTGAGCGATAAAATGAAACGCTGTTTCTTCCAAGCAGCGGTCGTTTGATACTGCTGTATGGATGCACCACTTGGACGCTAACAAAATGGCTGGAGAAGAAGCTAGACGGCAATTACACAAGAATGTTGAGAGCAATATTGAACAAGTCCTGGCGGCAACACCCCACAAAGCACCAACTATATGGCCACCTACCTCCCATCACGAAAACTATCCAAGTTAGACGAATCAGACACGCAGGACACAGCTGGAGAAGCAGCGACGAGCTCATAAGTGATGTACTTCTATGGACCCCACATATGGCCAAGCAAAAGCAGGACGACCAGCTCAAACATACATACCGCAGCTATGTGAGGATACGGGGTGTAGCCCTGAAGAGCCACCAGAGGCGATGAATGATTGGGAGAAGTGGCGAGAGAGGGTCAGGGATATCCGTGCAAGCGGCACGATATGATGATGAAGAAGTGAAATTGAATCAACTACCGTATTTCATTTATAGTTATGCAAAACAGTATAAAGCGTCTGGACTGGCTATATGTGTATAGGTCTTAAGTTCTGTTTTCTAATTTTGTGAAATGCTGGAGTCATTCACTGATTAATGTATCGGTATGTAAATTCATGTTTTCTTTTAGCTGACTGCTACAATCATGAGTGAGCTTTACCTCCCTTAATTTGAGCCGATTTGTTCTCCCCACAGTGAAAAGACCAACTAAACTCGTGACGAAAAACTCTGTCATGATATGTACGTTTCTTCACAGTTCAAAACTCTTTCAACACTAAAAATACTTATAAAATCAGCTATTGTTCAAACAAAGTTAATTTCAGCTACACTTTGTAACCCAAAACTATATTTCAATGTTACCTTTAGTCAGCTTCATAATCCGCAGTACGTTTTGACCTCTCGTTAACGGAGTCACTGCTGCTCTTCTCATCAATGAACCTGTTCTCTGTGAAGGCAACAACGATCTGATTTTTCTAATTAACCCAATCAAGACAACAGCGAAGGAAATAATAACTTCCATATTCTCAAAAACATGTTAACCCTGTTACATGACAATCAGTTGACTTCGCCACAGCAATGATATGATTTATCAACCCATGACGTGAATTTGTGTGTATTCTTATAAATATTTAGTTAGAGACCGCAACAGAAAATCACCTAGTGGAGCAGAACTTATTGTCAATGGTTTGTGAGTTTAAGCTGGTAAACGAGGTCCCGTGTTAAGCGTTTACTCATGGTCATCATCGAATTAATTGCATTGTAGAAAGCAGAAAACAGGAAATGTGACGAAGCTCATTTGATAGAATACATCACAGATCAATAAAGTGGGCACCAAATAAAGGAAAGGCTATTATTTCAAGGTTGAATGTCTACCAGTGGTCACTCAGAACTTTCATACGCCAAGCAAGGCATGATGAGAAGGGTATATTTCTTAAACGGCTGCTTCAATCAAAAGGCGATCTGCAAATCAAAGAAGATGCCGCTTTGTCTACTTTGATTCTATCTTTTATGATTTGCGATTTTTAATAATGCGGGTGATTGGCTGTATTTTGGGTTCAAAAGAAAATTGTAAAGAAAATATTAGAGAAAATAAGACTTGTAATTCTATTAAAGCTTGGTGGTTGGTTCGCTGGGTTTTATGGCATATCAAATTTCTTTGGTTATTTAATGCCAAATTCTGATTATACAGATTTAAAATATATATGATTTATAAACGAATAGTTCGTATGTTACACTTTATATGAAAGCTTATTTGTTTCAACACAGTTAAATAGGTTCAAGTATTGCTATGTAACACTAACAATTCAATTTAACATCAGTCATTTGTTTTCACACATTTGTTCAACCATTTAATAATTCGACGAATAGATGGGAACCTAGCTGGTAATGCCACTCTGGTTCAGAGTGGAACTGGGATTAATGGTAGTTAAAGAGTACTTAACTTTCACCAAAGCTGCAGGACTGGAACCTCACCATTAAATAGTTTTATCATCATATCCCAGAGCTTCCTTGGTGGGGATCATACTCATCTGCAGATATAGTGTTGGCGTATTCTACAGCCCGAGCCGACAGGGCTGGTTAAAATTTGAGATTTAACGAACAAGCTCATAAAATACACGTAAAAAAAGGGGGAATTAAATATCACAATTTAGAAAAGGAATTAAATATCACAATTTAGAAAAGGAATTAAATATCACAATTTAGAAAAGGAATTAAATATCACAATTTAGAAAAGGAATTAAATATCACAATTTAGAAAAGGAATTAAATATCACAATTTAGAAAAGGAATTAAATATCACAATTTAGAAAAAGAATTAAATATCACAATTTAGAAAAGGAATTAAATATCACAATTTAGAAAAGGAATTAAGTATCACAATTTAGAAAAGGAATTAAATATCACAATTTAGATAGTATATCTTTATATGAATGTCATCCAAACAAAATTAATGCTCCCTCAGAAAGATGAGCCAGTGCTGAACATTCTTAATTGAGATTCAAGAGATTAGATTGCAATCCACAAAATGTTTTAAAATGCTGACGCCAAGCTTAAAACGGTTGACATTTCTGGATTTTTCTAATTCTCCGATTCATTCTGGTTGAAGTTTTGAACTTTTTGAGGGACCCCGTATAAAGCAGCTTGTTCTGCCTTAGAAAATTTAGTATCTTTTTTCTCTTAATGACCAATTCATCAAAAATAGATGAATGAATAAAAAAAGCAAAATAAAGTAAGGGGTGATGTGAAAAAGGTATTAGATACTTGTTAAAAGATATTGGATATAAGGTAAAATTAAAAGATACCAGGTAAAAAGCAAACATTAATAGACAAGGATTATAATAGGTAATATGTCATCATCATCATCATCATCATCATCATGTCACGCTATCAGCATGGATATCCCTGACTCTCTCTCGCCATTCCTCCCTATCGTCAGTTGCTTCCGGCAGATCTTCAGGGCTACATCCCGTACCGGCACACAGCTGCTGTATGTAGGTTCGAGTTGGTCGTCCTGCCTTTGCTCAGCCATGTAAAGGAGTCCATAGGAGGTGCCCGTGGTGTAATGGTTATCCTCGTAGGAAATGAACACGGTGACACGAGTTCAAATCCTGGACGGGATTTATTGCATTTCACATAGGACTAATACCCTTGAGAAAGGTATGAATCCAATTATTCTCCCTATAGCTATAGTAAGGCAGACTGGGTTCTTCAGCCTTGGTGAGGCAACTAGTCTAGGAGAAGGAAAACTCTGAATTCAAACCTGTTAAATTCCGCTTAAAATTGACCTTTGTTCTTATCCTCCCTGAGCGGAGGGGTTGGTAAATATCGTAAAGGACTCCATAGGAGTATATCACCTTTCTCTATATATTTTGTCAGCATCCATGTGGAGTATCCGTATGGTTGTATTGACACAACTGCTGCTTGGAAGAAATGTCGTTTCGTTTTATCCGAGAGACCAGTCTTTCATATAATCGATAACTGATCGATAGCAGTCCACACCTTCAAAAGGCACATAGTGACTTAACTTATTGGAACTAACTTCAACTCCCCTTCTGCAACATATGTCTACTTCAATAAATAAAAGTAGTAACTGTTAATTTAGGAGTTTATGTGTTTGTAAAAGTAATTAGGAGGAGGGGTGAACAGTGGTAGTGAATTGGAGACAACTAGAATAGTCTTTGATGTCACGTGACCAACTTTTAGAATAAAGTTAAAGCATTTCATCATTCGAAAGCCGGAGTCGGATGAAGGAGCACCGCGATGGAAGTAGAGAAAAAATAAAAATGAATCGTTGAACTTTAACTAATTTAAAACTTGACAAATTTAAGAAGAAAAATGTTTACTCTCAAAATATCTCGGCAGAAGCCATGGGAAGCAGCATGGCTGAGGTGAAGTAAGGTGGAAGAACCCGAAGAGAGGTCAATGGCTCATTTCACCAAGTGGTGGGCGGAGGAACTTCACAAGGTCAACGGCAAGGATCCAATAGTTCTGTCAGGAAACTATAGGTAATCCTCTATAAGGGTAGCGTCTATTGATGAGATAAAAAATGTGTCTACGAAAAATTATCATAATTCTATTTCAAAGATAACCTAAAAAATCAAATTTCGTCATTAAATCGCCCATTAAGAGTTGATATGCCATTAAACAAATAAGCCAAACCGAGCCAAACAAATGAATCAAATTTTGACATAACCCCATAAGGTTTTTGATTTATTTAAAAAAAAATAAACAAAACGAAATATTCTAACTTGGGTATTAAATAACCCATTAAGAGTTGATATGCCGTTAAGCAAATTAGCCACACCAAGCCAAAAAAATCCTTCTCTATTTTTACCAATATCTCTCTCAATCCTTCAGCCTCTTATTATTTATTTATTTTTTCAGAATTTTTCTCAGAACGCCATCAAGTATCTCACAGAAATATATTGGGATTTTATGAAATTTTTTTTAGGTTTGCTTCTCTCTGCTCAACCCAGTTGACAAACACACACACACACACACACACACACACACACACACACACACACATATTTATATATATATATGAATTTACCTAAGCCTTCAACTAAGGGAAGGATGCCACGTAAGATGATTTTGTTAAGCGGAATACCGCTAATTTGAAACATTTTTTGCACTTCCTTGGCGTGTTATCATACTAAGGCTAAAGAGAAAATTACCTAAAGTAAAACACGAAAAGTCTCGTAGTGTAAAATCATTATACACATTTTTAAGAAGATGCAAGGGATGATTTGGGATCCCCAGAAGTCGAGAATTGAAGTTTCAACGCCAAATGTAGTTTAATTTCATACGCAGGATATTTTTTGATTGTTTGGCGGGAGGTCTTAAGCCTCTGCCGGATATGCATTCAGGGTATCCTACGATCGGCCAACAGGATGCATAAATGACTAACTTTACCGGCATGTCAACGTGTGTTGGGTTATTTTATGCCTAGAAATTTGGGAATCACGGTCATTGTACGTTCCTATTTACATTTTCATGTAATTGTTTCTTATGATTTTTTTCGGTGTACAGTTTGATCGAATGCAAATAAATTTTAAACAGATCTATTTGATTCAGCGATCAAACCCTAACAGGTGCAACCACTCCGGCTCTGAGTAGACCTGGGATTAATGGCATTGATAGAGTGCAGGAAACTCCATATACATATCCTTAATTGGAGCCTCACCGTTAGATGCTATTTAGTATCAGACTTAAGACACTCCATTTTCGTGCTTGGGAGGGGTCTTAGCCCTCAACAGAGTATGCAGTAAAAGTATTCTTAGACCCACTAACATGGCGAGCCCACATAATATTGTTCTTCACAATTATTGATACAGAAAAGTACAGCAGGATTGTTTGATTGATTTTCGCTTTAAAACCACTCTTGTTGCTTGAGTTTGTGTTTTGTTAACGCTGCAAAATAGTAACATTAAAGTGTAGGTCATGTGCGTAGGCGTAACGTCTCGTCTTTAAAAATCGATTTATGATAATCTCAATGCTTCAAACCATAGCCATTTGCTCGATGATTGTGCTATTTTACACCGTGTTCATTATAAGCCATCTGATCTGCCAAGAGCAGATTACAAAAGACAAATTCACCTTTCTCGGAAACTTGAATAAATCAGATATACCGTAATTATTTGCGTATAACACGCACTCCTATATAATACAAACTTCTTAAATTTGGTCTTTTAAAGGTTTAATTTTATATTTTCACAGCAATAAGAAAACACTAAATTGTAACATAATGACCAAGGGATTTCGGTTCATGCCTCTGAGTTTAGTTAGCCTGAGAACCTTTCGGCTCAGCACATGGGTTAGTTAGGTGCAAACCTTGATGTAGGTGGTAACGCGCACGCGGGGCGGACGTGCCACTCAGAGATGTCACAATAGCCCGAGATGACGGAACGGGGTGACAGATGCGGGTGACGTCACGCAACGGAAGCGCACGGAGGTTTTTGGGAGATTTGAAGAAAGTTAGAGAGTTGAATACTAGAGGCCAAACGAGGAGGTTCGACTTTTGGGGCTCGCAGACGCGAGGCGAACTTGCGCCCTATGGGGGCCGCTCGAGATGAGGGCTAAATGAATAAGACAGCATAGAAGATTGTGTCTCTCCTCCTTATGTCGAAACCATTATCTCGAAGTTTATAAAAAGGTTTCGTACACGAACAAGAAGTCGTTACGTGTTTTTCGTATTTTCGAGATTCCTATGTTCTATCGTTATGAACATTATATGTCTATTTCGCACATAGCGTTAATTGTGGCTATGGAAAAAAATGTCAATCAGGAAAAATATTCATTTACAGAATATGCTTACATCGATAAATATCTAAGAGGAAGTAAAATGTAATGGTTAAAGCCCTGGACTGCGGAATCATAATACGTGAGTTCGAACTCCAGTCCGGCTATTATGTTCACTTTCGGACGAATACCCTTGGGAAAGGTATGGATCCCCTTACCTACCTATCTATGGGTTAACAAGTACTAAACCCATTCTTTTAGTACTCCTGTACTAAAAGGATGGATTTGGCAGTAAATAACCCGAGAAGGTTGATATAGCATTAAATAGCAAACAAAAACCCAGTCCCTAGCGTGTCAGCTTCCTTTATATGCTGTGGATGAGTACAAAATAAAAGCACATCTAGATAAGACCAGATCCGAAATGTTTCATTCTACGACAGAACAACGACATCTTTGAAAGGGAAAAAAGAATTCTCGCGTATAATACGCACTGGTTTTTAAAAATTTGTTGCTCTTATATTTAAACCAAATTTAACATTTGTTCAACTTTTTATTTTTTTTATTAAAAATAAGAATTTATATTTACATTATTCCTTAAAACACAGAATTTACATGCTATTTAGAGCAAACATATAGACCTGTTCTTACAAGAAACCAACAAGCTTGCCAGAAAAATAAACTGATATTAGAAGAAAAAAAAATGCAACCAAATACGTAATCCAATGAATATTTCTCAATAACAGCTTTGTACACATTACTTAGGATTATATATAAGTTACTTTTCAAATATGATGAGGCAGTTGTAGTAAATATGCTCCTAAATTTTTGGCTAAAAAGCTGGAAAAGTAGTGCGTCTTATAAAAAGATAATTACGGTTGGTGTGTCTTTTGCCTGATACTAAAGTATATCAGGTGCTCTAATTCTGGATATATGAGAGTGTGGAATAATCCTTTCGTTTCCATTACACACCAGGTTTGCTCTGATAAGGAGTTATAATGCCTTTCACGGTCCTATCAATGAATCAAATAGACCTAAAAATTATTGGTATTTTGTTGGAATACTTGAAACCACATAGATATCTAAGTTATTTGTATTACGAATACTAATTCAAATCTGTTATTGTTTACAAAAGATTAATAGTATAATTAATTATTTGAAGACATATAGGAACATGTAAACCATACAATTTTTAGCAAATTATTTCTGATGGACTGGAATACACTTAAAGTGTGTAAAAACAAATTATTCTTGTCATGCTATTACGTTCCCTTTCGGACTGACACCCTCAGAAAAAGTATGAACCACTTCTTCATCCCTCCAGGTATGAGTTAAAGGGTACCACAACTGTTCTTCTACAAGCATGGTTGGGGCATTAAATAACACACGAAGGTTGATATACCATTAAGCAAAGAAACTAAATCAAAATAAACAAATTATCACAAAATAGACGTATATAGTTGAGACCATGTAACTGGGAGCAAATTATTTGTTTTAAGAATAGTTACTTGAAGCCACAATTGATTACAAATAATTATTACCATTTTTGTACATGACCATATTGAAATCTAATCTGTCTAATAAAAGAAAAGAGGAGTTCTTCCAATTTATAACCGTTTCAGTACTACCGCAAGGCAGCACTACTCGGACCCTAACGAAACGCTAGGAGAAATGGCTTAGTCGGAACTGTACAAGGATGCTGCGTGTTATTGTGAACAAATCCTGGAAGCAGCGCACAACAAAACAATAGTTCCTCGGCCACTTACTTCCCATCTCGGAAACCAGCCAATTAAGACTTGCAGGCATGCTGGACACAACTGCAGATGTAAGGAGGAACTAATTAACGGCTTTCACCGATTGTCCCCTTCACAAGTACACATACAGTAAAGTAAGTAAAGTTGGGGACCTATGTCGAGAGTGACACGAAGGCTTACTTTTCAATAGCTACTACACCAAGGTGTAGGGGAGGGCGCTACTCCTTTCCCTGGATTGCTCTACTTTACCCTTGATCCGTACCTTATAGTGCTGAGTGTTAAGCAATGCTGCATCAAGCACCATTTTTTAAGTCTTTGGTATGACTCGACTTGGGATTGAACTCTGGTCTCCCAGACCATTGGCGAATACTAAACTGACCTATTTACCAAGACTTTTCGAATTTGTTTGATCTTATAGCATATCAACACTTGTTGAGTAATTTCAAATCTTTTTTTCGTTCTCCAATGATACATGCATTGAATAAATAAGTTCTATAAAAGTTTGGCTTCAGGTTAGCCTTACGCGTTTTTAACCTGGATCTGATTGTACAACAACGGACTTCTAAGACTCTTGGCTTTGCGTTGCGAAAGAAGATTTATGAAGGTGCTTCTCACCCGGTGAAAATTAAAGCTGGTAGCTAAAGAAGTAACACCAGTAGAAAGTCTGGGAAGATGTATATGATTGACTTCACTCTTTACACCAAAAGGTTAGCGGCCATATTTTTACAAGTTACTTTAGTCCAATATTTTATTTTAGCTTATTCTTTTTGTTTTCGGCATTTGTCACTGAAGACAATAGAATAGGCTACTACTGTTCTTCTATGAGAATAGCTTTGGCATTAAATAACCTACAAAGGTTGATATGTCATTAAAACAAAAGAAACCCAACCAATTGAAATAGAAATGTTTTTAACAATTAAACTCTCTATTCATGCTAAACTGAATTGTTTGAAATGGAACTCATTATTTGTATGAAAATGGATTTGACATTAAAAAACTTACAAAGGTTGATATGACATAAAAACCAACCAACCAACCAACGAACCAATCATAAAATAATAGCAAAAAGACATTGGAATTGATCACAACAATAATAGAAACACACAAAGATATTGGGAGAGAAATAGTCTTGAATGTATTTTCTGTTTTCCTTAAAAGCATTAAAAACCATAAAAAATGCATCTGGCCTTTCTCGCATTATTTGACAATGTCATTTGGTTTTTAAAGAAAATACTTAAAAGAATAACTGACATATTTCATTTTCAGAAGTGTTCACTTTGCTCCTATGCACTCCAAGAAATTTAAAAGTTTTTATTTATTAATCTCAAACATCTGCATTTGGTGTAGTTTGTGGAATACTTCATTACTTCAGACATTTGACTAACAGAAAGCAAGGGAAATGGTGCCTTAGAAATCTCTCTAATTGAATCCACAACTCATGATTAGGATTTTGAATCATTGCCCTTTTTTCTCAAACCTTATTCACTTCTTTGATTTAAATAAAAGCGCGTTTCAAAAAGAGATTTTGGCTTTTTTGACGACTCGTATTTAAGCTATATTTAATGTAAAAACTTATGCTTAACTTCCGGTGTTCTGAACCCTTGATGTGACTCCGGTGTCAACCAGACTGATTTAAAGACAAAAGAACGACTGAGATGAGGTTGAATGGGTATTTCATAAAATTTCCCTCGCCATATCTTGGGGAAAACGCATTTGCTATACTTTCTGTTTGGATTTTGATTTGTCCAAAATATGAATGACAAATCTGATAAAAATAAATCTTCCACTTCCCAAAACGCCGATATTTGTTTGAATTTGCAGATAAGAAAAAGATTTTTCTTTCGGTTAAAAATATGATAAAATCAGATTAGCAATAATCACGAGAAATAAGTTTTCATTTTTTTTTGTTTGTAATTTTTCATTTCTGTCTTATAGAAAAAATAAATAATCACTGCAGTTCAGTTGGTGGATTTGCTTGTTTTGTTGTTTAATGGTATATCAACATTCTTGGGTTAATTAATGCCAAACAATCCTTCTAGAAGAGCAGTAGTGGTACTACTTAACCCATAGCTGGGAGGATAAGGGGGTTCATGCCGAAAGTGAACGCAATAGCGAGACTGGGGTTCAAAGTCCCTTATTAGGATTTCGCAGTCCAGCACGAGGACACCCTATTTTTGGTAGATAGAAGGCTGGATAAATCGATGGCTCCCAAATTATTCATGTTTGTTTTGATTTTTAATTTTGTAAGTAAATAGGGTTGAGTTGGCTGGTCTTCATTAATTTTTTTTTTTTTTACATTTTTCCTAAGAAGCTGTAGAGGGAATTTTTAAATAAAAAATAAAACTATTTCTGAAGTCACAAATCATACAAACTATGTTAGCTAAACATTTGGACATTACAAAATATATCAGAAAAAATATCTTTTCGCTTAAATATAAGGAGACTCAGTCTCACACCAAATAATTGATTTCCCTCACAATATGTTTGTTTTTTTTAAATAGTAAATAGTTTGTTGTTATTTGTTGAAGTTGTAATGGCAAAGAGACAGCACCAACACGGTTGAATATGAACAGATTGAGAGTCTGTATTTATTTGGTCTTTTATTAACAAGACATGAGAATAAAGAAAAAAAACCCTTTGCGACATAATATGTGGATAGACCGGGAACCATTCCATTGATTTGATGTATTTCATATATTTTTTATTTGTCAAGCTAGGCAATAATCAACTTTGCAGAATATGAAAGAGAATAACCTTAAATAAAACTATTTCTGAAGTCACAAATCACACAAACTATATAAGCTAAACATTTGGACATTAGAAAATATATAAGAAAAAATCTCTTTTCACTTAAAGATAAGGAGACCCAGTCTCACACCAAATAACTGGTTTCCCTCACAATATGTTTGCTTTTTAAATAGTAAATAGTTTGTTGTTATTTGTTGAAGTTGTAATGGCACAGAGACAGCGCCAACAAAGTAGATGAACAGATTGAGAATCAGCAGAATCATAATAATGATAATGATACGGATTTCTTAAACGTAACTTATGAGGGGTTAGTTGTAACTTACGGGGGGTAAGTTGTAACATATGAGGCGCTAGTTGAAACTTATGAAGGGTTAGTTGTAACTTATGAGGGGTTAGTTGAAACTTATGAGTGGTTAGTTGTAACTTATGAGGGGTTAGTTGAAACTTATGAAGGGTTAGTTGTAACTTATGAGGGGTTAGTTGAAACTTATGAAGGATTAGTTGTAACTTATGAGGGGTTAGTTGAAACTTATGAAGGGTTAGTTGTAACTTATGAGGGGTTAGTTGTAACTTATGAGGGGCTAGTTGAAACTCATGAAGGGTTAGTTGTAACTTATGAGGGGTTAGTTGTAACTTATGAAGGAATAGTTGTAACTTATGAGGGGTTAGTTGAAACTTATGAAGGATTAGTTGTAACTTATGAGGGGTTAGTTGAAACTTATGAAGGGTTAGTTGTAACTTATGAGGGGTTAGTTGTAACTTATGAGGGGCTAGTTGAAACTTATGAGGGGCTAGTTGAAACTTATGAAGGGTTAGTTGTAACTTATGAGGGGTTAGTTGAAACTTATGAAGGGTTAGTTGTAACTTATGAGGGGTTAGTTGTAACTTATGAGGGGCTACTTGAAACTTATGAAGGGTTAGTTGTAACTTATGAGGGGTTAGTTGTAACTTATGAAGGATTAGTTGTAACTTTTGAGGGGTTAGTTGAAACTTATGAAGGATTAGTTGTAACTTATGAGGGGTTAGTTGTAACTTATGAGGGGTTAGTCAGCATTTCAGTTTTCGCTAGGAATCTGTATTAATTAGCTTTCCTGGATTAGTTTCGCTATTTCTGGCCATTAATTCAACATATTTATCAGCAACTTCCTCCAACAGCCACGGATTTCAGTTGCTTGAAGTTCTACTGCCCAACAAAACAGCCTAGTAAATATATTAAACTCTTGATTTGAAAGCTCTCTTTCCGATCAATGTACTCCTTGTTTACGCTGGACAAGGCCTCTTTCGGAATCACAATTTCTTTCTTTTCAAAGCAACTCTCGTAGAGGCACACTAAAGCTATCAGAGAAAGAAAGAAAGAAAGAAAGAAAGAAAAAAAGAAAAAAAGAAAGAAAGAAAGAAAGAAAGAAAGAAAAAAAGAAAAAAGAAAGAAAGAAAGAAAGAAAAAAAGAAAGAAAAAAAGAAAGAAAGAAAAAAGAAAGAAAGAAAGAAAGAAAGAAAGAAAGAAAAAAAGAAAGAAAGAAAGAAAGAAAGAAAAAAAGAAAAAAAGAAAGAAAGAAAGAAAGAAAGAAAAAAAGAAAGAAAGAAAGAAAGAAAGAAAAAAAGAAAGAAAAAAGAAAGAAAGAAAGAAAGAAAGAAAAAAAGAAAGAAAAAAGAAAGAAAGAAAGAAAGAAAGAAAAAAAGAAAGAAAGAAAGAAAGAAAGAAAGAAAGAAAAAAAGAAAAAAAGAAAGAAAGAAAGAAAGAAAGAAAAAAAGAAAGAAAGAAAGAAAGAAAGAAAGAAAAAAAAGAAAAAAAGAAAGAAAGAAAGAAAGAAAGAAAGAAAAAAAGAAAGAAAGAAAGAAAGAAAGAAAGAAGCCTAGTTTTAAAGAACCATTTCCTATCATCCGAGTCACCAAAAAAGATATTCATGAAGCGTAATAATATCGACCACGAAATATTTATTTGGTCTTTTATTAACAAAACATGAGAATAAAGAAAAAAAAACCCTTTGCGACATAATATGCGGATAGACCGAGAACCATTCCATTAATTTGATGTATTTCATATATATTTTTTTTTTGTCAAGCGAGGCAATAATCAGCTTTGCAGAATGTGAAAGAGAATAACCTTAAATTGTTCTCTTCGGCTAAAAGTCTTTCGTTAAATGCCTGCGTTACTTCAAAAACGTTTTGTCTTAAAACTTACAATAATACTCTGCTTTTATCTTTACATTAACATCATCGTTGAAAGGACCTAAAATTACAAAGGTTTTTCGATGTAGAATGGCGTGCCGACAACAATACATGCTTTCAGAGAACTGTTGAATTGTAATTGTCTCTTTTGTAGATTTAGTTCTAATACAACCTGTCTCAACTACGTCCGAGCATATTAACAGTTGTCATATACGTAATTAAAAAAGTGTTGCATTTTTGTTTTCATCGCTCAACGTTTAGGCTTTAACTACAGATTAAAAATTGGAAGCTGACGTAATATATGTTGCTTGTCTAACTTGGATGGTTTATCAGATGGCAGGCAAGTGGATGTATAGTTGCTGATTTGTGGAGTGCTGCTTTCGGGATATGTTCAAAATAGCCCGCATCATCCTTCCTTCCCTTCTAGATTTTTTCCAAGCGTTTCATTAAAGTTTAAGTAGGTGAACCATACAATAGTACTTAAACGGCTATTGCTGGAAGGAAATCCACTTCTATTTTATCAGCGCGATGTGATTTCCATATAGTCATTAACTTGATAATTGCAGTCCATGTTTTATCCATGTGTGCGTTGATTTAGCTTTCTGTCGATTATAATTTGCTGCTGGGGTATATGAATTGGTCTGCTAATTTTAGAGAGTTGCTATTTAATGAAGAGATGGCGCCATCTTAATTAAAACAAATTAAGTCGATTCTATCTACTTCAGACTTGAAAAGCTGTATTTGCTTAAAGCGCAAGATAATTTGCATGGTCTACATGCGTAATAGTTTCTACGGGTTATTGTCTGGTACTTGATTTTTGTTATGTAATACCATTATATATATATATATATATATGCATATTTACCAACCCATCCGCTCGGGCAGGATATGACACAAGGTCAATTTTTAAGTGGAGTTTAACAGGTTTGAATTCAGAGTTTTCGTTTCCTAGACTAGTTGCCTCACCAAGGCTGAAGAACCCAGTCTACCCTACAATTTACCCATAGCTGGAGGGAGAATAATTGGATTTATATCTTTCCCAAGAGTATTAGTGCTATGTGAAATGCAATCAGTCTCGTACAGTATTTGAACTTGTGTCGCCATGTCCATTTCCTACGACGATAACCATTACACCAAATGTGTGTGTGTGTGCGTGTGTGTGTGTGGCTGAGCAGCAGTCTTTCATTTAAGCATGTTTGATTAAATAATTAAGACATATTTTGTCTGGTTTTAGGTTGGAATTGGTGGATGAATTTACCAAAGTGGTCCCGAGCGTTTTCAGACCTTTTATAAGCCATCATCAGACTTTGTTTGCGACTGTAAAGAGTGTTTTAAAAGAGTTTTTTTTTTAAAGAGTTTTGAAGGTTTTTTTAAAACCAAAAAAATTATGTAAACACAAATCTAGATAAATCTGAAATGCTAATCACATCGAACGGATTTAAAAAAATAGAACGCTATCAACGGAAATAGAATATTATCAAGAAAATAGAATGTTTAACATAATGACTAAAAGCATTTCAAAACATTGTCGCGATTTTCAAAATCAATTCTACTCATTCTAGTTTTTTTTTAATTGTTTTATATGTAGGGCTTTCAGGATTTGTAGTCGTTGTTTATTAATTTCGTGTGTTATTACAGAGGTGTTTTCCACTAGAATTTAACTATTTAACGAAGTAATAGAGTGGGTTTAAAATGTCAGGCTATGGATCTAGAATCATAAAGGTGCGTAGCAAACAATGTTGAGAGAGACGCAGTGGTAAGACCAACGTACGTATAATTTTCGTCGGACACACGGTCTCCCAAGTGACATTTGAACATATATACGACGTTTATTCTATCAAGAATTTCAAGGGGGGCGAAGAATTATTAGAAATAATTGGGTTGAAGGTTTTTAATTTGTTGTAGTAAAAGATAAGACTTATCTTTTTCGTAGAATCAGTTGGGAGAACATTTGTGATAAGGTTTTTTAATATATGTTCATCTCTCTTTGAATTATTTTGAAATTGGTTTTTATATTAAACGTATATATATATATATATATATATATATATATATATATATATATATATATATATACCTACCTTTATAATTAAATTGTATCATATCTACCAAGGTAAACTTTGGCAACGGGGACAAATCTATGGATTATAAAAAGTTACCGATTTTAGTCGAGGACGACCTCAAGGCTCCCTTTTCAATAGTTACTACACCGAGGTGTAGAGGAGGACGCAACTCCTTTCCCTGGATTGCTCCACTTTACCCTTAATACGAACCTTATAATTATCATAAGGTGGAAGTTCATATACCTTTGGATCCGTAGTTAGGCGAGTCGAATGAGGTTTATGATTATTCAGTTCCGGAGATGGATCAGAAAAGTTGCAAAAATTGGAAGTGTTGTCGATGTCTCCCTAGAATGGGATCGAAATTTTTGGATACTGGCAGATGGCTCTTGATAAAACTGATCGAGAGAAAGCCACGTTTGCATTCCACATGGGACTTTTCCAATTTAGTGTTGGCCTTTATCGGGTTTTTTAACAGCCGTGTTGACAGGATTGGGAGCAGTTCTCCAAGGCCTATTTCGAGGAAGTAATGGTCTTCTCGAGCAATGTCAGTAAACATCTGCAACACTTACAAGCTGTATTCGAAAGACAGAAGAATCATGGACTGAAGTTAAAATTATCAAAATGTCAGTTCATGAAAGAAGTGACCAGGTATTTGGGTTTTGTTATTACCAAAAACGGGATAAAGCCCTATGCTGATAAGATTGAGATAATCCGATCAATGCCCAAACCAAAGACTGTTTTGCAAATTAGGGGATTTAAAGGGGCTATAATGTATTATAGAAAATTTATATCTGTGTTATAGAAAATTTATATCTGTATTCTCAAGTTTAGCCACCCACCTAATAGTACTCACAAAGATGTACGATTGGTTCAAGTAGCCCGAGAAGCGCCAGCATTCATTTGATAAACTAAAAGATCAAGAAACGGCCATTCCCTTATTGACACAATCAGATTTAAGTAAGCCATTGATCTTCTACACGGACGCTTATGATCAGTGTACAGGGGCATGTCTTACTCAGCCATGTCACGTAAAAGATGATCCTGTACCGAGAATACCTGAGGAAATCCCAATTTTTTTTTTGTCACGTAAACTAAGACCCAAAGAACAAAGGTGGCCAGTGATTGACAAAAAAGCGTGTGCCATGGTATATGCTTTACTAAAATTAGATTAATATTTAAATGGAATCACATTCACTATTAAGACTGACCATAAAATACTTCAGTACTTATTAAAGGCGGATTGGGAAAATTAAAAATACTGCAATGGGCGACCAGTACATTTGTAAGATTGAGTATTTTTCTGGTTAGGAAAATACTTGTGCTGATTTTCTATCACGTATGAGTTAAAACTAGAACCAGTAAGTGTAAAGCAAGTGGATGATAAGACCTATCTAATAAACGAACTGAATTCGCATAAATTGCGAGACAGGTCGAATATAAAGGAAAGAGATACGGAAATGAAAAAGGATAATTCACAAGGCTACCCGGGGCCGCTGGCTGGAAACATTCAAGAAGATGAAGAAATTCAGGCAATTAAGGAGACTATAAAGTCAAAGGATTCACGAAAGGCTTGAACAGATAAATGCCTGGTACATAATAGGTTACTGTATAATCTATCTGGTAACGATGAGGTTGTTAGACCACGTACGTATCAAAATTAATTAGAAGGCACATTTTAAAAGAATTTTATAAGATTGGACATTTGGACGAAGACAAAAAAACATGATATCATAAGATCAACAGATATGTAAATGCATGCTTGGTTTGTCAGTCGAGAAGTGGTTGACAGAATGCACCACCGCTGCTGGAGACAGATATTCCCTCCTACCCCTTTCAGAAAATTAGCATGGACATATCCGGTCCCTATCGGTAGCACTAACATATAGTTAGTTTTCTTGATTAGCTAAGTTGTTGATAAAAAGGCCCAAGCAGTCGCTAATCTCATTTTGACAGAAATATTCCCCACGTGTGGAGCCCTGTAACTGTTGGTAACGGATAATGGTACGGAAAATCAAATGGCCGAAATTTACATAGCTTAAATTTCCAAAATATGACTACTTCTCCATACCACCCAAGGAGTAACGCCAAGGTTGAACACTTCCATCGATTCATGGAAGATATTTTTTCAAAACTAACAGCAGAGACTGAGATTTGTACCTGAATCAAGCATAGAACTACACCCAAATGGATAATTCCGTATCACCAAATAAGTTTCAGCCAGTCAACTCACAATCGCAATCGTGAGTAAATGACTTAAGGATACACTAAGTTTCAAAAGTTAATTTAAAACCGATACACATATAAGCAGTTCAGATACTGCATTCTGTTTTCTATTACTGTTATACAATAGTTGATTGTATTTCATTCAATAAACTGTTATTAAATAGTTTATATTTAATCAACTGGCATCGTTGTTCTTCCGTAGAAAAATCGGCTTGTCCTATTAAGAATATTCGTCACCAGAGAAAATTACCTGATCACTTGAGGAAACACCTGTTTCTTTAGCCAGTAAAAAATTATACCATTTTCAGAAATATTAAGCGATATTATCCATAACTGAAGCTGTGCCATCCGGACATATGCGAAAAATAAACACTCCACCGTTAACAGAGTTGTGCAGAGATTGAGATTTCGGAACTAGGTCCGAACTGATGTGCATGTCAACGAGAAATACGAATTAATTGGATTGAAAGGATTATGTTATATTGGCAAAGACCAGAGTACGTGACTCTGGCAGTAGGACAAAGTTTACATATTCATGATAGCGTAAAATGGCCTATTCAAAATTCCGGGCCATCAAAAATTAATTTTCATTCAACGAATGATTATGCCACATTATTACATTTTTCGTCAATGACATATCAAGCTTTGTAGATATTTAAATGCCAAAGCCAAACTTCTTGAAGAACAGTAGCGGTAGTATTTAACCCATAGTTGGGAGGGTAAGGGTGTTCATACCGATTAGTATTTTTCCGAAATTGAACGTAATAGAAGGACTAGAGTTCGAACTAACCAACTACAATTTCACAGTCCAGCGATTTAACCATTACACCACGAGGACACCCCTGTCAGTATTGTAGCCTATCAACTATCATAAAAAAAAAATTTTTAAACTTTGAAACAAATTTTTCTTCGTCAAACATTTTTTCCTGAAGGGAATCTAAAATCGGAAGTAGCTGAAAATGTAAAAAAAAAAACTATCAAGAAATATTCCTTTCTGTTTTATAACTTTTTCCTCTTTATATATATATATATATATATATATATACGAAGTATATTCTGAACGTAGGAGGTATTTACGATAACAGTAATGAACAAGGAATTATTGAAATAATAATAATGTTCAAAATTTTCCCCATGAGATTTAATTCCCGCTTATTTTCACTTGGTCGATCGATAAACTGATTTCAATGAATTTCTTATTCTCGTGATGAATTTTAATTTTCGACTAGAAAATGTCCCAGGGTGCTGGATCTTGCGAGTATGAAGCCTTCTCCGCTGGCGCAAGAACGGGCTTTACATATAATTTAAGATTCTATGATAAAATGTAGAGCTCAATCTTGATACTTTTTGATCACGTCGCTTTCTCTCTCTCTCTTTCTCTCTCTCTCTCTCTCTCACACACACATGTATATGTTTATACATATATATATATATATATATATATATATATATATATGTTTATATATATATATGTATCGTCTCGCTTAGGACTAGAAATATCTATAAGTAAAATGCGACTTCGAGAAACAATCTTTTCAAAATCAGCTGATAATCGAAAATTGATGTTCGTGTTCGTGAATTTAAGCACATCCCACAGACACAGCAGGATGCAGCATACCATATTTTAAAGTAGAGTACAGCTGGTTGTAAGTAAGCGATATCCTTCTATACTGGTTGCCCTAACAATATAAAATAATTTTCTTTTTCCTAAAAAGACCTTGTTGCTGAAACAAAGCTAAATGTCCTTGTCTGTCCTACTACTTAGGATTAGCTGTGAGAAAACACCCAAACTTCGTCTCTTTTTCAACGGCTTTCGAACCAAGTGAAAAGCAAATATGATTTGAAGTTGGTTTTCCGTGTTCATTTCCTACGATGGGGTAATCGTTTCGACGTTTGTGCTGGACTGCAGAATCGTAGTAAGCAAGTTTGAACTTCAGTCATGCTATTACGTTTATTTTCGGACTAAAATTTTAGAAAGTCATGAGCACCTTTATTTCTCCCGGGTATAGGCTAAATAGTACCACAAGTGATTTTTAGAGGGATGACTTTGGCATTAACGAACCCACGAGGGTTGGTATGCCATTAAACAAAGAACCCAAATCAAACCAAACAATTTTTACAACAGTAACTGTTACGCTATATATATATATATATATATGTGTGTGTGTGTGTGTGTGTGTATGTGTGTGTGTGTGTGTGTGTGTGTGTGTGTGTGTGTGTGTGTGTGTATGTGTGTGTGTTCATATATACGTATGTATATGTGCGAGTCTATTTGCATGATGTAGCAATATTCTGAAAATTTAAATAATCAAAGCTTTCTATAATTATTAAAATAAGGAAATGAAAAGGCAAAAACAAAAAAGCAAAACAAAACAAAAAAAGAACGAAAAAACTGAAGCATTTTTTATTACTGTAACAAATTTTAATGAAACTTCTATCGCCAAGGAATACATAGGAAGTGATTATTTTCATATGCTTATTATTATTATCAAAGTCCACATACGTGTAGCGAAAAGTTATAATTTTATAAAAACACGTTTCTCAGAAAAAAACAAAGAAAGAATAAAAAATAAAATAAAGATAAATAAATAAATACATAATTAAAGATTTTTTCTTTTCCTCGATTTGATATTCTAACTTAAGCTTCTACTGTTGCTAATGGCTAACAAGCGGTTGCTTGAGAAAAATAATCACTTCCAGTGTGTGTTTAAGCGAGTGACATTTAATTAAAATTTGTAGCAATAATAAGAAAAAATGTTCAGTTTCTTCATTGATTTTTTTTTGTTATCCAGTTAATATATTTCTGTTTATAATAGAATCGCAAGTAGCATCATTGATAAAAAAATGAAAAGAAAAAAGATTATCATTTTCTACAAGGATAAATGTCATATAGACAAACAAATTGTTGAATTACTTGTTAAAAAGCATTTCCTTTCTATCTATCTTGTTTTTTTTTTAAATTAAAAGAAAATACTGCACGCATACTTCATAAATAATAGAAACTAAAAATAATATAAACACTTAGCTGAATATGTCAGGCTTCCTAATTACTGTCTTGATTTGAATGAACAAGTTTTAAAGCCTATAGTCAAATATAGATGTCTCAAAAAGATACAAATTATAAATTATAATTACTTTTTTGATAGTCCTGTTGTAAATACTAGCGTGAGTCAAAAGTTTTGCAATATTTTGGTAAAATCGGTATTTTCCGATTCTTTGGCCAACTTTTGCCAAGGTTTGCCAGGTAATCTCAGAGTGTTACTTACTGGAATTGTCTCAACAGCACGGTCTTGGAATCCATGATTTTGCCAGATCGTTGATCTAAAATTTGTTGAATTATCTGGATACTCTTCTGTGATCGATTGTGCCTTTACCTTTCGTACAACAAATGATTTTAGTTGCTTTAATTGCACTTTCCAAACTCGTAAAGTCAAAGTTCCCGAATCAGGCTACGTTGCACGTTCCCCTGTGCGACTTTCAAATCATAGATGGAGAGACGCAATGCATACAGTTTCAGTGCACTATCTACTGCTATACTATCAACCACAGAGGGTACGTTTCACGGCTTGAGATGCTTCGGTCACGAGATATACACATTGCCAAGAAGAATACCAAAATATTGCAAAACTTTTGACCCCACCTTGTATTAGAGAAGAAAAATCTATTTTTAATGCTTGGAGCCAAACAGATGTCTCAAAATGATAAAATGAATAAATTACTTTTAATAGTCCTAATAAAAATAGAATACCTCAACTAAAACAAATAAAATGGTGGTAGAAATAAATTGTCTTTATTGTATAATGTTTCATAGGAAATAATAAGATTCGTGTTTTTTTAATAGAAGAATACTAACTTCTTGTCTTAATAGCAATAACATGGATGTGACTGTATATATAAGGTATTTTTAAAAAATTGACATCATTTGAGATGTGTAGTGTGTTTTGCTTGTTTCTCTTCCACCACCAAATTGACATGTGACCATTTTCGACGTTTCTTGTACATAATAACAAACAACAACAGCAATAACAAAAATAGCTGCTGTAGTTAGGTTTGTTAAAATTGAAGCACTTTTTGACTGTCCAGATAATATTCTACTGATCAAAAAGGTCTTTTAAGATAATCTCTGCTCATTAGTAGTTGGCTTCTTGGTGGCGCTTACACAAGCACGATATATATATATATATATATATATATATATATATATATAGTCATCCACAGACAGATCTGTTTCGTTCTATCAGAACTCATCAGTGTGGCTAGACATACTAGCTTCCCATAACCGGGATCGAAACCCGGTTGACACAAACGTCAATCCTTGATTGCGCTTACACAAACACGATATATATATATATATATATATATATATATATATATATATTCATCCACAGGCATCTCTGTTTCGTTCTATCATAACTCATCAGTGTGGCTAGACATACTAGCTTACCGTAGCCGGGATCGAAACCAAGTTGACACAAATGTCAATCCAAGCCACTACCCCTCAGCCACGAGGAACTAGTAGCGGCGAAGTAAATTTTAAACGGTTATGAATCACAATTACTGTTGTTTACATACATCCGCTTAATGGCTACCGAGACCTCAATTCATATATGAAGAGACTTGCAATAAACACTAATGGCAACGCGATTACTTCATTCTCTTAGAGAACTCAACCCTACGGGGATATATATATATATATATATATATATATATATATATATATATATATATATATATATATATTATAACAGAATTAGTTGTCACTAAATCACTTTGTAGGTTTGTGTCGAACAAAGTGCAATATAATATGGAGAGTGCTCAATATCTAGGATAGAGCTATTATATAATAATAATGAATAAATATATATTAGATATATATATTTAGTTCATGAAATTTAGACTGCAATCCCTGGGTTTCATGGAGGTTTTTACAAAACAACACTCATCAGGCAGTTAAGAAAATGGAATGAATCGAAAATCGAAAAACATACAGTCAAAAAAAACCGTTGGGATTTTGTAAGAATCTTTACGTGTGATTGAAAGTGTGTGAGTGTGTGTGGATGTGTGCGTATGCTTGTGTGGGTTATAGTTGCGTATTGTTGTGTGTATGGGTGGGTGTATGTGGGGTTACAAACGCAGCGTGTTGTTATAACAAGATATAAATTCGTCGGTGTATCTTATTTTTTGCTATATTAGTTTATTTTTGTATGTGTAGGAGACAATAGCTAAGGAAAAAAACCATCATCATTGCATGTCGAGGGGAATAAATAAATATTTGATTTGTAAGCGTATATAAACGGTTATATTATGGTTGACCAGAATCACAATGAATATAAGTAGGGATATATTGTATTACAATATAATATTGTACAATGTTGGCATTATATTTAGGGAAGAGAATTGAGCTAGGATATAATAAGTTAATGAAATGTTGTGTAAATATTATATATACTATAGTTATAAGTATATATATATATATATATATATATATATATATATATATATTGTTATCCACAGACAGACTGTTTCGTTTTATCACAACTCTTCAGTGTGGTTAGACGCACTAGGTTCCCGAAGCTAGGATCGAAATCCAGCCAACTCAAACGACAATCCAAGAATCTACCTCTCAGCCAAGTGGAAACCAGCGCAAGGAAAGGGAATTTAAACACTTATGTATCACATTTGTTTTGTTAACATATATCCGCTTAACGGCTACCGAGAGCTCAATACATTCGAAGAGCCTTGCTTTATGCTAGTGGCAACCATTACTTCTCTTGCTAGAGAGCTCAAACCCACAGTGGTAGGGGAGCATATATATATATATATATATATATAATGTCAATCGAAAAAGCAAATTGCAATTTTCTCATATCCTCCTGGAAGGTTCTAAGAACGACGATTAGAGTATGTCATTTACTACGGTATATATTTTGTTCTGCATCTTGAAGGCATGAATTAATTTGTTCTTGCACCAGTACTACGCTAAAGAAATCATCAATCCAAGTTCAAATTTTGGACGAAGCTGTTTGCGTTTCTCTTCATGCTATTTTCCTTGATAAATGTATACATTCCTTTCTTCTCCTTCCAGCTACGGGTAAATAGGCATATTGGGTCATTTATCTTTAGTAAGGTAACTAGACCTGAATAATGAAAATTTTGATTTCAGACGAGTTGAATACCTCTTAAAAATATACCTTGTATCGATCCTGCTTAGGGTAGAGGTATAAATACATGAAATGTGCAACAGAACGTAACGGTTATCGTCATAGAAAATGGAATCGGCGACCCAAGTTCAAAACCTGGACGAGGTTGTTCGCGTTTAAATCGAGCAAATGCCGACAATGGACAGTTTGATCTGAAACAGACAGCACCGACACTAATCTACAACGTGCCGATCAATACCGATTTGGTTGGGTTTGGTTTTAGGGCACATCAACCATTGTACGTTATTTAATGCTAAATCCATTTTATACATACACATAGTTCTATATCAAACAATTCAGTTTAGTATAAGTGTAGTTTTTGTTTACACATAGTTAAAAGTCAAAACAGTTCTATTTCAAACTATTCAGTTTAGCATAACTACACAGTTTCAATGTCAAAATAGTCCTATTTCAAGCAATTCAGTTTAGCATTAGAACAAAGTTTAATTCTACTTGGCCCATGGCTAGGATCCTATCAGGTGCTATTTCTCTGGGTAAGAGTGACCTGGGAGCAATGGCAATGAAGGGGTTCTCCACATTCCCCAAAAGTTCCATCATTAGTAGAACCTCACCATCAAATTGTTTTATGTCATATCCAGATCACATGTTGGGGGGGTGTCTTACCCCCCTGCAGAGATGCAGTCGATATATTCTTCAGCCCCAGCTGACTGGGCTAATAATCAGATTGTTTAGTGTCGTATCCAGGAGACTCGTTGGCCGTGGGGGGGGGTCTTATCCCTCAGTTAAGAAGCAGTAGGTATATTCTACTGTGTCACAAGCTGACCGGGCAAGAAATGACAGGAATTACAGTAGCCATCAAATTTTAATACAATTTTACATTTTGCATTTTAAGTTTATCGACTGAGGGCTTGAAAAAAATTGTATAAATCTGAAAAGTCCACTTTTTACTTTTTCTTTTTTAAAAAAAAATCTTCTTTTCAGCAGCGCCCTCTTTACAATAGATCCATTTACAGTGGCACTTAGTCTAAAAGTACCATTATTTCTATAGAGAGAAACCGATAAAGGCAGCGTCTGTTCGATGTGCCTCGTTCATTTGCTGTGTCTATTGTCATTTAGTGTGTTGTAAGCCATTGAAAACTTTGGCACTAATGTAAACGCACAAAAGGCATACTCATTTCATAAATAAATGGATCTACAACTTATTATCTCATTCTGTCGATTGGTTCTAGCGCTAAGAAAAAAACTGTTTTGTTCATTTTTCCCACCTTTCTATTGTAGGTGCTTTCAAAAGTAAAGACAATCATCCTACTGCTCCACATCTAGAGAGAGTACAGTGAATTTATCTACCCAAGCATACACACACACACACACACACACACACACACACACACACACACACACACACACACACACATACGTACAAGCACATACATACATACACACACACGCACGCACAGACACGCACTAGCACACACACACACACACACACACACACACATATATATATTCAGATGGAAAGATATATATATATATAGAGAGAGAGGGATAGAATGGGGGACATTATAACATCATGTTCCACATTTAGAGATAATTCATTGAATTTATCTGCCCAAGCAAACACACACATGTCTCTCTCTCTCTCTCTCTCTATATATATATATATATAGATAGGAAGATAGAGAGAGAGAGAAGGAGGAGAGAAAGAGAAAAGAGAAAGAGGGAGAGAGAGTGAGGGGGTATTTTAACGTCATGTTTCACATTCACAGAGTATACATACAATTTATCTGCCCAAGAACACAGACACACAGACACACACACATGTACATACAAACACACACACACACACACACACACACACACACATATATATATATATATATATATATAGAGAGAGAGATAGCTAGAGAGAGAAAGAGAGAGAGACAGGGAGAAATAGAAGGAGAGATGGAGAGAAATGTCAACATGTCCTGTGTAATTTTATGCCCCAAGGTTAGGGAACTGTGTTCATTTTAACGATACATCAACCCGTCCAGAGTTATTTTATGCCCAGACGTTAGAGAATTGCGTTCATTATGCGTTCATATTTAAATTTTTCTGAAGTTGTTTCTTAAAAGGTTTTTTTTCTTTTTCTCGTGATCCAATCAAGTATGATTAATTTTTAAACAGATTGATTTGAGCCGCAGATAGAACCATAACAGATATTACCTCTCCGGTTCAGAGTCGACCAGGGAGTAATGGCAATGAATATACTCTTCAAACCCTACGAAGCTTCAGAAATAGACCTTGCCAGATGCAATTTATGTCATATCCTAGGCACTCCTTTTTGTGGGGTCAACAGGATACAGTCAGCATATTCTAAGCTCCACTGACAAGGCGAATTTAAACATACACACACGAATATATAAACATATATATACAGAGAAAGAAATAGTGAGAGAGAGAAAGAGAAAGAGAGAGAGAGTGAGAGAGAGAGAGAGAGACAATGAAGCCGTAAGAGATAAAGTGTGTGTGTGTTTGTGTGTATGAAGAAAAGTGAAACACGTTTTAATGTGCTATAAAAAGAATAAAAAATGAACGTACATATCCATTCGTTAAACGAAAATTAGTTTTTAATATCCAAGTGTATTTAACTGATCATTATTAGTTTTACCTCGGGCTTCTCTTCCCAGCATCTCCACCATCTTGATGCCATCACAGCTTCGTTGGGCCGGTAGTGTTGTCAGCATGAAAGATCACCGCCTCCCGAAGAAGCTGCTCTTCGGCGAACTGTCTAGCGCTCTCAAGGAGGCCAGAAAAAAGCGCTTCAAAGACACACTGAAGATCTTCATGAAATCGTCTGTAATTGTCTGGAATATCTGGCGCAGAACAGAGACATGTGGCGTGAAGTTATCAAACGTGGAGTGAAAATCTGTGAAACCAGAAGAAGCGCATCAACTGAGCTGCGAAGGAAAGTTAGAAAAGGCAGTGCCACATCAGCCACTGTCCCCACCATTCCTTGTTCTCACAGCCCAAGACTCCACTGCGCATAGATTGGTCTCATTAGCTAACTGCGCGCTCACAGATGCCTTCCAGTGATAAGGTTGATCAGATGGTCCTCATCGATTACGAAGGACAAAGAAGACAGAAGACATATGATGGTTATATGATCACTTCTATCATAAACACCTGACATTGAGCTCTCCATTTGGAAGTTATTTGTTAACATTGTCGGCATCTGTTTCACATTAGTCAAAGCTGTTTTATTTAAATATTTAACTGTTTATTTAGGTGTTTATGCGTAAGCTGATATCTCTCCGTCCTATATCAATCTGGTATTTTGAGGAACGTTTAGTTTCATGATAAAATCATTTGGGATCGTGTTTGGAAATGTTTTATTTATATATCATCATGTTTCAATAATCACTGTGATAATGTTTTTTTTTTAAAAGATATCCTCGAAGCAAAAATAATCGATTACCCCCAGGTCTAATAATGGATCGGGTGGTTCATGTTTTACTTCACAAAAATACCTTCGCGATAGATGTAAACCATCTTCCTCAAGTCAAAAATAAATAGTAGGGCAGAATGGGATCTTTAGCCTTCATTGAGTAACTATTCTAGGAAAAGAAAAACTCTGAATTCAAACTAGCTAAAATATAGACATTGTTTTGTAGGATACAGTTGAATGGTCACTCGGATGTAAGATTGTTCTCACTCGGAATGCAAAAGTAATGATAGGGTTGGATGCATAAGAAATGACAACCACATCATTTCAGGTGTCATAAAGTCGTACAATTTGATTTGTGACTGAAACCATCTTCAAAATATGACATTACGTGGCAGGCACATTTAACTTTTGGTAACCCTTGTGAATGCCTCCTCTGGAGGCTCAAGATTTTTAAGGGTTTGTAGCAGATAAATAATGAGCTGAAAACCTAATTCGACCAGAAATCGCAACATGATTCGGTAAGAGCTGCAGAACTCTAGGGTGAGACCTCAGAAGTGTGCTGTTTGTGTAGCCAAGCATCAGAACGATATAATTGATAAAAATGATGCCAGTAAAAAAAATATATTGCAAATATTTTCCATGTTATAATAAATAAAGGTATGTGATCGAAACTGGTAATGGATGGATGCTGGTGACTGTATCGGCATGGAAAAACTCTGTCAACGCATCGGTAGGAGGGGTGGGAATACTTCTAGGACCAAGAGCGTTAAAAACACTGAACAGCATTGAGAGAATACAACCAAGGATGATGGCCGCAACGTTTAATGGCAACCCCAAAGCAACAAATATCTCCTGCTACAGCCCTACTAATGTTAGCGAAGAAAACGAAATAGTCACCTTCTACGAAGATCTATCCTCCCTAGTACGTAGCATTCCGAAACACAACCTGCTAGTCATTGGCGGAGATATGAATGCACAAATCGGGAAAAACAGACACAACAAATACAGCCTACACTACGCGTCAAACAGGAATGGACAGCATCTAATAGATTTCATGATAGAAAATAGATTAACATGCCTCAATACAGACTTTCAAAAAAGGGAGGGGAAATTATGGACCTACACATACGCGAATAAGAGTAAAGCACAGATAGACTACGTCCTTATAAACAGGAAATGGAAAAACAGTGCGATGAATTGCGAGGCATACTCCTCTTTCGAGGGTGTGTCCACCGATCATCGAATAGTTACGGCCAAAGTACGACTAAGCCTACGAAAAAACGCCACACGTAAAGCGACAACCAAGCACTATGACTGGGACCTACTCAACAACAGAGATATTAGAGATAAATATGCATTGGAATTAAGAAACAGATTCGAAGCACTACAAGAGAAGGCAGAAATAGGTACCCCAAATGACGAATATGAAAATTTTGTAGAAGCACACCTTGAGGCGGCAGCAAAGTGTATTCCAACAAAACCTAGAACTAAATATAGAGCCCCTTGGGAAACGCTAGCGGTCAGAGAAAAACGTACACTTGTGAAGACTGCCTCCAAAAGCTATCGAAAGAACCCAACAAACACAAATGCACGAGAACTAGAAAAGGCACAACATCAATTAACAGGAATATACCTAAAAGAACAGGCAGAATACATACAAAATCAGATAGATAAGATTAGAGACTCGGTGGAAGACAGACAATCCAGGATAGCCTGGCAAACAATAAACGAAGTAAGTGGAAGGAAGAGCACAGCCAAAGCAAAATTGAAAGCTGCAAGCCAACAAGAAAGAGTAAAACTGTGGGAACAGCATTTCAAAAATCTACTAGGAAACCCACCGGAAATAACGGATGAACCCATCACCAGAATTATTAGCAAGCAATTAGACGTAAAACTAGGTCCTTTCACCAAAGAAGAACTCGACTCGGTTCTCAGAAGAATTAAAAATAGGAAAGCGGCAGGGCTAGACGAGATCCCCCCAGAAGTGTGGAAGACTAGACAATTCGACGATATACTGCTCCGTCAATGCAACGCAGTCTATAGTCAAAATAGGATAGAGAGATGGATGAAGGGATGCATCCTTCCATTCCCTAAAAAAGGCGACCTCGGACTAGCCAAGAACTACCGAGGGATAACACTTACATCCATAGCAGCCAAAATCTACAATGCCCTACTACGAAACCGCATAGAACCCAAAATAGACAACATCCTTAGGAAAAACCAAAATGGCATCCGGAGAAATAGATCCACAACCTCACAAATACTGACCATCCGTAGAATCCTGGAAGGCGTTCGGGCAAAAAACTTACAGGCGACATTACTATTTGTCGACTTTACCAAGGCCTTCGATTCCATACACAGAGGGAAGATGGAGCAAATCCTACTAGCATACGGCCTACCAAAAGAAACAGTAGCAGCGATAATGATTCTCTACAGAAACACCAAAGTGAAAGTACGTTCACCAGATGGAGACACGGAATACTTCGACATTGTTGCAGGAGTACTACAAGGAGACACACTAGCCCCGTACCTCTTTATCATCTGTCTAGACTATGTGCTTAGGACTTCGATCGACAAAATCAGAGAAAATGGCTTCGAGCTGACTAAGAGAAGAAGCAAAAGGTACCCCGCAAAAACAATCACGGACGCCGACTACGCTGATGACTTGGCGATACTAGCGAATACGCCTAATCAAGCAGAGACACTACTGCATAGTCTGGAACGAGCCGCAGCTGGCATTGGCCTCCATGTCAATGCAAACAAAACTGAATATATGTGTTACAACCAAACGGGCAACATTGCCACACTAGACGGAGCCTCTCTGAAACTAGTCGACAAATTCACCTACCTAGGAAGTAGCGTCTCATCAACCGAAAAAGACATCGACACACGACTGACGAAAGCATGGACAGCTATCGATAGGCTCTCGATCATATGGAAGACGGACCTAACTGATAAAATGAAACGCAGTTTCTTCCAGGCAGCGGTTGTGTCGATACTGCTATATGGATGCACCACATGGACGCTTACGAAGCGGCTGGAGAGGAGGCTGGACGGAAATTACACAAGAATGTTGAGAGCAGTATTAAACAAGTCCTGGCGACAGCACCCCACGAGACTCCAACTATACGGACACTTGCCCCCCATCACGAAAACTATACAAGTTCGACGAACCAGACACGCAGGACACTGCTGGAGAAGCAAGGACGAGCTCATAAGCGATGTACTCCTGTGAACCCCCACATATGGATGTGCAAGAGTGGGACGACCAGCACGAACATACATACAGCAACTATGTGAGGACACAGGATGTAACCCTGAAGACCTGCCGGAGGCGATGAATGATAGGGAGAAATGGCGAGAGAGGGTCAAGGATATCCGCGCTGGCGGCGCGACATGATGATGATGATGATGATATTTGCTACGTTTGTTTTAACCCCGAGACAACATTCTCCTGAACTATCGATGAATCGGTCACTTAATCTGTCTAAAATACTAAACAGCCAACACTTACATACTGCCCTTGACTAAGAGTTTCACGTGTGGTTTGGAGGTACGATATATATATATATATAGGGACATCGTAGTAAACGAGTTCGAAATCCAGCCACGATATTACGTCCACTTTTAGACTAATACCCTTGAGAAAGGTTGAATCCCCAAATCCCCTTATTTTACACCACATCTTAGACTAAACCAAACTATCTATCTATCTATAGTTGACTCCGGGATTCTGGATGAAATTATTTGTACTTAGGTCCTCGCTAATATCCTTTGAAAAGACAGGTACACATATCCAGTCTCTCCATTATCAAAATAAACTAGTAGGGCAGACTATGCTATTCAGCCTTTGTTTGAAAACCGATATAGAAAAAAAGACTTCAAATACAAAACCGGATATGCCTTGTCCAGTGAATCTATTGTATACTAATACATCTTTCTTCTCTTACATCTCATTCTAAAAGTTAGGCTGTTTCTACAAAATCATTCACCACGATAAACCTGTGTTAACCATTTAATAAGTGTTATGGTAACCCCATGAAGTTACTGCATGGACCCTCCCTGACACTATAAAGAATGGCTAACTCGATAAACGAGTCAAGCGAGTCTTGTCAGTTACCGGTAACCGTTACTATAAGTCTTTCCGTAAATATATACTGCTATAAACATTAAATCTCTTTGTGTTATTCATTTCTGGCCCTTCACGACCACAATACTGGTGACGATAATGAGAGAAATCCCAAAAAGAAAAAAGAATGACTCCATACGGAGCAGGGCTAAAAAGGGAGGTGTTATGGTCATATACCCCATGACGTCACTGCTTGGACCCTACTCGACACAATAAACATTGACTGACTCGACACAAAACAACGCTATAAGAAGCAATCATATCAAAGTAAGAATAGATAAGACGCAACAAAACAGCAAATGTAGAATTTGTGGAAACAGAGACAAAACGATAAATCATATAACAAGAGGATGCAGACAATTAGCACAGCAAGTGTATAATACTAGACACGACTGGGTGGGAATTGTGCAGAAATTCGCATTTAACCATATGAAAAACTGGTATATGCACAACCCAAACTCTCTCCTGGAAAATGAGACTCACAAACTACTCAGAGATTTTGAGATACAAACCGATCATCTATTCTCGGCCAAACCATCAGACCTTATAATAATAAAAAAAAGAGAACTTACAAAATTGTGGACTTGGCACTTCCGGCTGACCATAGAGTAAAATTGAAAGAAAGTAAAAATGATATGTACCTTGACCTTGCTAGAGAACTGAAAAAACTGTGGAACATGAAAGTGACGTTTATTCCAACTGTAATTTGTGCTCTTGGTACAGTCACCAAATGATTAATGAAGGGACTGGAAGACTTGGAAATAAGAGGACGAGTGGACACCATCCAAACTACTCCATTATTGAAATTGGCCATAATTCTAAGAAGAGTCCAGTAGACTTGAGAAGATTGCTGCCACTGAAACTTCAGTAAAAGACCATCAGCTAACGCTGATAGGAAAAACTCTCAAGGAGTAAATAATAATAATACAACTGGCTAAACTCAGAATCATCATCTGATGAAGGCTTTGTTAAAAGCAATGTTACTGTGCAAGCATCCGTAATTGTATAATACCTATATATATATATATATATATATATATATATATAAACAAATTTCGTTGAACATAATAGACATTTTCTGTCTACATATTTCTTGTTGATCCTTTCATATTGCCGTATTGATTTTATAGTATACGACGGGAATTGATTGATATATTTTCCATAATTTTTTATTTCCCAAGTACTTTCTGCCCGACTTTGGGTCATCATCAGGGGAGGATGTGTTAGAAAAGCGATGCAACTTTTGTGTGTACACTACTACTTTGTAAGAAGAAGAGCATCTGAGCCATTGCTGTATGTAGCGTTATATATATATATATATATATATATATATATATATATATATATATATGTGTGTGTGTGTGTGTATTGTCTTCGACAGACAGACTGTTTCATTGTATCACAACACTTTCGTGCGGCTATACACGTTGGATGCTTCAAGCAGGAATCGAAACAGTGAGTATGTGTCCACGTTTATGTATGGTTAATAATCATAGTTCGAGCCCTCGTAGAATCTAAGGTTTTGTATTCTATTTTGCCTTCTTTGCAAGTATTTACTTGGTATATTGACGTAACACACTTTCTCTCCTTAGTGGGACGTTGCCATATTAAGTTCAGTTGAACTTTACACACACACACACACACACACACACACATATATATACATATATATATATATATATATATATATATATATATTGCTAGAGCTTCGTATTTCTATAAAGAAACAATGGCTTCATTATTTAAGTTACAGTCCAATTAGTGTACGTGGTAAGAAAAATAATCAAACAAAAACTGAGAACGGTCAGTTTAATTCAGTAATGATTCAAGAAAAAAATGAATAAATACATAAGTAAATAAAAAGGGAAGAATGGAATTAATTAGCTTAGATTTGATAGAGGGCGCTCGTTGATGTCTTTTTATTAAGATTTTGCCGATAAATGTGGCGATTTGTTAGTTATTTTCTTCAATTTTGTACCAAATGATAAGCCGGGAAATATAGGCCTTTTTCTCGTGAATTAGGATAATTGTTATGACGGTTCAAGCAATAATATTTAAGACCATACTTGCCGAAGTACCCGGCAAGAAAGGGTTTCAATTGTTTCAAACAACAAAAAATTAAAATGATCTTGAGTAAATTTGTTTTCAGACTTTTAAATACAAATAAACCCACTCAGTTGAACTTGAGTGATACGGTATGAAAATGAAGATTGTTGCCATACATGTGTGTGTATCTGTGGATGTTAATGTTTTTTTTTTTTTTGTTTTTGCTATACTAATCCCAAAACAGTTGGGCCTTAATTTCTCATTATGTGTTTGTTTACTCTCTTGCACGAAATGCAAGGAGAACGTTTTTCAAAGGCAATAACAAAGCTTAACTTCTTCATTAAAACTTGATAAACTTAAAATAATTTCTGAGTTTTCCCATGAAAGTTTTGTGAAAATGTATTGCTTAAAAAGTAAAACAGTAAAATTTCAAAAGATTTCGAAAGAATAACGCAGGGCAATTATTTATTAAAACCTGTTTATTATTACTGGGCTATTGGCCTAATGAGTAAAGTGTTCGTCAATGGTCGAGTCATACCAAAGACTCGAAAAATGGAACTTGATGCTGCCTTTCTTACACTTAGCATTAAAAGTTACAGATCAAGAGTAAAGTGGAACAATCCATGAAAAGTAGTAGCGCCCTTACCTACACTACTATTGAAAAGGGAGACTTCGGTTCACCCTCGACTAAGGTCATCAACTTTATTTTTTTACTTTATTATTATTATGCAAATTAAATAATTCTTGACTGTGATGAACTTCATTTGGTAGTAAATACTTACACATTGCGCGTTGAGCATCTATAATAATAATTTGATTTAACGGAATCTAAGTCGTTTTCATGTTAGTATGTCCGAGAAAACATGTGGAGAAATTCATAAATTCTTTTGCAGATGAGAAAAATTACTGCAGCTAGTGTGCTTGCAACAATGACAACAAATGAGGTAACATAAATTACTGTAATTACTATTATAACAACAACGTCGATTAATAATCCTCCACTTAATATACTAATATTGTAAAGTGGAATAGAATGTTCACTGACTGAATTTTTGACATTTAGACCAATTGGGAAGGGCTTGAATTCACCTTCTTTTTCTCCATCGATGAAGAAATAGTATGTTAGCCTGTGTTCTTTTGCCAAGGTAAAACAATCAGTCTAGGATGAAAAACTCTGATTTCAGTCATGCTAATCTGTGCTTTCTAAGTGACCGTGTGCCTCGTTCTGCTCGTGGCAGAGATGCTAGTCACATCTCAAAGATATGTAAATCTTCGGGCAGACTGAGCTTTTTAAACTGGCTATGGCAAGTGGTCCAGAAATGAAACTCTGAATTCAATTTTATTCAAACTATAATTGATATTGTGTCACGTCCTGATCTAGTTGGTGGGTTGCGTTGATGAATACAGTTTCGTAAAGTATCCATAAAAGTTGACTTTGGGGTTCTGAGGTCCCGAAGAAAGTTGGTTTGGACAGGCACCCACCAAACCTTTTTTATAGTTACCAAGTAGAAAATAATTTCTAAACTAGTGTATTTTGCCGTTCTGGTAAAAGTAAAAAAGATTAGACCTCTAAGTTGAATAGAATTTGATATTCCTTTAATTTCATTTAGTTTCCAGCCAGAACGACAAAATGAGCTCGTTTAGAAATTGTTTTCTTAAAAAGTAAGAAAAATTAGAACTTAAAGTTGAATCGAGTTTGATATTCCTTTACTTAATCATATAATGACTTATTAAAGAAACTGTACCAACGGATTAGTGTTATTCCTAAAAAAAGCCATATAAATGAATATAACAAATAATAGATGATAAATCATCATTATAAAGTCACAATAACAATACAGAGTTCCCTGAATCTCTCTCACCATCCGTCCCTATCACCCGACGCTCCTTTTATGTCTTTTAGACTGTCTCTATATAAGAACTTACTGATCAGCCAATACCGGCGCGTCCATGTGTGCACTAGAGAACGTCGCTTATAAGTTTATTCTTACCTCTCCAGCAGTGCTAGTTCCTACTTGGATGATTTGATAGACGGGAAGTAAATGGTCGTACACTTGCTGTTTTGTTGTGTGTTGCTTCAAGGATCAGAAAAATAAAAAAGCACGTAGAATTATTCTGTTGTTCCCAGCGAGCTTTTTTCCATGCATTTCTTTAGAATTCAGGTGGTGCACCCAGACAGTAGTACTGACACAGCCACAGCTTAGAAAGTGTTATGGTACCTACCTTATGGACTATAATGAACTCTTCCTATTACTATGAATACCGGGAGAATATTCATCTCGGTGTTAAGTTAACTCTAGTCTGGGCACCTCTGGTTGTGTAAGGGCACCTCGGGTGGTGTAATGGTTAGCAAGGTAGACTAGCAAACCTACACGAGTGAGTTCGATTCTCATTGGGTGCCCAATTCATGCGGCCTTGTGCTACATCTAAGCAAAAAAGCTTAGTAAATTAGGTATTTTGGTAACTGCTGCGCGCATGATGAAGGATGAATGGTTATATATTGTACTGTTGAATGGGTCGGCGAATGTGGCTAGCTAGGTCCCTTTAGAATATATAGAAAAGCAAGACCGCTCCCTTCCCCTCCCCAAAAACCTTAAGGCCTCGTGCCTTCTTTGTACTTACAAAGAAATAAAGTTAAGTTAACTCTAGTCTGGGCACCTCTAGTTGTGTAAGGGCACCTCTGGTGGTGTAACGGTTAGCAAGCTAGACTAGCAAATCTACACGAGTGAGTTTGAGTCTCCTTGGGCACCATATTCATTTGGCCTTGTGCCATCTCGAATCAAAGAGCTTTGAAAATTACTAAGTTAACTCCAGTTTAACACTTTGGCAGTCAGACTGACGTTCAGCACTTTTTGACCTATGCTGTATTTAAACATTCGTTCAATATACTTGGTTCTTGTAATACCGAGTTTGTGTGTTTCTTCCGGACCTTTTACTGGTCCACAACTGAAAGAAATACCCTTATGCAATAAAAGTAAAAGAAATCATATCAGTAAGAAAGGGAAATAATAATGTAAGTAATAACTTACAATACTCAGATCATAACAAGATCAAATACATAAATTATTGGTAAAATATTTTGAAACCTTTCCCCTCTCTTTCCAAACATTTTTCTCTTCACCTTTGCCTACATCTCTCTCACAACTTCTATTATGTGACAGATTCCTCTTCCTTCCACTCTTTTTCTCCATCTTTTGAAAAATTGACATATTGAAAATCTTTCTCATGAACCGCTAAGAGGTTGTTCATGTTTTATTTCTCTAAAACAGTCAACGTCATTTTTTTTGTATGTGTGTGTGTGTGTGTGTTTGCGGGTAGCTATAACATAATGTTTCCTTTTTGTAAATATATATGGATATATCTGCACACGTAAATATGCAACGATGCACCCACAAGTTTGTTTGAATGTGTGCGTGCTATAACCGGCCCATTGGCTCGGTGGGTAGTGTGTTCACCGATGGCCTGGGACACCGGGGTTCATTTCCTGGTCAAGTCATACCAAAGACTCAAAAAATGTACTTGATGCCACCTTGCTTAACACTCAACACCCAGTTTTATAAGGTATGGATCAAAGGTAATGTGTAGGAAATCAGGAAAAGGAGTTGTAGTACCTTGGTGTAGTACCTAATGAAAAAGAAGCCTTCGAATCTTCGAATCGAGCCCAGACTACGGTCGGATATATATATATATATATATATATATATATATATATATATAAAAACATAAACGGAGGAAAGATAGATGTTAGGTGTAGTTGAGGATTTATTATATATTAATTTTTGCCTACTCGTTTTTTTACTTCAAATTTGCCTCCATTCGAAAACATTCTATTAAGAATTAATTCAAGCATAAAAATAAAATAAAATAATAATCGAAAAATTTATCATGCAAGCCGAAAGTCATCATCATCGTAGAATGTAACGAAGGCAATCGTTGTCGAACACATTCTACGATGCCGCCGAATCAATCGTGTGCCCACAACTACTCTACGTCGTTGCCTGAACCTCCATCCTCTTCCACCCGTCCTGCTCTAGTGCCGTCTTTGATGGTTCGGGCACACAGCTCGACGCCCAGATGGAGAGCTCATCCGCGATGTACTTCTCCCTGCTTTTCTTCCTAACTGGCAAAAACGTGTCGGTAGGCAGCTGAAGACGTGGGCCAGCACAATCAAGGATGACCTAGCAGCACTATCAGGTACCCTAGTAGTTGGCCTTCGGCGATGGAATCGCGATTGGCTTGCCATTTCATGCGACCTTGCTCAGGATCAGCGAACGTGGGCTGCGATGGTTCGAGATGCTGTACTTGCTCGGGAGGAAGCCGGTTCAACCCGAACAGGGTGAAAGCTGCTACAAGTCAAGTCAAGTCAAGTCAAGTCAAAGTCATCATCAGGACTGAATATTTTGATTTTACGAAAACGAGTAACAAAGGAGAAATATATTCGAAATTGACTGTGTCATGAGATTGAATCTCTTTTGAAAAAACGGGCAACATCGTTTTAGGGTTTGAAAACAAATTATTAACTCTTTACAATCTTAAATGTCAAAAAAAAGGCTTGCGTTATAGATGGATGTTCAAATCTTTTAGCATCCTTTTCGCTAAAGATGTTGATATTTTATAAAATTGTTGTCTTTGTAGAATTGTATCATTGTAGGGAAAATTAATAAAAAGTAAGTATATAATAAATCATCAACTACACCAAATATATATTTACATCTATTTATTTTTCTCTTATTTTCTCTGATATATTTTATTTCCTTTCTCTCTCTCTCTCTCTCTCTCTCTCTCTCTCTCTCTCTCTATCACACACACACACACACACACATATATATATATATTTGCATGCATATGTATTTGCTTGCGTGTTTCTGTCTCCTATTTTAAAACATGTACTTTTTCATGTCTTGTGGGATTATAGAATTTATAAGCATACAAATTACCAAAAATGGGCAAATAACAAAATCACTTTTATACACGCACTTCAGATAGATAATAAAATGCAATTACAAATTGTCAGTAGAGAAAATAACTCAAGCACATCCACATGTAGATAGCAACCAACCCTATATATATTATACACAGATTATATATATATATATATATATATAATATATATATATATATATATATATATATATATATATATATATATATATATATATATATAATCTGTGTGTGTGTGTGTGTGTGGAATATTCATCTGATATCAGCTTATCCAAAAAGTGTGGCTGGTCTGACAGAAACCTTCACCACTATAGACACATAATCGTTGCATGCATTCCAATTTTTCGCGTATTTATTAAACAGCTGCGCCCGTATGCATCAAGATAGACCTGAGTTTCTATAACACACACACATACACACACACTTAAATATATACACTCTTTAAATCATCCAGGACACATTGCTGAAAATATACTTAACATTGTATAAGTTTTCGACATAGTTAAAATATTGGATTTTTTTTTTCTGGTAAAATTCTACGCCTGGATTAAAATGCTATCAAAGAAAGAAGACAAATCGAAGAATTTACACAGAAATTAAGCGATAAATCATCCCGGAATAAATAGCTTCATAAAATTCATTTTTTCGGCAAAATTTGAAATGTTGATTTTATCATCGATTGCGGTTGATAAGTAAACCGTACTAAAGTAGCGTTCCTATTCAATGTCAACAAAGAAAATGTCCAATTCGAAGAATTGATGCAGATTTGAGGCCTCACACATAACTGACGTTGGGGTTAAACATATGTTTTTAAAAACGTACATTTTTTTCGACAAAATTTAAAATATTGATATTATCGGCATTTCTTTGGGAATAGAATTTGTACTTTACAATGCTACCAAAGTAAGTTTACTAATTCTAAGAACTCATGGAGGAAAAGGGCTTTACAACATCCCTGGCATGCTTAAAATTGTGTAAGTTTTCGACAAACGTTAGAATTTTGAGTATTTTTTTCTGGAAGAATTCTATAAGTGTAAATTAAAATGCTACAAAAGAAAGTATACAATTCGAAGTATTAACAGAAAAAATGAGTCTTTAAAACTTTACTGATTATATATATATATAGCTACATGGACAAACTAAGACCATGAGCTTTCTTTTTTCACTCACCACCCATCTTAAGGGTCCCATTGATCAGCAAATGACATCTTTCTGCAGAATTATATATGATGTTTGTCTGGAGTGGTTTGATGCAGTAACGCATAAAAAAGCTAAAACTGAAGAAAAACGACCAAATAAACAACAGATACAGAAGGGAAAGTTAAGATCGGAACAGAATATTGAAGTGCTGTTTGACCACAGTGCAATAAGCATAAATTTGGATTTGGTCGTGAGCGAAAATTCTTCAACATGAATGAAATGCACGTGGAACCATCATTCTCGTGTGATTACGTAACATCAAGAAACGATTACTTTAAGCGCGTAATGTCATCAACAGCCGAAAGTAAACACGTTTTTTAAAATCACAAACTGCACTAAAGATGAAGATGAACGTACAATGTAATCTCTGCTTTTAGCTAATCTGGGGCATATATATATATATATATATATATATATATATATATATATATTCTTTTATATACCCAGTCCGATGGCAAAAGCTGCCTGGTAGCGCCAGGAGTGGCAGTGCCGCTTTGAGCTACCGAAAATATGTTATCACCCCTGGTTGGCGGCTAATGAGGTCAGGGTATCACACAATCTTTCGCACGTTTTATGATGAATATATATATATATATATATATATATATATATATATGAAAGTTTGTAATTAAAAAAAAATTCGAAAAAGCGTTCTTCATCGCTTTCGACGGAGATCAAATAACGTCCCGGTTCAAAAGATTCTGACTATAATTAGAAATGTAGAAGATATGAAAATTTACGTACTTTTGGGGATTTCATCTAAACAATTTGAATTTTTTGATGATTAATGAACGTATTCCAAGATTGTCAATGCTTTCCTCTATACTTAAATAAAACTATATTTTATACTAATGTAAGAATCTTTGCTTCTTAGGTCCAATTACATTTTATGGAATTCAGAAAGAAAACAGTTGTTCGTTATGGTTACTGTACTGTCTTAATATTTCAGCCGAAGATAAGAGACGTTTTGAGGGGACAGGTATTAAGTGAAGAGCTCATGTACAAAGAACTAATTTTGCAAACTTATTTGCCAACTGATCAGTGTCCTAAAAGCATAGACACATTGGACTGAAAGGGTAGACTTTACTTTGCTTTGCCTGCCCTGTTGGCTGTAACTGTAGAATACTCCGACTGCACCTCTACAGAGAAACAAGACCCCTAACCAACGAGGTTGCCTATTGGCTGTGAGTGGCGACCCGTAAAAGCTTGAAAACGAGAGACTGGTGGCTGAGCAGTCCTTAACTCGGCAGCCAAAGTAGCCACATGACTTACAACACTCCACTTCTGGTCTGACTGGGCAAAATGGACGGTTGGAGAGGCTGGATGTAATGAGTCGTCTGTCCTGGTGCCTATATGATTGTCTTAACTCTTATTCTTCCAACCTATTTCTCTTGTGGCAAACACCAAACGCTTTTTATCTTAAAGGTGCTAGAAGGCGGTGGTTGACAGTCAATTGTGCTGAGATTGCAATACTTGAAACCATCTGTGTGCAAACAAATGATTAATATCAAATAGAATTATTTAGATTGGATTGAAAAATTTGAAATTACTAAACTGCTTGCAAGTAAATGAGTTTTAAAATAAAGTTTCCTATAAAATATTTGCTTACAAATCATATATATATATATATATATATATATATATATATATATATATACATGTGTGTGTATGTGTGTGTGTGTGTGTGCTAACATGATTTAGCATTATATAACCCAGAAAGGTTGTTATGCCTATAACCCTAATAACCAAACCAAACTTAGCTTAGTAAATCTTTTATTTGAATGAGGTGTTCCAAATAGTGAGATAAACTAACATAATTATCTTAGATGTCTTAATATGTAGATTTAACCAATAGAAAAACGTAATAAAACTATCACATAAAATATTTTTATTTAGTATATTTAAAATGAAAATGCTGTCGAAAAGACAAATCTTACTTCAGAAAATCCAAAAAGCGAGTACTAATGAAAGGATCGTTGAGAAAACAGCACCCGACGAGTGTTTCAACACAATGACGTCAAAGAGAGAGAATTTCTGCTGTTTAAATGCAAAAGTCGATGGAAAAGATCACACTGAGATGAGATTTTTAAAAGTGGTTGTGGATTCCGTTGAATTAAATATTCATGAATGGGTACCACCTTCTGAGAGAGTCAATTTTAGGAGACGAGTCTGAAAAATTCAAAATGACAAAATCAATAACAAAATTTCATACATTACAATTCACTTTTTAATTTTGAATTGGAATGATCTGTGTATAAGGTCTATTAATACAATATAGAACAACATGAATGCGCAAATACACCGTTATATATATGTATATATAGAAATGAACTTGAATCGCGAGTCGGAATTCTCCTACTAAAGTTTCACCTCAACGGATCATCAGGGAGTTTAGTGCTAAACTCCCTGATGATCCGTTGAGGTGAAACTTTAGTAGAAGAATTCCGACTCGCGATTTGAGTTCATTTTTGTAATTGGCTCTACCTCGTATTGAGCACTTTTGTAATTGTAGCTTTGTGGCATTTTACGGTGGGTTTTATTTTTCTTTTGACCAACTGATCGCATATCTCTTGATTTTTTCAACTGGTGTGACGAAGTTGGCATTTTTTTTTTTTTGTCCTATGATATTTTTTCTTTTTTCCCCCAGGCGGTGATTCGAGATATTTTTATCTCTTGTTCCTGGTGCGTTTTTTTTCTTTTTTCCTGGTAACCGTGAATGCTAGTAGATAGTAGGTTAGTAAATATATAAATATATATATATATATATATATGTGTGTGTGTGTGTTTGTGTGTGTGTGTGTGTGTGGAAGTTAATAATGGTGTATAATCCGGCAATATAGAGAAAAGTTGATAACAAGGTAATCCAAGCAGAAGTAGAGATTTATTGCGAAACAAGTCGACACTACAGCGTTTCTGTTTTAATGAACTATCCTCAAGACGAGGGATGATATTAGTGATGCTAAATCAAGAACGAATGTTTAAAAACGACAAAATGAAAAATCCTCTGGAAAATTTATGTTGGCCGTTTAAACAGTAAATCAGTGTTTTAATTTACTGTTTGAACGGCCAACTCTTTCTCGATATATAAATTTTCTTTTAGTTTTTCTATCTTTGTATTTTTAAACATCGACCATTGATTTAACATTATCATTCCTCGCTGAACTGATGATGGATTATTGGATCCGAAACGCTATAGCGTTGATTTTGTTTCTCAATAAATATCTCTTTCTGATCGGATTACATTGTTATTAATTTCTCTCTCTCACTGTCTCTCGCTTTATATACACATATATATATATATATATATATATATATATATATATATATATATTAGTAAAAAGTATATATATATATATATATATTAGTAAAAAGTAAAGTTGGCGACTGTAGTCGAGGGCGACCCGAAGACTCCTTTTTCAATAGCTACTACAACGAAGTATAGGGGAGGGCGCTACTCCTTTCCCTGGATTGCTCCAGCAATTGTAATTGATTGTTAAGCAAGGAGGTATCAAGTACCATTTTTTAAGTCTTTGGTATGACTCGACCTGGGATTGAACCCCGGTCTCCCGAACCATTTACGAACACTCTGCCCACTAGGCCGGTACACTATATATGCACGTGTGTGTGCGTGTGTATGTTGGGATTACAGTTGATTGTTCATATTTTGCTTAAATATCAAGCATAAATGAATTCTGAAATACTACAGCCGTACAGGTTGGATGGAAAAGGATACAAAGAAAGTCGGACAGACTAGGTTCTTCAGCCTTGGGGAGGCAACTAGTCTAGGAGAAGGAAAACTCTGAATTCAAACCTGTGAAACTCCGCTTAGAAAATTGACCTTGTGTCATATCCTGCCCGAGCGGAGGGGTTGGGTAAATATGACAAAGAAAGCCTGAAAGATGAAGCAACACTTTATTTCCATTACAAAAGCTCTTTAAAGGCACTGACAGCCTTTAAAATGCTTGCTACAGAATAATTCAATTAGAATAAAACGTTCAAAAATTTGGTAAATTTGAATATTAGGTTTTATTTTCACATGTGTTGATATTTAGTTTCGTAAAATTTATTAACGTCTACTTCGTCTTTTTATTTCGTTCAATTTATTGGCTTTAAACCCCTTAAGGTTAATTAGCAATTCAGAATGATTAATTAAGAATTTCATGAATATATATATATATATATATATATATATATATATATATATATATATATATATATATATATATATATATATTGGTTGTCACTTTAGACTTTTGGTCACTATTGTATTGGGAAATGGTCTTAAGTAACGTAAATCGTATGTCCATGATTGTCTCTATGCGTTGTCATTAATTCAACAAGTTTTAAATGGGTTCGTTTCTATACGTTTTGTTTATATTTATGTGTGAGTGGGTACTTAATGCATATATATATATATATATATATATATATATATACGATCAAAAGTAATACGGCAAATAGGAGTACTTATTTTGTGTTATTTTTTTATTGTTTTCAACTATAGGTAATCGTATGGAGGAAAGTTTTTGGGGAAACCTTTTTTCCTCGGAAGTTTTTATCTCTAATTTGAGTTGATATGCTATAAGAGCAGGGAAGAAAAAACACTGGTGTCGTAACATTGTTCCTTTACTGAATGTAATCTATTTTCTTGTTGCCCAGTCGGCTGGGGCTGTAGAATACACCAACTGCCTCACTGCAGAGGGGTAAGACACCCACCCCCAACGAGTGTCCTGGTATATGACACTAAACAATCTGATGGTGAGTTTCTAGTTATGCTGGAGCATTAGGGAATGCGGAGTACCTCTTTATTGCTATCGATCCCAGGTCCACTCTGGCCCGGAGTGGAAGCACCTGATAAGGTCCTATCTATTGGTGAAACAGAACTAAACTGTGTACTTATAATAAACTGAATTACTTGAAATAGAACTGTTTTTGACATTTAATTTGTATACTTGTGCTAAACTGAAGTGATTGATTTAGAACGGTTTAACTCAACTGAAAAGCTTGAAATAGAAATGTTTTTGACAATTAAACTGTGTACTTATGCTAAACTGAATTGTGTGAAATAGAACTGTTTATTTGTATAAAAATTTATTTGGCATTAAATAACCTACAAAGGTTGATATGCCATAAAATTCAAACAATAACCAACCAAATCAACTATTTTCCTAGTATTCAAATATCTTCAACGGACTCTTATATATCTGGTGACAGGGTACCTGACAGATGAGTTCCTTATTTAGAGGTATACGATAAGCATAGGATAGATAGATTTTAAATTTCCCGAGACTATTTTATTTGCTTCTTTGTTTATTTAGATGTTTATGTGGCACTTCAAATACGCCCATCCTATTTTTAAATAGAGTCATTCAGTTTGATGTTAAATCTGTTTGGGTTTAGTGTTTGCAGCGTTTTTTTTTTTTTATTTATCCTTATACGTTCCTATTATTGTTGTAAAATATTCAAATGATTTTTGAAATTCTTTCTATGCTTCTGACGTTAAGACTATAACTGTTTGAGCAGAAAATATTTTGCAAGTATTAGTTTCCCGTAATCCACTGATTGTGTCTTTTAGTTATCAATTCTAAGGTAAAATGGACATTCTTAATTGCAATTTTTACTTCTGCGGTTAAATTCGTGGTAAAATTTAACCGTCTTTTTAGTTGTGAAGCTTGTGAATAAGATGGATGACTTGAGATGTTTGCAGCATATTTTGTACCTAATGTTACATGGTTGGTAAAATTTAGTGATTTTATAATGTGCTTTTTATCGATTACTAAATTATTTACTATATAGTTGATTCCTGAGATTTCTCTGGGTTATTTGGTTGACAATTGGTCTGTATGCTTGGACCTTTAAGATATATTTAAGTTTACTTTCAAATAACCTGATATTCGTATCTATTCATGTTAGTGGTGAGAGACTCTTGTTAAATGTTATTATGTGGGGAATACGAATACATTTTCTCTTTTGGTGTGTGCGTATCTTACCAAGAGTAAATAGGTTTCGTTGATATATAAGTGGTTAGCGACCTTAGTTGAGGGTGACCAGGAGGCTCCATTTTCAATAGCTTCTTCACCGAGGTGTAGGGGAAGGAGCCATTCCTTTCCCTGGATTGCTCCACTTTACCCTTGATACGTACCTTACAAGGGTAAAGTGGAGCAATACGTACCTTATATCGCTGAGTGTTAGAAAGCAGGTATCAAGTACCATTTTTTAAGTCTTTGGTATGACCCGACCTGGGATTGAACCCAGGCCTCCCGGGCTATTGGCGAACGCTCTTCCCACTAGACCAATGAGCTGGTATCAAACTTAACTAAACAAAAGAATAAAATTTCGAAATCAAATAACTCACAAGGAGTTGATTTGCCGTTAAACAAATAAATCAAACCAAACAAATGAATTTAATTCGACACCAAATAACCATAAGGTGTTGCTCTGTTGTTAAACGAAAAAACAAACAACCAATAAAACAAAAAAAAAACAAAAAAAAACAAGGATCATGAAGCCAACACTCAACTGCTAGGTTTGACACATGGTCATTTTATTGTGGAAGCTATAAAGAATCTTGACACATGTTTGATCTCGTCGACATTGTTTATTTATGTCACGTCGGGTGCCAAAAGATAAACTCACACCTGTCAAGCAGTATTGACTAAAGGATATGCATCATGAGACCAGGCAGTTAACACAAACACAATCAGGCACGAATTCCGCGTGGACTCCGTAAAACCAGTAATTGATTATGTGATAAGGAGGGGTTAACGGATTTAAAAAGATCAAAAAATAACTTGGTTCTGTATATTATTGGATACCACTATTGTTCAACTTACTTCAACATTGAATAATCTAATGGTTGAAATGCTGTAAAACCAACTAACTAAACAAATTCACCGATTCTTCTTCAGATTACTGAAAAGCTTTCTCTCGATGTCTATATTATTCGATTTTTACCGAAAAAATGGTGGTGGTTAACTTTTAAAAAAAGCAGCAAATTAATTTGAAATTAGCAAAATAAAGACTATTTTCAAGAAACTTAGTTCCCCATACTCTCTCCTCCTAAAAAATTTTTTAAACAAAAATTATGAGTAAAATATTCTTTTCAGCAGTTTGACTTATTTCCTCTCTTCTTTTTTTCCGCTAATTAGTACGATATGTTCTTTTTACTAAGTTGGTTCATCCAATTTTTTAAAAAAGATAATTATTCGACGGCGTATTTGTATTCTTGTGTCTGTTTGAGAACGATAATGCGTTATAGAGAAACGTCATTTTCGGCTGATATTACTAACTTTATGAAATAAAAAATTCTTTGAAGCTATCTGTTACCTGGAGATTTTTTTTTTTACTAATACCATTGCAAACAGACCTTTTATCTTTCACTGATAGGAAATTATTTATTTTGAACTTATAGGGACTCATCTTTTTTTTTTTCTTTCAGAACATATCGATAACTTTATCTTCGGTATTCATTAGTTGTCAGTCTTATTGAAAATTCTAAAAGATTAGATTAACACATAAAACTGGTATCTGAATATGCAATAGATTCGTAAGAGAAACATTTTCTTAAAAATGTCTTTTCCCAAGTCTTGTTGGGGCTGTAGAATACACCGACTGCTTCTCAGCAGGAGGGTAAGTCCCCCCGCTCCAACGATAGTCCTGGAGATGACACTAAACAATCTGATGGGAGGTTCCAGTAATGCTCCAAACTTTGGGGAATACGGAGTACATCCTCATTGTCATCGCTCCCAGTTCACTCTGGCTGAAGTGGTAGTACTTGATACTATTTACCCAACCCCTCCGCCCGGCAGGATATGACACAAGGTCAATTTTTAAGCGGGTTTAACAGGTTTGAATTCAGAGTTTTCCTTCTCCTAGACTAGTTGCCCTAACCAAGGCTGAAGAACCTAGTCTGTCCTACTATTTACCCATAGCTGGAGGGAGAATAATTGGATTCATAC
>OY757909.1:35841528-35989028 GCA_963585895.1 Sepioteuthis lessoniana
ACCAGGAGACCAGGGTTCAAACATAGGCCGAGTCATACCAAAGACTCAAAAAGTGGTACTTGATGTTTCCTTGTTTAATACTCAGCATTATAAGGTTGGGATAAGGGTAAAGTGGAGAAATCCGAGGAAAAGAGTACAAACCTCCCCTACATTTCTGTGTGGTAGCTATCGAAAAGGGAGCCTTCGGTCGCTCTCGACTGTGGTCGCTAACTTTACTTTTATATATATATATATATATATATAATAACTTGAATGAAAATAAAAGAACGAAACGCTTCCCTTACCATTTCATATAAAGACATCGTTTTTGTGGTATAAAATTTCATTTTTGATCAAGTTAACCTTACGGAAAATCATATCAGTTAAATTATGCGTATTGTCTTCCAGTGGATTTTATTCCAAACTTTAAACATTTTTTCTACAGAAGAGAAGAGAAATAGAAGGTGGAATTCAATTTAGCGAAGTGTTTGTGAATTAATTCATTTTTCCTTTTTATTATGGTGCTTCTTTTTAAGACGTTCGAGAAATATTATTTGAAAAAGAAAAAAAAAGACAAGAAGAAAATTATTGGTTGACGTTATAACTTCATATGAGGTTGTTTTGGTAAAAACATAAGAAAGACGGATTTTTATGAAACTTGAAAAAGAGGGTAACAAAAACTTTCGAAGTCTTATAAAAATCCTTGTCGGTCTATCCTCCATCTCTGTCTCAGTCAGCCAGTCTGTTTGCCCATCCCCCCCTCTCTCTCTCTCAATTTATATATATATATATATGCTAAATCTGGCAAGAAAAGTGGAATAAGCACATGTTGCTTTTTTTTTATTTAGGAGTAAATAAACTAGAGACAAGACGCAATATATTTTAATTAAATAGCAGAACAGTCTGACTTTAGAAGATTTGCCTTGAACCAACTGGATTAGAATATTTGAATTAATTGTATACTTTTTAACATCTCATGTAGATGTTAATATCATGAAATAGACGAATATTATTATGGAATAACACAATGGCGAGGAAAAATATGAAATGATTTTTCAATTTGCATCCCTAAAACAAATACAAGGTAAAACTAGGTAGAGACATTAGTGGACTATCAACTGATATGTCTTGCAAGCAGTTTAGCAGAGCCAATTGAAAGGAAACATAGCTCCAACAAAAAGCGATTGAACATATTTAATTGAAAGGAAGCGAGGCTTTAACAAAAAGCGTTTGAACGGGACTAATTGAAAGTCATAAAGTAACTAAATAAAAGGAAACATGGCTCCAACAAAAAGCGATTGAACATAACTAAATGAAAGGAAACATGGCTCCAACAAAAAGCGATTGAACATAACTAAATAAAAGGAAACATGGCTCCAACAAAAAGCGATTGAACATAACTAAATAAAAGGAAACATGGCTCCAACAAAAAGCGATTGAACATAACTAAATACAAGGAAACATGGCTCCAACAAAAAGCGATTGAACATAACTAAATAAAAGGAAACATGGCTCCAACAAAAAGCGATTGAACATAACTAAATGAAAGGAAACATGGCTCCAACAAAAAGCGATTGAACATAACTAAATAAAAGGAAACATGGCTCCAACAAAAAGCGATTGAACATAACTAAATACAAGGAAACATGGCTCCAACAAAAAGCGATTGAACATAACTAAATAAAAGGAAACATGGCTCCAACAAAAAGCGATTGAACATAACTAAATACAAGGAAACATGGCTCCAACAAAAAGCGATTGAACATAACTAAATAAAAGGAAACATGGCTCCAACAAAAAGAGATTGAACATAACTAAATGAAAGGAAACATGGCTCCAACAAAAAGCGATTGAACATAACTAAATGAAAGGAAACATGGCTCCAACAAAAAGCGATTGAACATAACTAAATACAAGGAAACATGGCTCCAACAAAAAGCGATTGAACATAACTAAATACAAGGAAACATGGCTCCAACAAAAAGCGATTGAACATAACTAAATAAAAGGAAACATGGCTCCAACAAAAAGCGATTGAACATAACTAAATAAAAGGAAACATGGCTCCAACAAAAAGCGATTGAACATAACTAAATGAAAGGAAACATGGCTCCAACAAAAAGCGATTGAACATAACTAAATAAAAGGAAACATGGCTCCAACAAAAAGCGATTGAACATAACTAAATACAAGGAAACATGGCTCCAACAAAAAGCGATTGAACATAACTAAATACAAGGAAACATGGCTCCAACAAAAAGCGATTGAACATAACTAAATAAAAGGAAACATGGCTCCAACAAAAAGCGATTGAACATAACTAAATAAAAGGAAACATGGCTCCAACAAAAAGCGATTGAACATAACTAAATGAAAGGAAACATGGCTCCAACAAAAAGCGATTGAACATAACTAAATGAAAGGAAACATGGCTCCAACAAAAAGCGATTGAACATAACTAAATGAAAGGAAACATGGCTCCAACAAAAAGCGATTGAACATAACTAAATGAAAGGAAACATGGCTCCAACAAAAAGCGATTGAACATAACTAAATAAAAGGAAACATGGCTCCAACAAAAAGCGATTGAACATAACTAAATAAAAGGAAACATGGCTCCAACAAAAAGCGATTGAACATAACTAAATGAAAGGAAACATGGCTCCAACAAAAAGCGATTGAACATAACTAAATGAAAGGAAACATGGCTCCAACAAAAAGCGATTGAACATAACTAAATGAAAGGAAACATGGCTCCAACAAAAAGCGATTGAACATAACTAAATGAAAGGAAACATGGCTCCAACAAAAAGCGATTGAACATAACTAAATAAAAGGAAACATGGCTCCAACAAAAAGCGATTGAACATAACTAAATACAAGGAAACATGGCTCCAACAAAAAGCGATTGAACATAACTAAATAAAAGGAAACATGGCTCCAACAAAAAGCGATTGAACATAACTAAATACAAGGAAACATGGCTCCAACAAAAAGCGATTGAACATAACTAAATAAAAGGAAACATGGCTCCAACAAAAAGCGATTGAACATAACTAAATACAAGGAAACATGGCTCCAACAAAAAGCGATTGAACATAACTAAATACAAGGAAACATGGCTCCAACAAAAAGCGAATGAACATAACTAAATAAAAGGAAACATGGCTCCAACAAAAAGCGATTGAACATAACTAAATAAAAGGAAACATGGCTCCAACAAAAAGCGATTGAACATAACTAAATGAAAGGAAACATGGCTCCAACAAAAAGCGATTGAACATAACTAAATGAAAGGAAACATGGCTCCAACAAAAAGCGATTGAACATAACTAAATGAAAGGAAACATGGCTCCAACAAAAAGCGATTGAACATAACTAAATGAAAGGAAACATGGCTCCAACAAAAAGCGATTGAACATAACTAAATAAAAGGAAACATGGCTCCAACAAAAAGCGATTGAACATAACTAAATAAAAGGAAACATGGCTCCAACAAAAAGCGATTGAACATAACTAAATGAAAGGAAACATGGCTCCAACAAAAAGCGATTGAACATAACTAAATGAAAGGAAACATGGCTCCAACAAAAAGCGATTGAACATAACTAAATGAAAGGAAACATGGCTCCAACAAAAAGCGATTGAACATAACTAAATGAAAGGAAACATGGCTCCAACAAAAAGCGATTGAACATAACTAAATAAAAGGAAACATGGCTCCAACAAAAAGCGATTGAACATAACTAAATACAAGGAAACATGGCTCCAACAAAAAGCGATTGAACATAACTAAATAAAAGGAAACATGGCTCCAACAAAAAGCGATTGAACATAACTAAATACAAGGAAACATGGCTCCAACAAAAAGCGATTGAACATAACTAAATAAAAGGAAACATGGCTCCAACAAAAAGCGATTGAACATAACTAAATACAAGGAAACATGGCTCCAACAAAAAGCGATTGAACATAACTAAATACAAGGAAACATGGCTCCAACAAAAAGCGATTGAACATAACTAAATAAAAGGAAACATGGCTCCAACAAAAAGCGATTGAACATAACTAAATAAAAGGAAACATGGCTCCAACAAAAAGCGATTGAACATAACTAAATGAAAGGAAACATGGCTCCAACAAAAAGCGATTGAACATAACTAAATGAAAGGAAACATGGCTCCAACAAAAAGCGATTGAACATAACTAAATGAAAGGAAACATGGCTCCAACAAAAAGCGATTGAACATAACTAAATGAAAGGAAACATGGCTCCAACAAAAAGCGATTGAACATAACTAAATGAAAGGAAACATGGCTCCAACAAAAAGCGATTGAACATAACTAAATGAAAGGAAACATGGCTCCAACAAAAAGCGATTGAACATAACTAAATGAAAGGAAACATGGCTCCAACAAAAAGCGATTGAACATAACTAAATGAAAGGAAACATGGCTCCAACAAAAAGCGATTGAACATAACTAAATACAAGGAAACATGGCTCCAACAAAAAGCGATTGAACATAACTAAATAAAAGGAAACATGGCTCCAACAAAAAGCGATTGAACATAACTAAATGAAAGGAAACATGGCTCCAACAAAAAGCGATTGAACATAACTAAATACAAGGAAACATGGCTCCAACAAAAAGCGATTGAACATAACTAAATGAAAGGAAACATGGCTCCAACAAAAAGCGATTGAACATAACTAAATACAAGGAAACATGGCTCCAACAAAAAGCGATTGAACACAACTAGATAAAAGGAGACATGGCTCCAACAAACAGCGATTGAACATAACTAAATGAAAGGAAACATGGCTCCAACAAAAAGCGATTGAACACAACTAGATAAAAGGAGACATGGCTCCAACAAACAGTGATTGAACATAACTAAATGAAAGGAAACATGGCTCTAACAAAAATTGGTTGGGCATCACTAAGTGAAAGGAAACGTAGCTCAAATTAAAAAGGAGTGAACATATATAATTGAAAGGAAATATGGCTTCAACAAAAGAACTCTCACTAAAGCAGTGGTAAGGATCACAAACTTATTCAAGAAGACAATCCACACCGGAATGTGGCAAAAAATGGATATTCCCAGTCAACCGTGTCTGAAATAAATTGAACTCAATGGTAGACTAGGATATCCATCAAAAAGCCTGGGGAGTAAAGTCAAAGCAAAATTGTTTAAAAAGAGAAAATGTACAACAAAAAGAATGGGTCGAAACAGGAATTATTGCTTGGGAAAAAAAACTTTAAAAAATCATCTGAATGAAATGAGCTTTATAAAAATACAAAACCAGCACTTACAAAACAATCAAAAGAAAATTCGTTTAAATAAACTAAAAAGAAACAATTATGGCGTGCGGACAATTGGACGAACGTGATATTCAATGAAAAGCAGTAATTTCCATCGGCCAAGGCAATGATATAGGAACATTTGTCTGGTGCTATTCAAATGAAACATAAAAAGATAACTGCCTGAAGCAAAAAAATAAATTTTCCTAGTATTTCATAATTTGGTTTGTATGCTTCCGTCAAATACATCCAAACAGGCCGAATCTCTACTGCATAGTCTGGAACAGGCAGCAGTTACCTCATGAGCTTTAATCAAAGAAGTGTCATCTCCTCACTAATTGGTGATTATCTGAAATTAGCGAACAAGTTCCCCTACCTCGGAAGCAGCGTCGCATCTACCAAAAATGACATCATTACGTGACTAGCGAAGGCATGGACAGCTATTGATAGACTATCGGCCATATGGAAGTAATACCTTTCCGATAAAATAAAACACAGCTTCTTTTAAGCAGCAGTCATGTCAATAATACTATATGGATGCACCACATGTACGCTGACAAAGCGTATAGAGGAAAAGCTTGACGGCAATTGCACAAGAATACTACAAGTTGTATTGGACAAATCCTGGAGGTAACATTCCAGAAAACAGCAGTTGTATGGCCACCTACCACCCATCCGAAAAACCATCAAAATTAAACGAACAATGCATGCGGTACATTGCTAGAGAAGTAAGGACGAACTCATAAGTGATGTACTCCTGAGGATTCCATTCACACGGACGAGCAAGTGTTGGGTGACCAACTAGAACCTATCTAATGCAACTCTTTCGTGATAGAACCGACCAACTTCAATAATAGATACATTGAAATCCGGGATAATTTTTCCCTTCCAGCAATAGAAAATTGGTTTGATTATGTTATCATAATAAGTCATTTATTCAGGACGATAATGTATCTTCTCACAACATTACAGGGATATAAAATATTCTTCAGGTAAGACATAAAATCAACGACATGGCAAGTAAACAGACTAGATTTAAATAAAATTATGGCGTAAATTAAAAAAAAAGTTCCATGAGAACTCTCTCCAAAGATCTATTAACTGGCATTCAGGAAAATTTGAACCATTTTGATAAAGAATATTGCTTTATATTTATGAAACACCTTACTGAAAGAATTAAGACATCAAAAAAACTTGAGATAGGACAGTTAAGTATTCTTTCTTTTTTCTTTGTTAATTAATTCCATTTTCCCTTCAATATTGCGTCATTCCATAATAAATTCCTTTCCATTTAAAAAAATTATACCATTAATTCAAATTATTCAACCTAGTTAATTCAAGGTATAATTTATTAAACCAGGATAAATTTAAAAAATTGCTTCGAGTCTGTTATTCGTTTATTTACCGCTAAATAATAAAACGTAACCAATACCCTCTAAATATGCTGATTGTATAATTTTTGCCATGAACAGGAATTATGTATGGCAATAACTCCTTTGGGCCCGTGGTGTAATGGTTATCGTCGTAGGAAATGGATACGGCGACACGAGTTCAAATCCTGGACGAGACTGAATGCATTTCCCTTAGCACTAATACCCTTGGGAACGATATGAATCCAATTATTCTCCCTCCAGCTATGAGTAAATAGTAAGACAGACTGGGTTCTTCAGCCTTGGTGAGGCAACTAGTCTAGGGGAAGGAAAGCTATAAATTGAAACCTGTTAAACTCCGCTTAAAAATTGACCTTGTGTCATATCCTGCCCGAGCGGAGGGGTTGTGTAAATAGGATAACTCCTTTGTGTCAGTAGTAAAGAAAATTTTTTTTCGTTCAGTAATATATATGAACTAATGTGCAGTAGCTGATAGAAAGTTATGCAAATACATATATGAACAGGCAACAATTTGTTTAGTTTTTAATTGTTTTAAACAATTTAGACAATTAATGATTTTGTTTATGGGCTAATCTAGAATAAACTATTTTCTCAATTTTTCCGGATAGCAAAATATAGGATTAAGTCTCACCGAAATCTCGTATTTCATCGAAATTAAAAAGTAATGTGATATCAAAAAAGATTAGTCGGCTGCAGATTTTGGTCGAAAGCGAATAAACCCTGGGTAAGATCATTAAAAAAATAAGGAAAATATGAATTCCAAGATCCATGATGTATTTATTTGAAGGTGCTTGTATTCAGATTTGTTTTTTTCCTAAACTAGTTGTCTATACAAATCTGGGAGGAAAACATTGAAATTATACTAGCTGTATTTTGCTTTAAATTGATTTTGTATTGTATCTTCTCTATGGCTGAGGGACTGTTATCTTATACACACTGCAGTAAGAAGATCCTATTTTGATGGAACATGAACCATTATAGCAAACATAAAAACACTGTGGCGCTTCTGTTAAAGTAAAACTATTTAAATGAAGATTAAATAGTTTGCTTAATGTTCGCCAAATACTTTTTAGATCAATATCACAATTGCGGTATCGATCTTAATTTTTTGCTCAGAAAGAAGCGATATTAATTTACTAAAAGATTACAATTGTTTTGTACAGAATCGTCCACGGACTGCTCAGTGTGATCTGCGCAACTACTCAACCCACATTGTGTTTCTTAATTCGAAAAACTAGCCGGTTACAGGTTTGGGTTAAAACTGTATAAACTACGAGTCAGCTCTAACAAGAAAAAATGATCAACATAATAATCTATTTTGTTTAAGGTATATCTTTAAAAACCAGAATGTTTAGCTACAAACTAAAAACGTTTTGCGTCTTAGATATTAGTGGTTTATTTACTGCTAAGTTAACCTAAGTGACACATACTCTAAGTATGATAATTCTATAATTTTTTGCTTGTTGTAGTATATATATAATTATGTTGGGATTTACTAGGGCTATCTAATAACGTGAATATAAACAGACAATTGCATCAGATTGATTAATTGCTATAACTCATTTCTTTATAAATATAGGGTTGTTTACTAAGTAAAAAAATTCAACGAAACCTTTATTAACAGCTTATTAATTATTTACTAAAATTTCTATAAAAGAAGATCACTATAAAAACTACATCGAATTCCAAAAAATGTCATTGAAGTATTCGTCTTCGCCATGACTTCAGGATAAAAAAGAGGCGTTGAAAATCTTTGGTTTAATCAGATTTTGGTATTGGTAGACTTGAATGGCACCTGGCAGGAAAAAAGAATGTTAAAGACGAAGAATCAGCTCGAAGACTCACGTGTTAAACGACTGTGTCAGTGGAACCGATGCCTTAGAGAATGGTAATTCCAAGAAACAGATTTAGAAAAGAGAAATCAATATCACAAGACACCGTCGACGGTTTGACATCAAGAAATCGATAAACTGGATTTAGTAAACAGTGATAGACAAATCATAAATATTTTCTACACTCAAGAAAGGTATATATATATATATATATATATATATATATATATATATATATATATATATACATATGATACTTTAAAATATGGATAAACCATATTGTTATTTATATTCGTTCTTTGTGTTGCAATCAATTATAGCTAAAAAAATTTTCAAAAATATAATTACATTCTTCTACTGATGTATTATGTTCAAAACCAGAAAAGTTAAGGAATGATTATAAATATTAAGGAAAATTTCTTCTTCTTCATCTGACCTCAGGTCGAAATTATTAGAGAACAACTTGTAGAGAACTACTAAAAAATAATAAAGAAATATGCCTACTTCACTTGTTCATCTATTTATAAATGCACACACGGAGCCACAACGATACACACACACACACACACACACACACACACACACACACACACACACACACACACACACATACACATATATATATATATATATATAATGACCTTTTTAGTAACGTACTTTAGCTACGTGTAGTTTTGATGCTATTTTCTTATTTGTATTTTATCTTATATATATATATATATATATATATATATATATATATAGGTATCATACAATTACATGTTTGTACAGCAGTATTGCTTCCAACAAAGCCTTCATTAGATGATGACTCGGGGTTCAGGTATAGTTTCGGGGTCAAAGCATCATTACCACTAGCACAGAGTGACCCAGCAGTAACTCACAACACCACCAGAGTTTGTTGGATCGTTGTCACTCAATAGGATTGGTATGTCCACGCTGATGCAGTTAGAGCCTTATCTTGGATCGTTTTGATGGAGAAAATCCAAGATTAATCATGAATGCAGAGGTTGAGTTGGTAATGAAACCTCGGCATCTGACCTTGGTTATCCAGCCATTTCCGACACATTGTTTTCGCAGATCCTCATATTTTTCCAACTTATGTTGACGATTCCTACTCGAAGTTTTCTTCAAAAGGGACTGTTAAATCAATAAAAAAAAGTTTTTGAAATTTTACGGACCAAATGACAATATCTGGACGCTGTGTAGTTTACGCTATTTCAGTTTGAAATACGAAGTGATGTTCTAAATCGGTTGCGACGAATAACATAACATATATGTAATAGAGTAATTAACATTAAATAGAGTACATGAATAGTTGAATTGAAATAAGTAAAAGGCTTACTCGCAGTTGGACCGTAACGAGCAAAGAAGTAATAGGAAACAGTTGATCAACGAAATACCGACGCTTCGTATTTGAATTAAAAGTTCTTTTCTTCTTCTTTTCTGGTTCATTTCAATCTACAAATAGTCTGCCTTCAGCCGGGAAAATACTCAGTGTTTTGGGTTGAATATTTCCTTTTTTCTCTGCTTTCTCTTGATAATTCCGTAAGATGGTCCTCAAAGAAATGCAGATTTCGTTTTGAATTTCTCCCACACTCCTTCTCCAAAATGTCCGAAACCTACTCACTTAGAGTAAGCTATTGTTTGCAACTTTTTTTTCTACGAATAGAATACCTACTCTTGGTTTCTCTATATTTTTTACCATTTCTTTGGGACGGAGGAGTTTAACGGAAAGCATCTCTAGAGTTTCGCTCCGGCGCAACGTTCAAGCGTTGGCTGAATGGTTCAGACACTGCCTGGCAAATTAGCGCAAGACGTGTTCTAGACTGTTTCCGGACAAAACCAAAATTGTCTCTAAAAGCCAACTGAAAATTCGGAAAGAAAAAAAGGCTAACTGCCCTTGGCCACTCGCTTTTATACCCATAAAGGGACATTAAGTTTAACTTTGAAATAAGCCAATAACATTCGGGCAACTGTCGAATTTACAAATTCCCAAACATTTCCAAAAACGGCTTGCCTGGGTAAGATATTTAACTGCAGCCGGTGGCACGTCTTCAAATCTGGAGGTTTTGAGAATATGCAGTCACTGTTTTATCAACAAGTTGACTCAGATTGGTAGTTCCTGTTAGGGTACTATCTAAAAGTCAATAATATATTTGGAAATTATTCGTATTAAATTGTAATACTTGATAACTGTGTGCAAATTTCTATAAGATAGGGATATTTATTTCATATAACTGTAAGTATAGAAAAGATTATTGATAAATGAAAAAGCAAATTAAAAACAAAAATGCAATGGATCACTGATTATATACTTATGGCTACAATCAAACATTTACAAATTAATCAAACATTGACATTAAATAATCAATACGGTGTTGCCATTGTTGCATATTGACCTTGACTGAGCTGTCAATTGAAGATCTTAAAACAGCTGTGTAAAAAAGAGAACATGAGAACAGCAGAAGCAGATCACGTGGGTTGACAACCAGAAGTATTACTGGAACGTATCGGCGTTATGAAATCATATATACACGGGTATCCGCAGACGTAACAGTCAGTTCCGGTCAGTCAGTCAGTCAGTCGCCGGGCAGTCAAGTCAGAATAGAATCCACCCTGGGCACTACCCTCGGAGAGGGCTGTGGCCCCCGGAGGAGAAGCAGAAGGGCTGAGTGGGACTCCGAATATTATCAGTATAGCAGTCCTGCGTCTATCTATCTCTTTCTCTCTCTCTCACTCTCTCTCTCTTTCTCTCTCTCTCTCTCTCTCTCTCTCTCTCTCACACACACACGCACACACTTACAGCCAATTTCTGATATTTTGGATAAAGAAGAGAGATTTTTATTTTTATAAAGAATCGTTATGCCTCTTCTTCATCATGGCTACACAACACCATACTGTTAAATAAATAAACCAACCAACTTAAAATATAAGCCACTGTGAAAGCGTTTAATTTGGTAAGTATATGTTTATGGTGATCAGTACATGCTTTACGCTTTAAAAAATCAAATAAATAGAATGGCTAGGATTTCTAGAAATTCTAGTATCACTTTGATAATTTCTATACAGATATTACAGCAAAATTGAAAAAAAAATCCTATACGTACATTGCTTACATGTCTCCAACATTTGTTCTTATTTTGACTGTCACACTGACAATGTTTCGGCCGTTGAAAAGAGGGAAAAAAAGCGAAAAGAGAAATAGTAAACGAAAAGCTAACATGCTCTTGTTGAAGTCAGAGAAAAATTTCTAGATTGAAGACTTGAAAAAAAGTCGCGTTAATAAACATGTAAGATGAGACAAAAAGATAATATTGTTAGGAAGAAAACTCTCGAAGATATAAAAGAAGAAAAAAATATGTAGTAACGAATTAGGTATACTAGAAGGGCTACCCGGCATTGCCCGGTGTAGGAAATAACATTACATATTACAGTAGAGTAAGAAATGTTCTTTTTACAATATTTTTTCTAAATTCATTTATTCATTTAATAATTGATCGTTTTGATTTACTTTTCTAATTAGAAGCAGATCTTAATTAGTTGGCATATTCGACAGCCCTAGTTGACTGATGTGGTAGAATACATCGACTGTATCTCTTCATAGGGTTAAGGAGCCCCAACCTCTAACGAGTGTCTTTGATAGGACACTAAACTGCGTGTGATGGGAGTGTTCGTGAATGTGGCGCGCCCTCCACATTGCCATTATTCTCAAGTCCCCTCTGATCTGAAATGATAGTATATGTTAGAGCCTCATCTATGGGACTCTAACAGGTAATTTTTTTATCATCTTCAATAGTTGAAACCATTTAACTATGTGCAAACAAATAACTGTTAAATTGAATTATTAGAATTACATATCAATACGCGGAGCAATTTAACTGGGAACAATGAAATGATTAAGGTTGAATATAATTACTTGTTTTAAATAGTATCACTTGTTACCATTTTATTGTGGGCAAATAAAACTATTAGTACTTGATAGCAATATTTGAAACCATTTAACTGTGTGCAAATAAATGTGCTCCAACTCATTAAAAAAAATTACTTACAGATTAAACGTTTTCAAATCATATATTTTGAGATAAACGTATAAAAACATTAGTTAGCATTATTTAACCTCCAAGACTTAATATGCCGTCAAACGAAAGCAACCCATTTTACTTTAAAATATCTTTTTCGAAATCGAGTTTTATTGTTTCGAAATGAACAAAGTGTAAATGAGAAATATATTTTCCGAAACAGAAGATTGAAAAAAATAACTGAAAGTTTGGTTTGGTTTGGTTTCTTTGTTTAATGGCATATTAACCTTCGAGGTTTATTTAACGCCAAAGTCATGCTTGTTGAAGAACAGTTGTAGTACTATTTAACAAATAACTGGGAGTTTATACCAATTCCAAGAGTATTTTTTCTGAGAGTGAATGTAATATGGAGACTGGAATCCGATCTCGCTTACAATGGAGTTGCTGTTCATCACGTTAACCAGTACACCTTTTGCCCAGTCGGCTGGTCTGTGTGTGTGTGTGGGGGGGGTTGTGGACTGCACCGACTACAAAGTAAGACACCACTAACGAGTGTCCTGAATATGACACGAAACAATGAGATGGTGAGGTTCCAGTAATGTTGGGCCTTTGGAGATTTAGGAGTACTCCTTCATTGCCATTGCTCCCCGCTCCACTCTGGCCGGGAGTGATGTCACCAGTTAGGGTCTTATCTTTGGGTCAAATAGAACTAAACTCTATCCTTATACTAAACTGCTTAAAATATGACTGCTTAGATATTTAAGCTGCGTAATTATGCTAAACTGAATTGTTTGAAATGGAACTGTTTTTGCATGCTAAACTGAATTGTTTGAAATGGAACTGTTTTGCATGCTATACTGAATTGTTTGAAATAGAACTGTTTTAGACATTGAAACTGCTTACGCTAAACTGAATTCTTTGAAATAGAACTGTTTATATGTAAAAAAATAGATTTGGCATTAAACAACCTACAATGGTTGAGACACACCATAAAGCCAAACCTAACCAAACTACGCCTAACCTAACCGTACTACGCCTTCTGAAATATGGAGTAACTAGTTTAGAAAAAAACATTTGTACATTTTCTTGTTAAATAAAAAAGATAAAGCTTTTCAAATAATAAAATATGTTTTAGTTTGAATACATTCATCATTTAACGATTTCTGCTGATTTAGAATTTATTGAAGACTCATCTGTATAAGAAATATGATTATTTTTCCATAGTGAAATATTTTTGGCCATATTTTATCTCAAAAGTGTGAAAAACAAAGGAGATCATAGTTAGGAGTTTGAGTAAGATCATCTGCTGCTATTAAAAGCCTTCATAATAAACTTTAATTGTTTTTTGTTTTTTTACAGGACTGTTTATTCGGAAGAGTAAATAAATGAAATTTCAGAAAAAACATTCTCGTTCAATCGCAAATTTTTACGTGTGTTGAAATAATTGTAGATTCTGGATTTAGTATTTGTATTTTTTTTTCTTCAGTTATTAAAGTGCCATTCACGGGAAAATAAAATACGTTTTTAGGAATGATGTTAAAATTTAACATTCTTCAGTTATTAAAGTGCCATTCACTGGAAAATAAAATACGTTTTTAGGAATGATGTTAAAATTTAACATTCTTCAGTTATTAAAGTGCCATTCACTGGAAAATAAAATACGTTTTTAGGAATGATGTTAAAATTTAACATTCTTCAGTTATTAAAGTGCCATTCACTGGAAAATAAAATATGTTTTTAGGAATGATGTTAAAATTTAACATTCTTCAGTTATTAAAGTGCCATTCACTGGAAAATAAAATACGTTTTTAGGTATGATGTTAAAATTTAACATTCTTCAGTTATTAAAGTGCCATTCACTGGAAAATAAAATATGTTTTTAGGTATGATGTTAAAATTTAACATTCTTCAGTTATTAAAGTGCCATTCACTGGAAAATAAAATACGTTTTTAGGTATGATGTTAAAATTTAACATTCTTCAGTTATTAAAGTGCCATTCACTGGAAAATAAAATACGTTTTTAGGTATGATGTTAAAATTTAACATTCTTCAGTTATTAAAGTGCCATTCACTGGAAAATAAAATACGTTTTTAGGTATGATGTTAAAATTTAACATTCTTCAGTTATTAAAGTGCCATTCACTGGAAAATAAAATACGTTTTTAGGTATGATGTTAAAATTTAACATTCTTCAGTTATTAAAGTGCCATTCACTGGAAAATAAAATACGTTTTTAGGTATGATGTTAAAATTTAACATTCTTCAGTTATTAAAGTGCCATTCACTGGAAAATAAAATACGTTTTTAGGTATGATGTTAAAATTTAACATTCTTCAGTTATTAAAGTGCCATTCACTGGAAAATAAAATACGTTTTTAGGTATGATGTTAAAATTTAACATTCTTCAGTTATTAAAGTGCCATTCACTGGAAAATAAAATACGTTTTTAGGTATGATGTTAAAATTTAACATTCTTCAGTTATTAAAGTGCCATTCACTGGAAAATAAAATACGTTTTTAGGTATGATGTTAAAATTTAACATTCTTCAGTTATTAAAGTGCCATTCACTGGAAAATAAAATACGTTTTTAGGTATGATGTTAAAATTTAACATTCTTCAGTTATTAAAGTGCCATTCACTGGAAAATAAAATACGTTTTTAGGTATGATGTTAAAATTTAACATTCTTCAGTTATTAAAGTGCCATTCACTGGAAAATAAAATACGTTTTTAGGTATGATGTTAAAATTTAACATTCTTCAGTTATTAAAGTGCCATTCACTGGAAAATAAAATACGTTTTTAGGTATGATGTTAAAATTTAACATTCTTCAGTTATTAAAGTGCCATTCACTGGAAAATAAAATACGTTTTTAGGTATGATGTTAAAATTTAACATTCTTCAGTTATTAAAGTGCCATTCACTGGAAAATAAAATATGTTTTTAGGTATGATGTTAAAATTTAACATTCTTCAGTTATTAAAGTGCCATTCACTGGAAAATAAAATACGTTTTTAGGAATGATGTTAAAATTTAACATTCTTCAGTTATTAAAGTGCCATTCACGGGAAAATAAAATATGTTTTTAGGAATGATGTTAAAATTTAACATTCTTTGAACGAGAATAGATTAAGTTATTACATTACGAAATGATTTCAATTGTTCTAAAACACCCAGTACATCTCGAATGATATGACATTATCAGAAATTTCATATAAGTATATTTTAGATATATTTTGGAAAGAGTCTTTTTCTTTTGTCAATTCCATGTACATTTTTGTGTTACCACGCTTCGTTTTTTTTATTTTTTTTGTTTTTTGTTTTTTTTTTTTCTTTCGGACATGAAATATTCCCGTCTTTGTTTTCATCTGTTTTCTCCCAGACAATCCTGTTTTTTTTATCTCATGTTACGTTATTTTTATTCTCTTTCTGTTGTTTTCCAATTAAATTTTTTTCCTTATTTTGTCACTATCTGCCATTTTATAAAATATTGCCGACTTTCACAAGTGCAAAGAATCGATTATGTCAGACAATTACTCAGTTCATGAATAATTGCAGTTGCGTTATGTAATTGGCTCTCTTCATTGCCAGTCTGGAAATTGGATAAAAGTTATTAACAATTCAGACAAACTTAAGAAAGTTTGCGTTTTGAATTTTAGGAGTTGGTTTTCTGTTGTGCTACAAAATGGTCATGTGTTTTTCAGTCAACCCTTTTAGAAGGCTGTTTTTAGTGGTGTCGATATTTTTCTTAGAAAATGAAGATATTTTCCTCCTTTCGATGAAAGATGCGTTGGGAACTCACTGAGATGGCCGACCTGAAATTTTAAAATGCGGGAACAAAGCAGTAACTGTTTTTGTATATTCTTTTGACACAGCGTATAAGGGTTCCTTTTAAAAGGGTTCCTTTTAAAAGGTTTCCTTTTACAAGGACCTACAATGTGACTGTTGGATAACCGCTTCAAGTTCGGCGCTTTATTTATCAAAATGATTACCACATATTTACCGGGCTCAAATAAGTTATTGAATGAAAAACTTTCGATTATCAATATTGACGGAAAATAAAACTTCAATGTCCTCAATACATGTTTCATTTGTTACTTTCTCTGTAAAGTTTAGGCTACAAACAAGAAGCACCGAGTGAGAATCGAACTCCCTTATAATCCGAGGGTGATCTCCCTATTATGTGTGTTTCAATTTACTCCAGATTAAAAGTACTGGTAGTATAAGATGGATTATTTTAAATGATCACATATGCCGATCAATACATGTACAGGTTCCAAAATAAAGGGTGTATCAACAATACTCAGATCCTATGCACACATTACATCTAGATTAAAATTGGTATCATCATTCAGTATGATGTAGTTTTATGTCAGTGAATTTTAAGGATTTTTTTTTTTTTCAGTTTGTTTGGAGACTATTTTGGTTATAAGTAAGATTCGCTATAATTAGAAGAGAGAAAAAAAATCATATTGCATACCTATTTCCACCCCCACCCAAATGTCATGGATTAAATAAAAAAAATGAACATATGTTGATCCTGTTTATAATTTTTTCATAAAATTTTAAATCATATTTTATTACATTTTATGAAATAAAGTTATTCATTTATTTGAATGTTATAAATAAAAGATTGAATATTTTAGACCCTATTTCACGAATAAATATACGGAAACATGTTTTTCCGAAAGGATGTTTAATTCAAAAGTTACTATTTTGATTGCATTTTTCTGAATTATAAATTTGGTGTGTGTGGGGAGGATTGTTTTTTTACATTTTTATGGTCAGCTTGCAATCTCTCTGTATTAATATTGAACTGTTTTAGTTGATAGATCAGACTTAAAAACTACAAAGATTCAACAAGAAAACTACAGTCGTTGAAAAGTTGGATGTATAAAACATATAATGATAGTAAAAGAACTGTTAGGTCAACTGTTTAAAAATTAGTTTATGTATTATTTTTTTTATTGCTGGATTAAATGAAAAATTGAACATATTTTGATCCAGTTTAAATTATACTTTATTGCATTTTATAAACTAAAGATATTCATCTAAACATTATAAATAAATTAATAAATCTGCAATATCTCTGCATTATGAAAGTACTGTTTATGTTGATTGATAAAACTTTATAGGTACGGCTATTCATCAAAATTTAACCAGAATTGATAATGTGCAATTGTTACAAAGTTGGCTATACAAAGCATCTAGAGATGAGAATGAACTGTCAATATTAAGTGCCAACGGGTTGTTTCCAAAGAAAACGACGGAATTCAGTATTAAATGACCCAGAAGCGTTGACATGTCATAAAAAAGACAATCAACCAAACAGCCAAACGAACAAGAAAACAAAAATCAATTAAATTCTGCCAATAAATAGAATTGCTATTTCCTGAGAATGTTTCAATTGAATCAAGACTAAATGCTTGGTTTATGTGGTGAAGTCATACATAGCTGTATCTGTTCACTACATTGGTTAGTTGGTGTTTTATAGTATTTCAACTTTTGTAGTTTATTTAATGACAAATTATATATATATATATATATATATATATATATATATATATATATGTATATATATATATATATATATATATATATATATATGCCGCTCTGTGTGTGTGTGTGTGAGAGAGAGAGAGAGAGAGAGAGAGTTTTTTTACGCGAATAGTTTGTTGGTATCTTTTTTAAAAGCATTGTTAGAGCTCATTCGTTCGCTCAGAAATAGATGTTTATAAGTATTCCTATCAAATACTAATAATTCAATTTATAATTCATCATTTATTTGTGCACAGTTAAATGGTTTCAAGAATTGCTATTCAACATTATTCATTAAATTATTAAAGTATTCCTATCTGTACACAGCTGTATTGTTTCAAATAACTTACAACAATAATCCTTAAATAATTGAGCCATACATGGGATCTTAACAGGTAGTACCACTTGGGATCAGATTGGACATGGAAGTAATAGCAATGGAGGCTTACTCCACATTCCCAGGAATGGAGTATCACCATAAGATGTAGTTTAGGGTTATACCCCGGGCAGTCGTTATGGGGTTGGGTACTTATCTGCATTGGTTCTTTACAGCGTATTTATAGCCAAAGCAATTACCTTATTCGTTTTTTATTACAGTCATTATGGTTAAATTACCGGAAATCACTTATACAGAAGAATGAATGCTTAAGTTCCTAAATAAACAGCGTATTAACTGTAATCAAAACCTATGTACATAATAAACCAAAATCAACATCAACATTATCTCTTTTTGTCTTTTGTTTTTACGGCATATCAAACTACCCGGTCATTTAATGCCGAATCAAGTTTTAAAAAAAGGAGGAAACGGAAAGGTATGCTTTGTTGGAATTTATTTGTAGGGAAGCGGTTTGTAGAAAAAAAACTGGGGTAACATAGGACCAAAATACGTTGTGTCTGAAAGAAAGGAGTTTGCAGGAAACTCGAAATTTAAGGAAGAAAATTTTAGTCGCTTATATTTATGGGGACTACAGCGGGTGATAGTTAAAAAAAAGTTTGTTCGATAAAGTTCTTCCTACTTCTCCCTCTTGGGTTGATAACAGCGTCGTTATAGCAGCCTTGTTGATACGTTCATATCAGTCGTATTTGACAGGCTGGGTATGCAGGGGTTGGGGTGTCCTTGACCTCTGACGAACCTGTTTAGAAACCTGCCTTGAATTCCCCAAAATCTCGTTACTTGATTTCTTATATATATATATTATGGATCAATTCGAAGGTTCCAGAGGGCTCGGTGACTCCAGTTAAAACAATAGTGATGCACGTGAAAGTTCATACTTGATTATATTAAGATTACGCTTGAAGTCTACAGGTCATTCTGTCTGCAGGCGATAGGTTCGTGACATTTTTCAACGATTGATGACAGCCGATGTGCTAGCGTGTTCTCAACGACAGCGCCCGTCCGTAATATTACACTGGATTCATTAAAAGTGCATTTGTAGAGAATCATCTTGGACTAAAAAAAGATTTTTTAGGAACAACATGTGAAAAGGATCCGATTTTGTTGAAGAATTCCTTCTAGAGGAACAGTTTGTAGAAGAGATTTGGTTTTGTTAAAAATTCTTTTTGATTTTTCCGTATAAATTCACCGCCTTTAGGAATCCCATTACATTTTTCTTTTCAACTTTGTAACAGCTCCTTCATATCGTTTGTACCATATAAAGTTTCTCCGATATGGGCCAGGTCGGTACATTCAATGGGAATGTGTTTCACAGTGTATTTGTTCTGGCATGCATGACACGTTGGTTGCTACTTTACTTCCAGTAAGTAGGAATGCGTTGTCCTTGTGTACCATAGGACCAACGTTTTGTGCTGTAAAAAAAGAAGTTCGCAGAAAAAGAAATACTCAAACTCGAAGGTAAGGGTAGAAAATATAGCAGTCGTTTTTATTCAGCTATGATCACTGAAACTCGAAATGTTCGTTTTTGTTGCATCCTTCTCTTCCCTTTCTCTCGGTGGTGACGTGGTGTGGGTGAGAGCTGGCTGTTTGACACACTCCTGTCAAAGCAGATCGGCCGTAACATATTTGGGTAGGACGGGTCGGGGCCTCCGGAACTTTTAACGCACCCGTTTTGACAACTGCCTTCAACTCTGCCAAAATCTCATTACTTGTTTTCTTATATAGAGATTCTAGCGAACGAATGGAAGATCCTCGAACGTTTGTTGTCACTAGTGAAACACGTGATAATACATCTGTGATTATTTCAAAATCACGTCTAACTTTGCAGGTCATTTTGCCCGTACGCGCTAGTCTCGTGACACCTTCACAGATTGACGACAGCGCCCGTCCGTAATATTACACTTGTACGACCTATACGAAGCCTGGACAAAAAACCTCATCTTTTCGTTTTTTTTTCTGTGGCTTTGTTTGCACTCCCACAATGTGGGCTTAATTTCTTGTAACTTATTATGCTTATCGCAGTTCCAAAGTTGTTGTCTTTGTGGTATTATGTATCTACTTATGCTCATAAGTCTATCATTATCTTTTAGAGAGTTGCAGTTTTATTTTATGTCAATATATTTGAAGTAAAGATATATTCAATAAAATAGCAATTGTCATCCTCATTCGAAAATTGGTTTTAAGATTCGTCCATTTTTTGCCTTACTTCTTGTATAGATAAATCAATTAATCTCTTTGTATCGATATCTATTTATATTTTCTTAGATTTTGTACAGTCTAATACATTCAGGTTTGTTAGTTTGAGCTGTAGATCAGCATGTTAATTGATTTCGTACAGCCCAATACATTCAAGTTTTTTTAGTTTGAGCCGCAGATCAGCACGTTAATTGATTAAGTACTGCACAATACGTACGTGTCTGTTAGTTTGAGTTTCTAAAATCAAATTGTTTCAAGTATTTCTATCTAATACGAATAAGTTGTATCTTCACACATATTTTAAACAGGAAAAGGCTTCATTACCTCAAAGACCTATTTGACTCATAGATGGGACCCTAACAATTACTAAAATGCTGTGTCAGCCTGGACGTAAGAAATATGGCAAATAAAAGGTGAATGTACAATGCTAAAAACTCTTGCACATGAACTAACTATTCAAAAGAAATTGTCCGTAGTTCTAATCTACTAACCTTTTTGCTTAGATGTGGCACAAGGCACCAGATCTATCTATCTATCTATCTATCTATGTTGTATATTGACCTACGACCCGGCCAGGCTGTCAAAATAGGAAATGCACCTATGTAAATAACAGATGCATCCGGTCGAGGAATAATCAGGATATTATAGCCTTGGCCATGGACAGGTTGAATGAGTGCAAAATTGTGACGCCCACAAGGAGAAGGTGGGCGTTGAACTATTATATAACTCAGTGAATACAGGAAGTCAGTTAGTTTGGAGACCAGACCAGTTGGAGACAAGATGCGGTAGAGAAAACCAGCACCCAGAGAGGCTGGGTCCTCAGGCCCCCGGTTGAGCAGCCCAGGAGAACGAGAAAGAAACGCGGTTATGGCCAGTAGAGTGGGGGTCAATATGTTGCAGTTCTGTTCGGTCTCCAACTCCCTCTCACACACAAACCTTTCAAATAAAGTGAGAGGTATATTTTTTCTAAAAGACTGTGTCACTCGTCTTTATTGTGTCGTCGTTATGATTTTGCATGCGTATGTAGATGTATATGTATTATGTGTTTGTATAGATGGTTGTGACTATACAACATCTATCTATCTATCTATCAACCCTGTCGGCTAGGGCTGTAGAATACTTCAACAGCGCCTCTACAGAGTGATAAAACACCACCTTTAATACGTGTCGAGGTATAGACACTAAATCACAAGGTATTAAGTCTCCAGTCCCGGAGTTTCGATCAACGTGAAGTACTTCTTCATTGCCATAATTCCCTGGTCCACTCTGTCCGTAGTGATGTTAACCCGATGGAGGAGAACCTACCAAATTAATGTATCAACCAGAAAAATAAGAATTTACTAAAATTGATTTTAGAAGAATAAAGTCCATACATTAAAAAGTGAAAATTAACGAAAATAGATTTTTAAAGAATGAGTCGTATTGTTATTTTGTTATGAGAAAGAAAACCTAAAAATTAATCGCTTTTTTTTTTTTGAGTGAAAGAAGAAGAAATTCAGGCGAGATTGTTTTGTCAACTGACCGCTCCGATTAGCGATAATTCAGCTGTCTGGATCAAAACACAACGTGGGCAGGCAAGCAAGTTGGTCGCACCATCTGATGACAGTATCTGTTAGAGTCCTATTTATCACTCAAATAAGACTGAGTAGCATTTAACTATGTGGAAACAAATAATTAATGTTAAATTGAATTGATAGTGTCACATAGCAACACTTGAAATCACTTAACTGGAAAAATACAGGATACCATTTAAGTGTGTGCAAATTAGTGTTAAAAAACAATATTTGAAAGTATTTAACTCTGTTCATGTAAAACTAATATTGTTAGTGTTAGCAATATTGGCAGCTATTTAATTGTGTAGAAATAAAACTATTAGTTAAGATGGCAGCACTTGAAATCGATGTGTCAACAATGAGCTCTTGCTCGTCAGCCAATTGTAAATATTCGTTTTCAAATCATATATAATTAATATATATCTATATAAACACGATTTAGCATTAAATAATCTACAAATGTTGATATACCATTAAACACATCTATCTATCTATGTAAAGACTTGGCGACACAGTGAAGATTATACCCCAAACATTTTTTCATAAAATATTTCCTCTATAAAATATTTTATCATAGAATATTTTTGTTCATATTTTTATTTTTTTTAAGTAGAGGAATTAATATTGGGAATTGAATATTTTTATAAAGTGTTTTTTCATAAAATATTTTTCATAAAACATTTTTTCACAAAATATTTTTCATTGAATTTTTTTTCATAAAATATTTTGATAAAATATTTTTCTAAACAAAATATAAACCAAAAATAATATGTAAATACAATATAATCAATACATATTTGTATAAACAAAATTTGGCATTAAATAATCTACTAATATTGATATACCATTAAGCACATCTATCTATCTATCTACATAAAAACTGATTTTATGGCCATGACAGTGAAGGGTATACCCTTAATATTTTTTCAGAAAATATTTTTTAAACCAAATATAACAGATATTTAAAATATTCCCAGTTTATTAGAGACAATGGAGTGTCTCCTACATTGTTCCATTAAAACTTAGAGTGGTAGTACCAGTTCGGGACCCATCTTTGGGTTAAATAAGTCTATTGGAAAATGATCAATATTGGGTAAGAATACTGCGTACAAATTAATAGATTGGCTCTTAAAACTTTGATAATAATACTGAGAACGAAGTGATAACCAGTTTAAAATGACTGAATATGCACTTTCATACAGTAAAAACTGGAAATAGTAACTGTTCAATTGGCTTTGACAAAAAATTATCCAATAAATGCTTACATGCAATAGATCTATCTATCTATCTATCTATCTTTTTAGATCACACAAACGATTCTCTCTCTCTCTCTCTCTCTCTCTCTCTCTCTATATATATATATATATATATATATATATATGTAATCTATCTATCTATCTTTTTTAGATCTCACAAACGATTCCCTGTCTCTGTATCTATCTATCTATCTGTCTTGTTATTGGTCTATCTTATTTTTCAATTACTCATTGATGGTTTATGAATTCAATCAAATCTTATATTTTATTCTTATCAATGTCTTGATTTCGTATTTCTTCTTTTTCTTTTGCAGGTAAGAGCCAGTTTCCATGAATAGGAATAAAAAAGTGATATCGTTCATTCATTCTAATTTCCCGCAAAGAGTTGATTTAAGAGGAACACCAGGTTCGTCTTTTTCATATGGACTTTTTATTACGGCATTTTGCATTGAGATACTTTCATGATTTGCTAAAAAGACAGAAGCTGCTAAACAAAAACAAATAGCACCGCCCATTCAAATTTATGCCTTGGCAGGGACTTGAAAATATATTCACAACGTAGAAACATAGAGATATTTTTCCTGAAAAAACAAACAAATATCATATTTGTGCAAAAATCGATCTCCGTAATCTCGTCCTATGTATTTTATCTCACACATGATGCACACATACAATTGTACACATAAAATGACGAACATGAATACACACACACACACACACACACACACACACACACACACACACACACACACACACACACACATTCACCCGCACACAAGAGATTTTCTAAATAGGTAAAAACCTATCGACTTTTCAAAATAGATAATTTGGAATCGAATTTCTTCTAACTTTTTAATATTTTTCTCCACGAATATAGATTCTTGATTATAAAATACTTGCTAAGTTAGCTATCTACGTCGGGTAAGAGTTGAAGACTTAGCTCGTAGTTGGCTTTAAGGATAATAAAATGACTCTTTATTACCACTTGTAAGTAAAGTAAATAATTGTAATTTGGTAAAAATTGCTTTGGTCAGAGTCACGCTAAAAGAAACTACTGTATTCAGTATAAAGCATGAATAAGTACACTCAATCATATTATAATTAAGAAAAAAACAAAGAAAACATTTTTAATTCAAATATAACAGAGTTTATTAATTTCAAGAGAAGATTAAAACATAATTTAAAAATAGGTATAATTTATTAGCAGACTCTAAAGCCTCAAAAACCTGTAACAAAGAAAAAGGTCAAGTTTCCTTTGAAAATATGCGTTCTATATAGATTTCGCGTAGTGGTTTATTTGCTTTAAGCTACTGCATAATCATATTTTCCTTTGTATATTCTTAAAAATCATTTCATTCTAAGAAAAGGCAACGTGAATGGTGATGCCCCATTCTGTGACGTTACATGCCAAAAAAATGGACTGAAGATGGTATTATCAAGCTCTCGGGACCTAATTTTGATTGATAATCTGTGGAATATAATGAACAAGATTTACACTAAGGAAAATCACCACCAAAGATAATGTAAAAAAAAAGTAATAAGAACAATTTGAATACAAGAAGTCAACGAAGATTATTACAGCCTTAAGGTAATTAATATCTTCTAAAGTCAAAGCTTTGCCTTGTAAATATATACATTACAACTTTGGTTCATTCATATATCTTGTACGCTTATGATTCAACACTTTTTACACCTCTCAACACCTAAGCGACGTATTTGATAACCCTTTTTTTATAATGTAATATCCCTACGAAATATATTTTCCAATAAAAATTTACATAATTTCATTTAGCAATATTTCTTACGGTATTGTGATGAAATTTGTCTACTTCCAGAATTTAAAAAAAATCAATGCTTCCATTCTTCCTTTGTAGTGTTGCTATTGATCTAGTGCGGTTGGTAGGCCCTCTTTCTAATTCTTTTGCTGGGAACAATTTTAAAAGAATATTTTGGTTTTATACATAGTAATAATGAAAGTTTGTTTTTTCCCTTCTTCTTCCAACTTTACCTTCTGCTCCACGCATAATTGTATTGCAGTGAATCAGAAAAAAAACCTAATAGTTAATAATTCTTTTCTTAGTCCATTCACCTTTTCAGATGATTATTGCATCCTAGTTGATGCATGAAACTTTTAGTTATAGAACTATCTTCAAAAATGGCTAGCTCTTAATTTCTTATTAACTATATCCAGACCTTCAGAACAGCGATGGGAACTAAAATGGCGCCAACATACGCTACCCTAAACCTAGCATATTTAAAGAAAACCCATACGAAATAATAGGTGAAAATACATAAAAGAAGAATTTACCGAATCATGGAAAATATATTTACCCAATTGCTTTATATTGTAATCCTAACCCTGCTCATGGTGAGATAATAACGAATTACACAACCTACTTCAAAACCTACACCCCCCAAAAAAATTTTTACTATGGAACATAAATCAAAAGAATTACCATTTTAGACCTCCTTATAGAAAATGTAAATGGCCAAATCATCGCAGAAATCTACCACAAACCAACAAAGACCAAACAATACTTCAACTTCAAAAGCCATCACCCCTAAAACTGTATAAAATCCATCCTTTACACTCTAGCATATACAATACACACAATAATGACGAATAAAAAACCTAAAAAAAATCCTTATCTTAAAGAACTACACACAACCCTAAACCACTAATAAATAAGGGATTCGAATAAGTAGAAAAATACCACAAACAGAATTAAGGAACCCCAAAAAGCACAACAACAAGAAACCCCTTGCATACATCGAAACCTACAACAAAAGCAACCCAGAACTATTCAAAGAAATATCAGAAATTCTAGAACTTAAAACAATGACAAAATTAAAGAAATATTAGACACAACAAAAGTCATTAAAATCCAGATACAATCCTAAAATCTTAAAATCGTCAACATTCGGAGAAAACAACACAAGGGGTTGCCAAATGCAATAATCGTCATCATCATCATCATTGTATCATGCCGCCAGCACAGATATCCCAGACCCTCTCTCGCCACTTCTCCCTATCGTTCATCGCCACTGGCAGGTCTTCGGGGCCACATCCCGTATCCTCACAGAGCTGCTGTATGTATGTTCGAGCTGGTCGTCTTGCTTTTGCTCGGCCATATGTGCGGGTCCATTGGAGTACATCACTTATGAGCTCGTCCCTGCTTCTCCAGGAGTGTTCTGCATGTCTGGTTTGTCTAAGTGGGATAGTTTTCATAATGGTAGGTAGGTGGCCGGATAGTTGATGCTTTGTGTGGTGTTGCCTCCAGGACTTGTTCAATAGTGCACACAGCATTCTTGTGTAATTGCCGTCTAGTGTTTTCTCCAGCCGTTTCTGAGTGTTCCTTCTCAAAGAATGGTTAACATGGCAAAAACCCGGTCCTCCTAACTATCTTCTCCATAGCAGAAGAGAGAAAAGTTGGATGCATACTTTTCCCAAGGAAATTAATATTCTGTGAAATGCAAACAGCCTCGTCCAGGGTTTTGAACTCTGGTCACCATGTCAATTTTCTACAGCGTTGACAATTACGATGTTGTCAACCATTATACAACAGGCGTATATATATATATATATATATATATATATATATATATATATATATTTATATATATATATATATATATATATTTGTGTGTGTGGGGGGAATTTAAGGCCAAATTCATTTTTATTCAAATAAATAGTTCTATTTCAAACATTTTCATAAGCTCACAGTTTAATTGTCAAAAACATTTCTATTTCAAGCTATTCACTTGACAAACATTTATATTTCAAACAATTCTGTTTAGCATACAAAAACAGTTCCATTTCAAACAATTAAGTCTAGCATAAGTACAAAGTAGTTCTATTTGACTCATAGGACCCTATCAGGTGATACTACTCCGGGCCTGAGTGGAACTGGGAACAATGACAATGAAGGGGTAATCTGCCAAAGATCCAGCGTTACTGGAACATCACCATCAGATTTGTTTAGTGTCCTATCCACGATAATCGTTGGGAGTGTCTTATCCTTCTACGGAAAAGTAGTCGGTGTATTCTCCCGTCCCAGGCGACTGGAAAACTGACGTCATTGTCTAATGGCTCTCTCTCTCTCTCTCTCTCTATATATATATATATATATATATATATATTGTTTGAATAAAAAATCTCACTTCTAAATAAATTTCGCCGCAAATCATAGCTATATTTCTTTTTGTATATTTTATTAATATTTTTTTCTTGTGGTCATGCAGGATTTCTTAATTTTGATTCTATTTCATATGAAAATTATCCAACATTTTTCCCAGCCTGCTGTCCTGTATGATAATAGTAAAAGCACTAGTAAATCCTAAAAGTTATGATTAAAAAGAAAGAAAATACTATAAATAAAAAAGTATTCTGCGTGGAAATCGTTATACTAAATGAATTGAACAAATAAAAATGCACACTACTATTACTGTTTACGGATAAAACTAGCTCCAGCTTCTGATACTTATAACACATGATGATATAGAAATATATACACATATCACATAAGGATATGGAAATGTATACATATTCTACGTAATAAAATAGACCAGGCGTAATAAAATGGACCAGGCTAATTGCATTTCACATAGCACTAATACCTTTGGGAAAGGTATGAATCCAATCATTCTCCCTCCAGCTATGGGTATTTAGTAGGACAGACTAGGTTCTTCAGCCTTGGTGAGGCAACTAGTCTAGTTGAAGGAATACTCTGAATTCAAACCTGATAAACTCCGCTTAAAAATTGACCTTGTGTCATATCCTGTCCGAGCAGAGGGCATTGGTAAATATAGTTATATTTTTTTTGTTAAAATTATCATGAACGTTGTTATCAATCGGGAACTTCCCACGAAACGATAACGTTAGCTTCATTGTAAATCGAAACACCCTCCAATGTGACACAATGTGCGGCTAAATACTTAATTGATATGTTAAAATTAAAATCTATGAAATATATGAAAATTAATATATATATATATATATATATATATATATATATATCTTTAAAAAAAAGATCCTTAAAGTAAGTATCTTTTTATTCAAGCCTTAAATTGACCTAAAAAGAAAGCTGATTGATTGTTCCTAAAGGTTAGTTAAGTGCGATGCAATTGTTTTTTATTATAAGGTGAGCGAATTTATTCAATTTTTGGTTTTCATCTAACTCCATCCAGCATAACGCCGAGACGGATCATTTCGTAAAACATATTTTTATAGTCCTTATCTTAAAAATCAATGTCAATGGGGAGATTTATTTTGCTCTGCCCTAAATAAAGGTGAGCTGGGGATTGCTCAAAGGATCTAAAAAGGCTTTTCACTCTACTTGTAAGATTTAATTCTCGACTAGGATTAGCTGATCAATGAGAATATGACTCCTAATTGTCTCCTATTGCCAACCATTCAGAAACTTGTTTAGTCCAGATTTTGATCTATAAAAACATGATAGTTAACTAATCATCAGAGAAGATAAGGAAAGAGGCAAAGAGGAAACTCTACCAAAGAAGCATCCGTTCAATTCTGGACCCGAGTCACTCCGAACAACCAGCAGAAATTATAAAGACTCAGAGACATTAGTGTCATACTAACCACACCACATCGTCACTCTTACTCTCTCGATTTTTTTCTTCTTTTTGCCAGGAAAGCAAATATTGTTTGCTTGTTACTTATCGTCTCGCAAACATCTTTTAATAAAAACCCTCTTTGTTATTTGTTAACAACGGGTTATCTCTATTCTTTGAGTTGTTAGATAATCTACTCACTCTTATCACCTGACCGTCAAAGATAGATCCGGCTGAATTGTGTCAACTCCTCTTTGTGGATCTTTCAAACACAGCGTGGGCAAAGAAGGACTTGATAAAACAAACAGTTGGAAGTAAATGTGGTAGTCACGAACAAAACAGCCACGACAAGTACTGTGACTAGTAGTCACACCACATTATGCACGGTGACTAGCATAGGACCACACCAAAATCAATCTTTCTCCTGAAAAACAACTTGCCCACTCGGATGGGGCTGCAGAATACACAGACTACACCTTTGCAGAGGGTAAGACATCTCAAGGAATATCCTGTATATGACACTAAACAATCTGATGGTTAGGTTCGAGTAATGATGGATTTTTGAGGAATGAGTAGCACCCTTTCATCGCCATCGCTCCCAGGTCCACTCCGACCCAGAGTGGTAGCACCTAATAGGGTCCTATCTAGGGTTTAAATAGAACTAAACTGCATACTTATGCTAAACTGAATTGTTTGAATTAGAACTGTTTGACTAAACTGAAAAGCTTGAAAAAGAAATGTTTTTGACAAACTGCATACTGAATATAACTGTTTTTGATATTGAAACTGTACTTATGCTAAACTGAATGTTTAATATAGAACTGTGTTGAAATTTAACTGTGTGTAAACAAAATCTATACTTATATTAAACTGAATTGGCCGAATTAGAACTGTTTGAATAAACTGAATAGCTTGAAATAGAAATGTTTTTGATAATTGAAGTGTGTAATAATGCTAAACTGAATTGTTTGAAATAGAACTGATTATTCGTATAAAATGGATTTGACATTAAATAAACTACAAGAGTTGATATGCTATAAAACCCAAACAACATACCAACCTCAAAAACAAATTAAATATATATACTTAAAAGCGTTTGCTACGTAATTTTTGAAATCGAATCTACAATATTTCCATTGAAGTTTTGTTTTCTGGTATGGTAATATCTTATTGTTTTTTTAGGTGTATGTTGTAATTAATTCATCAAGTTTTAAAATAGGAATAGAAAATGACCTCAATGTATTGGGAAAATTATTTACGGCCTGTGTAATTATTATGCAGGTATTCCGTGGAATTTCTTCGGATAAAGTTAGATACACTCCAGAGACATAGACAGTCACGTACGAAGTTCTTTCCTAAAATTCTAATCCTCTCCCAGAAAGAGGAGCCAAAGTGGAACCTTTTTGAAATTGAGGATGAGCAAACTGTCTCCAAGATGTGACCCGAGAATGATGATGCCAGATCCCGAGCCGAAAAGGATTGGCATTTCTAGGACACTTCAGTGCAAGGGTTAGCACTCTTTGAACAACCCTCGTATACAGACAGAAAAATCCTAGCATTGCACTGACATAATTTTTAAAAATCAAAGTGAATATCTCAACTTAAAACCGAAAGTATTTTCTTTAAAAAAAGAACTTAAAATAAAAGATAAAATATTAATGTAACCTTTAGAAAGACATGAAAAAATATCTAACCTGACCCTTAGAGATGTTCAGAAACGATGTAAAACCCGCAAGACACCCGATACGTTTCAGATCTTTTTGAAAAAAAAAAGTTTTGTTAAATTAAAAAGAATAAAATTTGGCTACACGGCGACATCTCTTTTGATAAAGATAATAAGATCGGCACTGGAATTGGACTACCTGTTGAGGCTAAAACTTTTCGAAATAGGAATACGCTCCCTCTCCAGTGAGAATTAATAATTTTAACGAAATATCTTGACTAAAATCAAAGGTTATGTATTGAGTACGAACCCAGAAACGGATATTTGAAACCCGGAAGTCAAAGGGGTGTGACATCCAACTACGCCGAGTAACTAGTCGTGAGGAAAGACAGGTTGCTGAGTGCATTATCACGTAATCGAAAGAAAAAAAAAACACAGTAAGAAGAGACACAAGCCTCCTCCTCACCACCAGTGGAAGTGGTGGGGCTATTTAATTGGTTATGTGAGAATCTCGTGATAGAGAAAGACTAATTGAAAGTTTTCTTTTGGAATCTCTGATTTCAGTTCCAACCTTCGGAACGCGGAGCCAGCAGTCGTTTTGAGACCAGTTCGTTTGCAAGTGTGTAATTTCTAGCCAGAGCGAAATCTGGGAAGTGGGAGGCGAAATGATTTCATTTACCTAAGATCAAATAATTATTTCTTTCAGAGTGACGGTCTAAAAAATCACGCCATAAAAACCGGGTCGATAGAAAAAGATAAGAATGCAATGGAATATTGAAATATAAATTATGACTATAAGCAGATGTTTACAAATGAATGAAAATTTGACATCAAGTCCAGAAGTTTGATTTGCCATAAAACAAATAGATTAAACAAAGCCTATAAATAATTCAAATTATGATAAAAATACAAATTAATCAAAGTTTGGCATTAGATAAATAATCAGAGCTTGGTATGCATTTAAATAAACCAAAACCAAAACAAACCAAAACAAACCAAAACAAATCTATTATATTTAACAAATTTCTTCTCGCTGACGTCTTTCCTTCATTAGTATTAATAAAATTATGTAAATTATTTTGTTGATTCATTTCTACTTAACAATTTTCGGGTTTGACATGACATGTAAAAAAATAAACAAAAAATAAAGGTGTGTAAGCAGATTAGACATTTAAGACACCTACGTATGCGTGAATTCTATAAGAAGTTAGAAAGTTTATGAGGTACTTACATATTTGAGAAGAGTTCTTTTAGTTTTCGGTTCTGTGGAATTACTATAAATGTCTTCATTGTAAGTAAGCTTCACTGTGGACGGATGTTTCTGGCCCTGACGGACGAGTACAGGTGATTGTGTCTTGAACTTTCTGTGAAAAAAGAATACATTCCTCGCACTTTTTTTCCTTTTATACTGGGCTCTGCTGCTATGTGAGCGCTACAGAGTTTCTCTCAAATGGTCATTAGTCAAAAGTTCTTTAGATTACAGAAGAAACTCCAGAAACGCGTTAATGATTCTACCGGATACACAATATCAACTTTGTTGGAAAAAGTTCAATCTTGGGTTCAATTAGTGGTGGTTAATTTGGTTTAAATCGTTAATAAATACCACATCATTAAAAAATACACATTTTTCATTGCCCTTTATATTTCATTTCAAAAGGGGTTGTTGGTTGATTGGTTGGTTGGTTGACTTTTATGGCATATGAAACCTTGTATGTCCTTTAATATCAATCATATATATATATATATATATATATAATTTGTAGGTAACATTTTTAAAAGAGCCAGAGATCATTTATTTGCATACAGTTAAATGGTTTCTATAATTGCTATCTAACACTAAAAGTTCTATTCAGGCACAGGTACATGTTTGTTTGCTTGTTTGTTTGGGTTTTATGGCATATCAACTTTTGTAGGTTATTTAATGCCAAATCCATTGTTATACAAATAAACAGTTCTATCTCAAACAATTTAGTTTAGTATAAGTACAGAGTTTAGTTGTCAAAAACATTTCCATTTCAAGCTATTCAGTTTTGTTAAACAGTTATAATTTAATTTTTCAGTTTAGTATAAGTGTAGTTTTTGTTTACACGCAGTTGAATGTCAAAACAGTTCTATCTAAGTCATTCAGTTTAGCGTAAGTGCAGTTTCAGTGTTAAAAACAGTTCTATTTTAAACTATTCTGTTTGGCATAAGTATGCAGTTTACACATCAAAACAGTTTTATTTTAATCAATTCAGTTTAGCATAAGTGCACAGTTTAACTCTCAAAAACATTTATATTAAAACCTATTCAGTTTAGTTAAACAGTTCAATTTCAAATAATTCTGTTTAGCCTACCAAAAACTGTTCCATTTCAAGCAATTCAGTTTAGCATAAGTACACAGTTTATTTCTATCTGATCTATCTATAGGACTCTATCAGGTGCTACCACTCTGGGCCAGAGTTGTCCTGGGAGCGATGGCAATGAAGGGGTACTCCGAATTATCCAAAGCTCCAGCATTACTGGAACCTCACCATCAGATTGTTTTGTGTCATATCCAGTACACTCGTTGGAGGAGTTTTACTCCTCGGATGAGTTTTACTCCTCGACTGGCCAAGCAGAAAAATGGTTTCAATCATTGCTATCTAACACTAATAATTGAATATAATATTGATCATTTATTTGCAAGCAGTTGAATTGTTTCAAGTATAATATATGATCAAACAATTCTATTTTACCCCTAGATTGGACACTATCGGGTTTTATTACTTCATTGAGCAATGGAAATTAAGGGGTACTGCACATTCCATAACGCTCTTGAGCAGGAGTTTCATGACCAGATGCAAAAGCTAATCATTTCTGTTAGAAAGAGAGTAGATATCAAATTCACTAATATAATCAAGTGGCAACAAAATTTTTACTTCTTTATTTTTGTCTTTTCAATATTCTGAGCCTATCTGCAGAAACTATTACTGAAACAGAATACACAGATGATCAAGCACTTTTTGCAAATGCACCTGCTTTCTCTTCCATAGCGTGAAGCCGACAAAAAGAAGCATTGGTTTTTTCGTGAAATCAGATAAAACAGAATTCATGTGTTTCAATCTAAATTGTATAATCTCCTTATTGAATACCAAATCTGAAAGTTAAAGAGCAGTTCGTACATTTCTGTAGAAATATCTCATCTACTATGTTAACACACGAATAGATAAACCATTAACTTCTATTAACAAGTTGTCGATCATACGGAAAATGATCTCTTGGATGAAATAAAACGGAAATTCTTCCAAGCTTTAGCCGCGTCAGTACTATTATATGGTGGCACCTTATGGTCTTTTACTAAACGATTGGAGAAAAAGCTAAATGAAAACTACACAGGGATGCTGTGTGCTGTTTTTAAGATATGTTGGGTACATCTTGAGAAGTCAGGACGAACTCCTATAGCCTCTTACACATGGGCTTTATTTGTCTCTGCCTCCCACAAGACAGGACTTGACACAAGGTCAATGACTCGAAGGTAGATTATAGTAGGGATTTAGGCAAGAGGAAGGTCGGACACGAGCTGAGGCTCAAGCCCTATGGGACTATCCCAGTCATCGGCCCAAATCTGGGTCCAGGCAAGTATGCCTGATTTTAGCTTAAGCTGGAAAACAAGGTTCATTGGTATACAAGGGTGACAAAGGCGTTAATGATGCAGCTCACCCACCTGAAGGTGTTCCAACTGAAGCCAGGATCCTTTCGGCCTCAAGTCTCCTACACATGGGCACTCAAGTATTGGCCAACCAGACATTGGGTGCGGTCTGAAAAACCTATTAAGAGCGATTGTAGATTGATAGATAGATAAGAGACAGAGACAGAGAGAAATCTTTTCTGTCGGTACACCTCAATTTTGATGATGGTAATAGGTATCTCTTTATTCTATATTAGTGGAAAAAAATCCTTTGCGAGGTTATATTTCCATGAGTAATTGACTTCAGTAAAAAAAAAATTCTTTTGAATAAATCAAGAACAATAAAACGTACATCCTTGACTTTTTAAACGCAAGAGAACGTGGGTTAGGTGAAATGAACTAAATGCTCCAAATGCTAATCTTCATCCAAAAGCTGTTATGTTGTATACATAGTAGATACCGGAAGGAAATACTCTACTACGAGTACTTTCTTGAGACGCAAATGATTTAACCGAATAAGTTCTGCATCCATTTAGAGCAACTAAATGCATTTATCGAAGGAAAGTATTCGTTTGGATTTACTTCAGAGGAAAAAAAAAACTAATATTCGATTTGGATTACTTGTACATCGAGTGTTTTTGGTGCCAAAAAAGCGTGCATAGCGTAACGGGTATAGTATTCGGAAATAGACTTTACAAGCTGCGTTTTAATCCTATATAATGCCACTTGCGCCTCACTTTGCCCTAATGACATTGAGAAAGATATGAATTCATGACGTCTCTCCCTGGATATTGGTAAATAGTAAGGCAGATTGGGCTTCTTTGCTACAAGAAGAAGGACATTCAAACCAGCTGTACTCCGATTAGAATTGATCTTGGGTCGTATCCTGTCTTTGGTGGAAGAGTTGTTTAAATACGTTGTTTGGAGACGTGAAGATTTTTTTTTTTTTAGTTTGGTAAGATTTTACTTGGAAAACTTAACATCGTCTACTTGAAAACATTGCACAACCGTTTTAGTACGATTCATCATTCACAGTTATCTTCTCCGTAAATTTATCGATCTCTCTATTTTTGTTAAAATTTCTGAGCCAAATTTTAACGCATACAATGTTACAATCATTTCTTATTTTCTTTCAATGTTAATATGATAATCAAAAAAACCAAAGCACAAACATTAACATTTCTTTAAATAGACACTGACATGGCAGGTATAATTTAACCAAAAACAGACGTTTGATGACATATATTAATACTAGTTGGAGTTGTCTATATTTCCCTGATCCTTGGCAACTAACTTGAATTGATTGATGAGGCTCCATTTCCGGATATCTTCAAGGTGTTGAGTCAGCCTTTCATTGCCATTACTAATAGGTCCACTCAGACATAGAGTGTAGTGTCTATTAAGGTCCCATCTTTGGCTCAAATAGATGTTCTAAAATGTTTCGCATTTAATAGAACCGTGAGCAACAAAATAAACCGCATAAATAAGTATAAAGAATTTTAAAATGTGAATGTATCCTGAACGTAATTCCCAACGCCTAACAATAAATAATCTTACAAAGGTTGACATGCTATTATTATTATATATCTCGATCCACATGTACTTGTGAACGATACTCTTTACAAAATTTGATTATTCAAAATAGATATGTAAAAAAATTATTGGTATTGGATAGGAATAGCTAAAACTATGTAACTGCATGCAAAAATTTGATTATTATAATTAAATCATTGTTACTCAAATCCATAGAAGAGTGTATAAATGATATAAATGAGAAAATTATCTGTATTGAATAGGAGTACTTGATATCATATAAATGTGTACAGACAAATGATTATCATAGTCAAGTAGAACGTTGGAAATGTTAAGACTTGTGATTATAACCAAACATTTATAAACATCGAATTTTATCTGTTAAGAAGTAGTTGATATAAAAGTAAGTAACGTTGGCGACCGTAGTCCAGGGAGACCCGAATGCTCCCTTTTCAATAGCCACTACACCGAGGTGTTGAGGGGATGCTACTCCATTCCCTGGATTGCTCCACTTTACCCTTGATCCTCGCCTTATAATGCTGAGTGTTAAGCAACTATGTATCAAGTACCATTTTAAAAATCTTTCGGTATGACCAAACCTGGGCTGGGATTGAACCCAGGTCTCCCGGACCATTGACAAACGCTCAACCCGCTACGCCATGAGTCCGTTAAAATAATAAACCAAATAAACCAATCAATGTTTCTTAAACTTTAAAATCTGTCAGCACTGTTAGAATACGCACACTAATATTTTTCTTCTCGATATAAATAAAATATATGATTATTTACGCATAGAAATAATGTTACTGGAAAAAAAAGATCTGCCACGAAAATTATATGTTTCTAATATTTAGAACAGGATGGTTTTGTTCTTTAACCTCTAGCGACCTCAGAGGTCAATGGGTGTTGGATAGTTTATATTACCTTTGCCGACTTCGAGAGTGTTCAAGTCAATTCACACGATCATAGTCCTTGATGTTTAAGCATGAAAGTGGCACGGACAGGTATACAAACAAAACGTTTATTTATTAGTATAGATTACTCGAATATAAATCCACGTGACCTTTCTGAAAGACTGAAACAAAACTGGAAGGAAAAAAACGTACAGAGAAGCAGGAAATGGTGAAGACATAGAAAACGTCAAAATGTCAGAGGTGACATCGATATAATCCATATTATTCAACAGACTCATGTCATTGATTCGTATTGAATCTGACAATTGATAAATTACCCTATATGTAGAGAAGAATTGTTCATAAAAAAATTCACAAAACAAAAAACTATTCTTCGATTGGAAAACAATTCAAATCCACTATTAAATGCCTTGTGTTTTTGTTTATTCTCCAAAGTAACTGCTTATTTCTGTCATCACGTATTGTGGACATGAAATTATACGATGAGAGAAATGATCAGATGGAGAAAAATGTTTTTAAAAGACATGACAACAAAAACGACGTTGCAGTTTGACATCATGAATAAAAAGGAGTTTTACAGTTGCTTCAGCCAAAGTAAAATTTGCTAAATAAATTTGACAAATTCCTTTGGGAGGGTGGATTCCGTTGAATAAGATTAATAATTCTCTCATTATCATTGTTTGTCGTCGTAAATACAATACCCTTGGAAAACACCTCGGGTATATATATATATATATATATATATATATATATATATATATATATATATATATATATATATATATATATATATATATATATATATATATATATATATATATATATATATATATATATATATATATATATATATATATATATATATATATATATATATATATATATATATATATATATATATATATATATATATATATATATATATATATATATATATATATATATATATATATATATATATAAAGTCACACACACGCACACACGGGATGTCCTCGTGGCAAAATCGCTAAAGCATTAGACAACGGAATCGTAATAAGCGAGTTCGAACTCCAGAGGCGCGATTACGATAACATTCAGACAAATAACCTTGTGAAAGATACGAACCCCACTTATCCTCCCAGCTATGGGTTAAATAGTACCACTACTGTCTCTCTAGAAGAATGCATTTGGCCTTTAAAAAAAAAACCAAAAGATTATATGCCATTAAAAACTTTTGGAAAATTTATTTAATCCAACTTAAAATATTTATGTTAATTATTAACCAACGTAATACTTAATTTTTTTTTAATGCAGGTTTTATAAGAAAAGTGAACACATAGCTAAGTCAAATTCATATTGCACATATTCAAGCACTTATACACATATATACATATATAGACCCAAATAAAAGCACAAATAAATTAATACTTAGCTTAGGTTCTTTGTTTGCTTTTCTTTCAAATAATAGTTGTCTTCGAAGATTCATTACTTTTCAGTAGTGTAACTTTGGTTATTTGAAGCGACGTCATTTCATGTAAAAAAGTTTTTGTTGACTGTGTCGTTATTTGACATACGTGTCTTTTTAAACAACATCTGCTTATTTATAGTTATAAAATTGATATTTACACAAAAACAGCTTTTTATTTTCAACCAATAAAAAACGTCCTCTTAATTTTTCTTAAAAATTAATACTTGTGAAAAGTTATATTTATTTTATCTATTTATTTAAATTTTGTAATTTTGTTTTATATTGCCAAATTATATTGAAGGAATATTTATTTCTAACAAAACAAATCTCACATATAAGTATCTGATTTGTATTTTAATGGCATATCAACAAACAAATATGTTACACACACGTGTTTGATTTGTTTGTTTGTTGTTTTTTAATGGCATATCAACCTTCTTGGGTTAATTGTACGTCAATAAAAACGACACATCTTAGAAAATGTTTATTAAAGACCTAAATTGTCTTTTAAAAATAGAACATTTTCCAGTCAAATTTGCAGATGAATATTAATTTTTTGTTGTTTGAGAACGTGTACAAATGTTGTTTTAGAAAGATGATATGCCTTTAAAAACAAATCTCACATATAAGTATATCTGATTTGTATTTTAATGACATATCAACAAACAAATAAATTACACACACACACGTGTGTGATTTGTTTGTTTGTTGTTTTTTAATGGCATATCAGCCTTCTTGGGTTAATCGTACGTCAATAAAGACGACTCATCTTAGTAAATGTTTATTAAAGCGCTACACTTAAATTACCTTTTAAAAATAAAACATTTTTCCAGTCCAATTTGCTGATGAATAATAATTTTGTGTTGTTTGAGAACGCGTACAAATGTGGTTTTAAAATCTCTAATGAAACGCTAGAAATATTGTTACGATTACAGTCAAAGATTTACAAATGATTCCTCTTTTATATTGAAACAAATAAACCAAACCAAATAGAAAAGAATGAATGACATTTTTTGCATTAAATAGCTCATTAGCAGTTGATATAGCGTTAAACAAATAAGTAAGTAAAGTTAGCGACCTTAGTCGAGAGTGACTCGAAGGCTCCATTTTCAATAGCTACCACACCGCTGTGTTGCGTAGGGTGCTACTCCATTCCCTGGATTGCTCTACTTTACCCTTGATCCTTAATTTCATACTGCTGAATGTTAAGCAAAGCGGCATCAAGTACCATTCTGAGGCTTTCGTATGACTCGACCTTGGATTGAACCCTGGACTGCCAGACCTTAGGCGAACACTCTTCTTATAAGGTTAATAGTCTGGTTAAACAAATAACCCAATCCAAAGGAAACAGATTTGTAAGACTATTTCCTAGTCACTTGAGAAAGAAAAAATACGTAAAAGATTTGTATAAATAAAACGATTAAACGTGCTGTAAAACGATTGCACTTACCATTCCGCCAATCTGAATGCCTTTTATGATCATTGATATTACACCACCCTATTTTCCTCTGATTTAAAAAAATATTTATCAGAAGTTTTATATAGATCTGGGAGTTATTATTTTTTTAAAACAGTGACATGTTATCTTCACAGTCAACTCTGCATTGGATCGACTCCTACTTATGATGAAAAATTAGTGAACTACCGTTAAGACCTAAAAGCATATGTCATGAGTTTAAAAACAATGATTCACTAAAGAGAGAGAGAGAGAGAGAGAGAGAGAGAGAGAGAGAGAGAGAGAGAGAGAGATATTAAAAGCATATTTAAAATTATTTATCCATTGTTTTTTATTCTGGCTGTGGTTGGAGATAATCCACTTGAACTGTTTTTTACCTTCTGCCACGGACAATATGCGACATATCTACAATTTTAACCGGAGTAAAACTAGTTTCTATACAGTTTTTCCTTCTCTTAGATTGATTGCCTACCGAATGTTAAAGAACCCAGTCTGCGCCTCTCTTTGTCCCTAGCTTGCGGGTGGGGGAGAACAGAAGCAAATAACCTTGTTCATGATTTGAACTCGGGTCTCCGATTGCATTTGCTGAGAGGGTAAATGTGACACTAAAAGCGCCTTCACAGATGAATATAGGCAAAATCCTTCAGAAATTGAATTGTTTGAATTTAGTAGATTTAGAAAATACGTCAGCTTTCAATTTTCCACGGTCATAACCGTAACACAAAGCAGATCTACTATATCCGAGATATTACGGAATAACGTAAGTGACTCTTTTATTGGCGAGTGGTGACAACAAAGTGGTGACAAGAAGGCCAACAAAGGAAAATGATTTATTTTGATGGCAGAGCAATCCAGATAGATAGATAAATAGATAGATATGTATCGTGGCATCAATAAAACGAATTATGAATCGTATTCACTCTATTCGTTCTTTACTGAAGTAGCCATCTGGACAAATGGCTGTTTACTTTGTGGTCAGGTTAGTTGATTAGTTGGTTGTGTTCATTGGCATATCAACCCATGTTGGTTATTTAATGCCGAATCCTGTTAATGATTTATGAAGAAATAGTTTGTGGGAAACATTTCCAAATAAGCCAGAGCTCACTTTTTTGCTCACACTTAAACATTTTCAAGTTTTGCTACTTATTGTTTGCGCACAGTTAAATGGTTTCAAGTATTGCTAACACTAAAAGTTCTATTTGCACACAGATAAATGTTTTACGGGCAGTTAAAATGTTTCAAGTTTCATCATCATCATCATCATCATCAAATCGTGCTGCCAGCACGGATATCCCTGACCCTCTCTCGCCACTTCTCCCTATAATTCATTGCCTCTGGTGTCCTCACATAACTGCTGTATGTAAGTTCGAGCTGGTCGTCCTGCTTTTGCTTGGCCATATGTGGGGTCCATAGGAGTACATCACTTATGAGCTCGTCCTTGCTTCTCCAGCAGTGTCCTGCGTGTCTGGTTCGTCTAACTTGTATAGTTTTCGTGATGGGAGGCAAGTGGCCGTATAGTTGGTGTCTCGTGGGGTGTTGTCGCCAGGACTTGTTCAATATTGCTCTCAACATTCTTGTGTAGTTGCCGTCTAGTTTCTTCTCCAGCCGTTTAGTTAGCGTCCATGTAGTGCATCCATATAGCAGTATCGATACAACTGCTGCCTGGAAGAAACTGCGTTTCATTTTATGGATCAGGTCTGATTTTCATATGATCGAGAGCCTATCGATAGCCGTCCATGCTTTCGTCAGTCGTGTGTCGATGTCGTTTTCGGTTGATGAGAGGCTACTTCCTAGGTTGGTGAATTTGTCTTCTAGTTTCAGAGAGGCTCCGTCTAGTGTGGTAATGTTGCCCGTTTGGTTGTAACACATATATTCAGTTTTGTGTGCATTGACATGGAGGCCAATGCCTGATGCGGCTCGTTCCAAACTATGCAGTAGTGTCTCTGCTTGATTAGGCGTATTCGCCAGTATCACCAAGTCATCAGCGTAGTCGGCGTCTGTGATTGTTTTTGCGGGGTACCTTTTGCTTCTTTTTTTTAGTCAGATCGAAGCCATTTTCTCTGATTTTGTCGATCGAAGTTCTAAGCACGTAGTCTAGACAGATGATAAAAAGGTATGGGGCTAGCGTGTCTCCTTGTAGTACTCCTGCAACAATGTCGAAGTATTCCGTGTCTCCATCTGGTGAACGTACTTTCACTTTGGTGTTTCTGTAGAGAATCATTATTGCTGGTACGGTTTCTTTTGGTAGTATGCTAGTAGGATTTGTTCCATTTTCCCTCTGTGGATGGAATCGAAGGCCTTGCTGAAGTCGACAAATAGTAATGTCGCCTGAAGGTTTTTTGCCCGAACGCCTTCAAGGATTCTACGGATGGTCAATATTTGTGAGGTTGTGGATCTATTTCTCCGGAAGCCATTTTGGTTTTTCCTAAGGATGTTGTCTATTTTGGGTTCTATGCGGTTTCGTAGTAGGGTATTGTAGATTTTGGCTGCTATGGATGTAAGAGTTATCACTCGGTAAATCTTGGCTAATCTGAGGTCGCCTTTTTTAGGGAAAGGAAGAATGCATCCCTTCATCCATCTTTCTATCCTATTTTGACTATAGACTGCGTTGCATTGCCGGAGCAGTATATCGTCGAATTGTCTAGTCTTCCACACTTCTGGGGGATCTCGTCTCGCCCTGTAGCTTTTCTATTTTTAATTCTTCTAAGAACTGAGTCGCGTTCTTCTTTGGTGAAAGGACCTAGTTTAATGTCTAATTGCTTACTGATAATCCTGGTACTATTTACCAACCCCTCCGCTCGGGCAGGATATGACACAAGGTCGATTTTTAAGCGGAGTTTAACAGGTTTGAATTCAGAGTTTTCCTTCTCCTAGACTAGTTGCCTCACCAAGGCTGAAGAACCTAGTCCGTCCTACTATTTACCCATAGCTGGAGGGAGAATAAGGGGGTTCATACCTTTCCCAAGGGTATTTGCCCGAAAGTGAACGTAATAGCCCGACTGGAGTACGAACTCGCGTACTACGATTCCGCAGTTCATCGCTTTAACCATTACACCACGAGGACACCCCAATAATCCTGGTGATCGGTTTATCCGTTATTTTCGGTGGGTTTCCTAGTAGATTTTTGAAATGCTGTTCCCACAGTTTTACTCTTTCTTGACTTGCAGCTTTCAATTGTGCTTTGGCTGTGCTCTTCCTTCTACTCATTTCGTTTATTGTTTGCCAGGCTATCCTGGATTGTCTCTCTTCCACCGAGTCTCTAATCTTTTCTATCTGATTTTGTATGTATTCTTCCTGTTCTTTTAGATATATTCCTGCTAATTGATATTGTGCCTTTTCTAGTTTTCGGGCATTTGTGTTTGTTGAGTTCTTCCGATAGCTTTTGGAGGCAGTTTTCACGAGTGCACGTTTTTCTCTAACCGCTAACGTTTAGTTAATGATAAAACAGTTCTATTTGAGCTATTGATGGGAGCCTAACAGATACTACGTCTCCGGGTCAGAGTGGGCCAGGTAGTAATACGAATAAAGGGGTACTTCATAGTCCCCAAATATCAAGACTGAAACCTCATGATCATATGCAGTTTAGTATCATTCCCATGATATTCTTTATGTGATATTTAACCCGTCCGTGGAGATGCAACTCGTTAGATATTCGGGACCCTTTCTGAAGTGGACCAGAGTGGAGCTTAAGAAAATGGACCAAAGAACCAAAAAAACTAATGACCATGCATCAGGCATTACATCTCAGAGACGACGTTGACAGAATATATGTATCAAGAAAGGAAGGAAGAATAGGACTTGCAAGCATTGAAGACAGCGTTGACGCATCGATACAACGACTCGAGGACTACGGAGAAAAGCACAAAGAAGTACTGATTACTGCCATCAGAAAGGATACTGACAAAACGATGGCTAACAGAATTAATGTAACTAGGGAAAAAATGCGAAGAAACACAACTCTACAGGCGCTTTAAACGACTAATAAACATCTCACACGAGAAAGCTTGCACGTGGCAAAGAAAAGGAAACTTTAAAAGAGAAACAAAATCACTCCTAATAGGTTATGTGGAGATAGAGACAAAACTATCAATCACATAATAAGCGAATGCAGCAGCTTAGTACAGAACTTAGCATTATACATTTTGAGACAGTCTATTATCCAGTTTATTATCATATGCCTTTTTGTAATCAATCCAGGCCATAGCCAGATTTTTCCGTCTTGTCTTGCTCTCGGCGAGGATATGCAGCTCAATGTATAGTTGTTCTCCTGTACCTATGGATCCTTTCTGTTCATCCGGGAACAACCCGCAGCTTGTAAGCGAAAAATAAATCTCTTTCCTTATTTGTGCCGTTAGTATTTTCCACATCATAGGTAGGCACTTTATTGGTCTGTAGTTATTTGGGGCGGTTCCTTTACGGCGGTCATTTTGGATCAGTTTGGTCTTTCGTTTGGTCATCCATTCAAGTACGCGTGCTTCATGTATATATCTGTTATTATCATCATTATTTACTCCTTGAGAGTTTTTCACATAAGCATTAGCTGAAGGTCTTTCACTGAAGTTTGATGGACAGCAAGTCTCCTCAAGTCTCCGGGATTCTTCAAAATACTCTGGCCGTTCTCAGTCATGCTGTAGTTTGGATGGTTTCCACTCGTCCGCCAACTTCCAAATCCTCCAGTCCCTCTAACAATCTTTTAGTTACTGTACCAAAAGCACCTATTGGAATTGGTACAATTGTCACCTTCATGTTCCATAGTTTTTCAATTCTCTAGCAAGGTCGATGTACTTATCCTTCCTTTCACAATTCTTTCAGTTTTATTCTGTCGTCAGCCGAGACAACAAAGTCGACAATTTTGCAAATTCTCTTTTGTTGATTATTATAATGTCTGGTTTTCAAGCCGAGATTAAGTGATCCGTCTGTAGGTCAAAGTCCCAAAGGAGTTTATGTGTGTCATTTTTTAGGACAACTGCAGGGTTGCGTATGGTCAAATTTCAATTTCTTGCACATTTCCGAGTGGATCACCTTACCCACCCAGTCGTGTCTAGTCTTATACTCTTATGACTTTGAGATACAAACGGATCACCCAGTCCTGTCAGAAAAGACATAAAGTGTTAATTAACGAGGAAAAAGAACGTTTCATCTTGTAGAATTTACTGTTCTTATGGACGATAGAATAAAGAGAAATGCCCACAAAATCCTAAACAAATACTTATATCTTGCCAGAGAAAAAAGCCATGAAATATGAGAATGACAGTGATACCAAACATAGTTGATACGATTGGAACGGTCTTCTGGAGCTAGGAATTATATCAGGCGACATAAGAGAAAAAATCGAGTTCATCCAAACTACAGCATTGTAAAAAACAGCTAGAATATTCAAAAGAATCTTTGAGACCGGGGGAGACTTGAAAAAACAACAGTTAGTACTGGTGTGAAAAATTCACATAGACTGAAAGTAAAAAGACGTGTCAGTGTAGCTAATAATAGATGTTCTCAATTCGCAACTGAATAGCGTTAAAATAAACTAAACAACCACAACTTAAAAATAATTCACTTCTTTCTCTGTTACTTGACTTTTGTGTAGCGGAATGCCCAATCTTCAGACTCAACCTTGTAGCGTAAGCGAACATTTTTTGATATTGATACCGATATAAGAACGTGATTGAAAATTGTGTATTTAACTACAGGGATTTTTATTAAATCCTACTAACCGACTTTCTATTTTATATAGGATTTATTATACAATAGGAATAAAATACTCACTCCCACGTTCAGACCCTCATCACTAACAAAGATATATGATCACTGAAATAAGCCTCTATATTTAGTGAGTATAATAAAGAATTGATCAGTATTGATTATTCGCTCACAGATTGAGTTTTGGAATTTTGAAACAGAAACATTTCCAATAAATCTGTCGGTTTGTAACGGAAACAAACAGTTTTTAATATTGCTATAGATTTAAAAACCTGTCCTTGGTATTACCGAACAATATCCGGTGGTGAGGCTCATGTTCTGGAGTTGCGGAAAGTGTGCATTCAGCTCTTTGTTGTCATTACTCCCAGGTCTTCACAGACCCGGTTTGTCAACTGGTTAAAGTCCCATCTATCGGCCATGATAGATATGTTTAAAAATGATTAGTATTGAATAGGAATTGCTGGTACATTGAAAATCTGTGCTAGTTATTTGCATTTAGTAGGAATAATTGATACCATATAAATGTATGCAAATAAATTATTGTTGTAGATACAAAAAAGAGCGAATAAAAATGAATTTAGTGAAACGCAGAAAGTTTTAATGATTATAATCAAATATTTACAAATGGGTCAAATTTTGACATTGAATAACCCATAAGGACTTGATATGCCATTATATATAAACCACATAATACCGAACAGACTTGAGTCCAAAAAGCTCCTGACTTCGGGAGGGCCACCTTCGGGTGGACGAGCTGCAGCATCAACACCTTTGTCACCTCTGAATAACACTGGACCTCGCTTTCTAGTTTAAGCTATAATCAGGCATCTGTACCTGGACTATGTTTAGTTCTTCAGACCCATTAAGTGTGCCAATTATCAGCACAATTAAGCTGGGCTTGAGCCCCGGCGCGGGTCCCAAATTCCCCACTATAATCGATCTTCGGGTCATTGACCTTGTGTCAAGTCCTGTCTGGTGGGAGGCAGAGACAAATATTGAACAATGGAATGAAATTTCGACTGTAAATAACTCATAATCGAATAAGCTAAACCGAACGAAACGAAATCATTCAATTTCAGAAACCACTGGAAGTCTAACCGTGCCAAATCGGTTCTAATGAAGAGTATGTAACAAATATCAACTTCAGGCGTCACATTGTTTAGAGAATGGGGTTTACGCTAGTCTCATCAACGGGTGAAAAAGATATGTTTGAAAGTGTATAAAATGAGGTTGAAATACTTCAAACCGTAAGAATATCTGCAATACTACTACTACTACTACTACTACTACTAATAATAATAATAATTATTATTATTATTATTTACCCCTTGAGAGTTTTTTCACATCAGTTGTAGCTAATTGTCTTTAACTGGAGTTTGAATGACAGCAAATCTCCTCAAGTCTCCAGGAGTCTTATTATTATTATTATAATTATTATTATTATTATTATTATTTTGAGAGTTTTTCTCACCAGCGTTAGCTGATGGTTTTTCAATGATATTTGAGTGACAACATTTATCCAATTATTTCCAAGACTCTTCTCAGTATTCTGGTCGTTCTCCATAATGTTGTAGTTTGGATGGCCTCCATTCGTCCTCCTACCTCCAAGTCCTCCAGTTCCTTTAGTAATCCTTTGGTGACTGTACCAAAAGCACTAATCCCGATTGGTATAATTATTATTATTATTATTATTTCGAGAGTTTTTCCGCATTAGCTGATGGTTTTTCATTGAAGTTTGAGTGACAGCAAGTCTCCAATTATCTCCATGACTCTTCTCAGTATTCTGATGGTCTCCACTCGTCTTCTTCTTCCAAGTCCTCCAGTCCCTGTACCAATCCTTTAGTGATTATACCGAGCGTGCCAACTACAATTGGTATCACCGTCACTTTTATATTCTATAGTTTTTTTCAGTTCTCTAGCAAGACCTTGTTGCTTATGTCTCTTTACGCTTTCTTTCAGTTTTACCCAGTGGTCAGGTGGAACAGCAAAATCCACAATCCAGCAGGTTCTTTTTTTTTGTTGACTATCACTTGGTCCAGTCGTCTAGTCAAGATTAAGGGATCCGTTTGTATTTCAAAATCACAGAGAAGTTTGTGCGTTTCCTATTTTCAGGGCGGAATCTCTGTTGTGTATATATAATTTCTTCGTATGGTCAAATTTAAGCTCTTGCACAATTTTCTGTGGATCACCTTCCCCACTCAGTCGTGTTTAGTCTTCTTATTTTATGCTAACTTACTGCATTAGCTGATCGTCTTTCTCTGGAGTTTAAGTGACATCTGAGTGCCCAGTGTTATTCTCAGAATCCTGGCCGATCTTAACAGGGCTATAATTTAGATTTCAAACTCTTCAACCATTTTACCAATCCTTTGGGGACCGTTCCAAGGACACCGGTAACATCAGGATTCACCGTCTCCCTTATGTTCTATTGCTTTTTCAGTTCTCGAGGCGAGGTCCAACTACTTGTCTCATTCTGTTTTCTCATATTTACTCTGAGATCCACCAGGAGGACAAAATCCACTTCTCAGTAGGTTTTCTTTTTTATTGGGTAACTATCACTTGGTCTGGTCTTCTGACTGGGATTTGGTGATCTGTTTGTATCTCAAGATATCAGAGAATTTTGGGCGTTTCTTTTTCCAGATAGGGTTCTGTTTTATGAATCTACCATTTGGTAGTATGGTCAAATTTCAGTTTCTTGCACAATTCCCTATGGATAATATTCTCCACACAAGTTACGTCCAGTCTTGTTCAGTTTTGTGCTCGTTTGCAGTTATTTATTATTATTATTATAGGGTTTTTCGCACCAGCGTTACCTGAGGGTCTTTCACTTGCGTCTGAGTGACAGTAAATCTACTCAAGTCTTCAGGACTCAGCTCGGTATTCTGGCCGATCATGATAATACTGTGGTCTGGATGGTATACACTCATCCTTTGATATCTAAGTCTTCCATTCCCTTTACCAAGCCTTTGGGGATTGTTCCGAGTGCACCAATTACGACAAGAATTGTAGTATATTGCACCGCTCGACAAACAACAAAGGACTCGTAGATATATAAAAATATAATTTATATTTTCATTCATCCAGTGTGCCGATTGTGTGTAGTAGGAATACAGTCAGAGAGAGTTCGCACATATCTTTCTTCTGTGGTGGGAGCCGTTTTGTCAAGTAGTGCAACGGCGAGAGAATACACATGTGTAGCTGACGGATCTACTTGCATGACCATCGGTTCTCTGCTTTCAGTTCAAAATTACAAACCTTATATATGCTTTCAAGTCCCAGGTGGAAATATGAATATCCTCTTCGCCCACGTATTTTTCTGTTTATGGCTGGTTATCGGAACTTACATACTTCCGTTTTTTTTCCTGTAATTTGTTGATCTTATCTGCGAACGGAAATATCTGTCACTCTATCCATAGGCAATAAATTATAATCTCGCCATCATCCTTTATTTTTCTCTTCCCAATGAAACCACTTTGTTGTTGTTATCTTGCGACCGCATTGAATCTGATATGTTCATCCATGGCACTCTGTCGCTAGCTAAGCAAGTATATTACAAAATCACCGTCACCAACGTTTTCCATAACATTTTTAGTTCTATGACAAGGTATTATTGTTGTTGTTATTATTATTATTAAATATGAATAATTATTTGAAATTATAATTGTTTCCTAAGAAGTATTTTAAAATCAGGAACATCATTTTTTTGCAAAAATAGAACTGACGTAGACATGACATAAAAGTACACGACTAGATAGTGAGGGTTTACAAATGTCGATTCTGATTTTAAACTGATATAACTGTTACAGAAATAATAACCTTATACCTGCAAGTAATTTTCCATTCCAACTGGTAACCATATCCAAGACACCAATGTTTTTTTAACATATAATAGAAAGAAAATACGATATTCTAACTAACATAAAACGAAGTGAGTAATGGTTCTAAATATTCCAAGATATTTAGAATATATACAAGTAAGAGTAAAATAAAATTTCCCAGAAAAATAAATACATTAAATCTAGGAATTATTTAACTCGGCATCATATTTTTTAAAAAGTATCAAATGTGTAAGACAATGAAACAACAGGAAATCAGTATCATCCATAAATAAGCACCGGTTATGATATCTTGTGAAAAAATGTACAATCGAAAAAGATATTATTAGGTATTATTCATAGCCAGACTTTAAAGCATAAAAATTTATATATATATATATATATATATATATACGCGGTGTACTTATTTTTTGACTTTAGCGTATTCATATTTTCTTTGACACAGATTCAGTTCTGCGGATGTTGGTAATAAATATTACCTGATGATATTGATTTTTATTTTTTTCAAATGACTATTAATAATCAAATACTGGTAACTATGGTTTAGAAGAGAACTTTGTATCAATAAATTTTTAAGGGTTATTGTTATAGGTGACTCACCTATGACCAGAATAATGGACTTACCCAAAGGGAATATTGATCAAGAACTAAGCAGAGAGCAGGAGCATCAGCTGTATTAACACTGTGCTTCTCCAGTGGTTGAGTCGTATTTCGGCCAGCCGTGCTGGCTGCTGGCACGGATCTGGCCGAGTGTGTCTGGGCAGCTGGATAATTTCCTTTGGCCTCAGGGGCTTTCCCTCAGGCTTTTACTCCTTTCGGGAAGGTTGAGTTCATCGCTCGGCGCCGGAGGCGCCCCTAGTAAGGGGAATGCCGACGGGGCCGTAGGCATTTTTGGGAAATGCCTGGCGCGTGTGGGCTACGGCCCTGCGCTAGGACCGACCCAAAAAGGCCTTGTGCCACACTTTCACGTTCGATGGGGCGTGGAACAAATACCGCAGCAGCTGTAGCAAGCACCTTGCCTGACTTCGTGTACGTTGAACCAAGGAGAACCCCTCATCAGAGACTTTGTGATACATTGTGTGGCACTCATATCTCCGTGTTGATTTATTTATTTATTGACCCTTAATAATCGGTCATAACAGTTATTAATTTTTGGTCGATATTGTATGGTCAGTTTCAAGGCCAAACTACATCCGATTCCGTACGCTCACAAAAATTATCAACAGAAGGCGATATTTCAACTTATTAAAGACAGTGTAGACTGTAGTTTAAATTGAATTAAAACATAATGGTTTGAATATTTTTTTCTAAAATATACGTATTTTATGATATTGTGAATTAAAGTCATTGGTAGATTCTAGTTTCCAGTGCGTATATCACGTGACCAAAGCAGTTAAAACCGTAGTTGTTAAACGCTGTGGTTTGTAGTGTCGGGGTGGTTAGTAGTGCATTGCTACGTCCCGCGTGTAATTTGAAACCTGCACCAAGGAACGTCCAATGTACTCTAATTCAGTAACTTATGATTTATTACTTCAAACATAACACCGTGGAAGGCACAGTTGGTCACAGTTATACATTCACAATTGATTTTTGCATAGTTATTTCGGAATTATTTTTGCGCACACCATTGCCTACCATTAATGTTCAAATATATTTGACTCATGAGAGATATTAATAAGTAATACAACTCCATGTGACCACGGACCTGGTAGTAAGGACAACAAAAGTGTTCTCCAAAGTTACCAGATCTTCGGAACTGGAGCCTCACCATCACATTCAGGTTAGTTTCAAAGCCAAGACACATTTTAAATTGAATGATAGTGAAATAAACCAAACATATTTAAATAAAATTTCAAGAACCAAATAAAAGTACAACAATAAAAGATCCCGTATCCCCATTTTTTTTTTAGTATTTATTTGTTACCCAAATCTTCCAAGCCTATTTCAAGGCAAGGTCAATCTCGTCTCTGTTTGTGAGTGTTTATACCTTTGTCTTCGTGTTTTTCTATAATTAGAGTTATATCTATTTTTCTAAATCTTTCTACGATGGTGAAACCGTGCATTTCTGTCGAAATCGTGACAATTTGCGTGGAGATGCCGTTCTAGAAATATTCATTTGTTTAAATCCATAGTTATTATTCTGGGATGGTAGTTATTAATACTAAAGGAAAATGGCTATTTTGAATTTCCAACGTATTGGTTCTGACTGTGTGTGCAATCCAGGAAGTTAATCACATCAATTTTTGATTTGACAATTTGATTAGTGGTAAATTTTTAATATTATTTTAGTTGCCAACCTAGTGAATGGGTTACTGTATTTAAGATGTTTGCAGCATATATATATATATATACATCTACTAAAGTACATTCTTTCTTGTTACTTGTTTAATTAAGTCGTTAATTCTTCTGGTCTGTTTATTTGTAGATTGAGTTTTGTAGTTTAGAAAATTTGGTTTAAAATGCACGGGAAATAATAAAAATACAAAAAGAGCGCCGCACAAAATTCAATTTGTAAGAAGCGAGTCGATTAGGTGTGAACGTGTCGACGTACCACAAGAGAAACACATTCACTTTACGTTCTGTGCTTGGATATCTGTTGATCGATCATGTTCTCTTCTCACTGGCTTTCTCCGTGGCATAAATTATGATTTTGGTGTAGCTTTGTCGATAAGACGGACGACGCTAACATATTTCAATTTCATGCCACCAGGTGTAATCCAAAGCAGGAGCCAGGCTGTTTTACTCAAATGGAGGTCACTAATTATTCAAAAGATACTGTCTTCCATTTAAAAGTGGTTATGATAATAATGAGCACTGACTGGATTAGTGCTATCTATCTATCTATCTATCTATCCCAACTCCTCCGCTCGGGCAGGATATGACACAAGGTCAATTTTTTAGCGGAGTTTAACGGGTTTGAATTCAGAGTTTTCGTTCTCCTAGACTAGTTGCCTCACCAAGGTTGAATAATCCAGTCTGCCCTACTATTTACCGATAGGTGGAGGAAGAATAATTGGATGCATATCTTTCTCAATGGTATTAGTGATCTATCTATCTATCTATCTATCTATCTATCTATCTATGTGTGTACATATATATAAATATATATATATATATATATATATGTGTGTGTGTGTGTGTGTGCGTGTGTGTGTGTGTGTTAAACAATAGAAAAATCGCCCCAAAAATAGATGGTCTAGAAGTATATAGAAAAATTGCGGAAAGGATATTTATTCAAAATCAAATTCCCAAGACTCTGACATTGTATAAAGACTCGAATCGTTTGCTTCTGTTTTTAAAAATATGATCCTAATCTCGTTGAGAATTCACTGTTGTAGTTAATTTCAGCCTCACTGATTGTCTTCCTATTGTGAATCTGCAGCATAAAGATTTAAACTCAGTAAACATCGATAAATGTGAAAAAACATAATAACGTTCATGGTGTTTTCATTCTCTGGCATTGTTTTCAAACATGTAATTTCTGGAAAAGTAAATGTTTCTGTTTGTTTGTGTGTTTGTTTGTGTTTTTGTTGGCTTGGGCTATATGGCATAACGACCTTTATAAGTTATTTAATGCCAAATCAATTTTATACAAATAAACAGTTTTATTTAAAACAATTCAGTTTAGCATAAGTACAAAATTTAATCTTCAAAAACATTTCTATTTCAACGTATTCAGTTTAGTCAAACAATTGTAATTCAAACAATTCAGTTTAGAATAAATATAGTTTTTTGTCAAAACACAGTTACATGTCAAAACAGTTATATTCCAAACAATTCAGTTTAGCGTAGGTACTGTTTCAGTGTCAAAAACAGTACTATTTTAAACACTTCAATTTAGCATTAGTTCGCAGTTTGCATGTCAAATCAGATGTATATCCAGCAGTTCATTTTGGCATAAGTACGCTGTTGAAATATCAAAATAATTATATTTCAAGTAATTCAGTTTAGCATAAGTACGCATTTTATTTTTATTTGATCCATATATAGGACCCCATCAGGTGCTACCACTCCTGGCCAGTGTGGACCTGGGAATGATGGCAATGAAGAGGTACTCCGCATTTCCGAAAGTTTTGGCATTACCGGAACCTCACCATCGGATTGTTTAGTGTAATATCCAGGACACACGTTGGACGGGTGGGGGTCTTACCTCTCAGCAGAGACGCAGTCGGTGTATTCTACAGCCCTAGCCGACAGAGGCAAAATGTTTCTTTTCAAAACAATGGTCCTTTAATCATGATATGAATAGCACTTATTGTACTCTACTTATTGTAACTAATATCAACATCTGTAAGACCCGTAAGTAATTTATGAGTAGGTGATCGAATAAATTTTTGAGAAAATATGAAGAAATCAATAAAAGAGTTTTAGTTTCTTGTTAATTTTTATATCGGATGAACGTCTTAAGTCGACTCACTGATTCATAGGGAGAATTTGCAAAACCACTATGATGGCACTTGTTGCATAGCCCAAGGCTTTTATTATTGGCATTTAAACGAGCGTGAAAAACGACCAGACTGTACACCAACTTTTGTTTCCTTATGTATGTGTGAGAGTGAAGTGGAATCTATTAGATGCACAGCGCTTTGTTGATGTGATTGCAAAGAAATGAATAAGTTAAAGTGGTTGATATGTAGAAAGAGTTTTGTCTTCTTTTTTTCACGGATGAAAGTGAGTTCACAATATATATATATATATATATATATATATATATATATATATATATATATGTATGTATGATTCCTCCCAAATAGCAGACCTTGTAGGTTTATATATATTAAATATGCTTACTAGAATTATTAGTCATCAACAAGCGGGTTTGTACCATGATGATGGTTTAATATATATCCCAAATAGTAATGGCCCTCTTAGCTCTAGCATACAAAAAAGGATTATAAGGGCCTTTAAGTTTTTGGGTTTTAAGATAGAAATCTCATCTAATATTAAAATAGTCAATTTCTTGGATGTGACTTTAGATCTATCAAATAATTCCTATAAACCTTTCATAAAGACCAATCAGAACCCTACGTACATTAATGTTAATTCTAATCACCCTAAAAACATAATTAGGCAAATCCCAAAAGCGGTAAATTTAAGAATAGGTAAGCTATCTGCAAATGAAAAGATTTTCAAAGAGAGTAGTAAGAGATATATAAATGCCCTTAAAAATAGTGGTTTTAATGAGGAATTTAGGTATTTAAATGAAAATATAACAAATGAAATTACTAAAAAAAATAATAATTACGATCAAAAAAATAAAAATAGAAAAAGGAAAATTATATGGTTTAACCCCCCTTTTTGTAAACTAGCCAATATAGATGTAGGTAAATATTTTTTGAGACTGATAGAAAAACATTTTAAACAAGATAATATATTACATAAAATATTTAATAGGAAAACCTTGAAAATAAGTTATTCTTGCACAAAAAATATTTCTCAAATAATAAATAGTCATAATAATGAATTAATTAATAAATTTCGTAACCGAGTAATGATAATAGTAAAAAAATAGAATGTAACTGTAAATCTCGAAGTGATTGTCCAATGAATGGTTTGTGTAATTCAGATAACGTAGTATATCAAGCTATTATTTATCCAAAAGAGAACATAAACGATAAGAAATATTATATTGGAATTTCATCTACTAATTTTAAAATTAGGTATGGAAATCATAAATTCTCCTTCTCCCATGAGCATCAAAAAAATCAAACTGCTCTATCCAAACATTATTGAGGATTAAAAGTTAAAGGGTTAACCCCGGAAATACAATGGTCCATATAGAGAAAATCTAGTACCCCAAAATCTTTCGATAGTAGGTGCAACCTGTGTCTTGAAGAAAAAATCCACATTTTGCTCTTTCCTGAGCCAAAAAAATTATTAAATAAGAGAAATGAACTAATAGCTAGGTGTAGACATAGGGCTAAATTTAAACTATAAATAATTAACAAAAATTTTCTATAACAAAATAGAGCTAATTTTGAGAATAAATAAAATAAATTGTTAGATAGAAAATTGTAAAAAAAGAATATAATACATACGTTCTACGCATAAAAAGTGGAACGAATTAATGCTTTCTAAATAATTTTGAAATGTTAAAATATAGTAAAGAAAGTAAATATTTGCTTTAAAATTAATATATCTAATACTGTACCTTTACTTGAATTTTTTATTTAAAGTTTTAAATCTTAGTCAATAAAAAACCTGTAATTTAGGTCTAAATAAAACTTTTTAAAAAAACAATATTTACTACACTGCTAACCGAAAGTTAAATTTAAAACGGAAGTGGGCTTAATGAAGAGGTAACTCCTCACCCCTCTTCGACTCCCTCCCAACTCTTCGACTCCCTCATACTATCCCCTCCCACTACCATGTGTCTATTCAATTTTTTTTATCCAAAATGATCTGAAGAAGTCCTGTTACTTTTTTCGTGTTTTTGGAAATTTCAAAAATGCGTAACAGGATTGAAATAAATTTATAATCCTATGTGACCGGTTTCGTTGTTTTTCTTAAAAAAAGTATATATATATATATATATATATATATATATATATATATATATATATATTTATTTATTTATTTATATATATATATATATATATATATATATATATATATATATATATATATATATATATGAACAAAGAACTGAATTTTCAAGTTCTGTCCACAATCAGGATCACGTGTACACACACACACACACTCTCTCTCGTCACACACACACACACACACACACACACACACACACACACACACACACACACACACACACACACACACAGAGGTGTGCTAAGCGTAGGTATATAGTTGTGGGAAATTTATTTATATATATATATATATATATAAACGAAAATAATCATATATATATATATAGTATATTTATATATATACAAATATATATATATATTATATATATATATAAACGAAAATAATCATATATATATATATATATATATATATATATATATATATATATATATATATATATATATATAAAAAGAGAGATAGAAAGAGAGAGATCGATTGATTCATTGATTGGTTGAGTGAATGATTTCAGTTCTTGTAAGAGTATTATTGAAAAATATCGGTTCTTTTATCTTTCATCATAAAACGATCAAGCTTATTCATTCATTTACATCCTGATATATATATATATATATATATATATATATATATATATATATATATATATATACATGCATATATATATATATATATATATATATATATATATATTATATATATATATATATATAATGTCAATGTTAGAAATGTTTGCTTCTGAAATTAGAGGCTTTATATACCATCGCAAATAAACTTTGTGGCGGAATCTCTGACACCTTTCTCCCACATGAAAATCTTTAATATCCGTTGAGTTGATTTTTTATTCATGACTTTTCATTTTTAAAGAAGTTGACGATTTTCCTTGTTTATGTTCTCATTTATTTATTGGGAGTATCCTACATAATATGCCAGATTTCTTTTGTCAATAAACAGAATATCACTATGGGTAGCTCTTTGGAACTTTTATTGAACAGAAAAGATAGAAGAAAATAAATGATTAAAAAATAACAAACCAAAACAAGATATTTGCTTACAAAAACTAATTTTCTTCTGCGTTATTTGTGTTCACCGATATAATTTGGGAATCAGTTTAACAAATTTGGATTCTAGTGGGCATTGAAAACCAGCTTGTCAGTAGTTTAATAAATACGAAACAATAAAAGACCAGTGGGTACTGCGCTCCACCATATTAATAAAAGGCCAGGGGGTACTGCCCTCCACCGTATTAATAAAAGGCCAGTGGGTACTGCCCTTCACCCTATTAATAAAAAAACAGTGGGTACTGCCCTTCACCCTATTGATAAAAGGCCAGTGGGTAATGCCCTCCACCCTATTAATAAAAGGCCAGCAGGTACTGCCCTCCCCACTATTTATAAAAAAAAAAACTCCTGAAAAAAAAGAGAATATACTTTTTTTAAAAGAATATGGATTAGAGAAAATGTTCCATTTTAAGAAAATATGAGTCTCTACAAACCTTTTTTAATATTCTAAAAACTATGTTACAAAACTGCGCATTTCTAAATCTTAGCTCAAGCAATAATCATGGGTCACTCAGTGAGAATCGACCTCATTAAAATGATCTACTGTCACTCTTTAACAAAGCTGAAATAATGAACTCTCTTTGACTCATGCAGCATTTTAAAAAAATCGAATCGGTCAATCGAATAGATTAATCAATCTTTTCCACAATCAAAAGCGAATGTCAAGAAAACGTTAAGTATTTTCTTTCGTATATAATGAACCAAAAGAAATGCCAAGTTTTGTCGTTATGTCAAAATTATCAATTCTTTTTGTATTGCAAAAATATCAATACCTGTGCAAATCTTGTTCTTTCCAAATTAAAACAACAAGCAATGTATGCCCGTATTTTATACAGGTTGTAAGAGGGGCAGTTATAATTAATATTAAAAGAAGTTGTACAAATTTTGCAAGTCGAGGGTGACGAGAAGGCTCCCTTTTCAATAGATATTTCACCGAGGTGTAGGGGGGACACTACTCCATTCCCTGGATCGCTCCACTTTACCGTTGATCCTTACCTTATAATACTGAGTTTGAAGCAAGGCGGCATCAAGTACCATCTTTTGAGTTTTTGGTTTGACTCGACTTGGAATTGAACCCCGGTCTCCCGGACCACTGGTGAATAAAAATTAAAAAAAACAAAACAAAAGAAAACACTTGCTCATAAAAAAAAATAATTTGTTTCTGCGTGATTTGTGCATTTATTTTAGATTTTATTGAAGTTATGAATAATTATTCGTATTTAAAGGACGTTTTCTTCATCGTTTTTTTTCGTTAAGGGCACCCTTGCTTACGCGGAGGATAGCATACGGAAAATGTCTTTGCGTTTGTTAAAAGATCTTACATACATTTGAAAACTCAGAAAAATTTTAAAAACATCTTTTGAGTTAATAATTAATTTTTATTATTTTCCAGACTTTGAGGGGGTAGTATCAACATAAAATTCGAAAAAGAAAGATTGTAAAGATATTCTTCCAGGCGAATTGACCCTTAAGGTGAAATGAATTTATGTTTAATGGCTTGGGAACTAGCGACTAATGACGTATATAAATGGATGTGGGGATGAAGAAAGGCATAGTTTGCCCAGTCGGCTGGGGCAATAGAATCCATCGACTGCTTCTCAACAGAGGAGTAAGATCCCTTCCCCAAAGAGTGTCCAGGATATGAAACTAAACAATCTGATGGAGAGGTTTCAGTAATGCTGAAGCTTTGAGGAATGCGGAGTACCAATCCATTGCCATCGCTCCCAGTCCACTCTGATGTGGATTGGTTGCATCTGATTGGGTCCTGTCTATGGATCAAATAGAGCTAAACTGTGTAAATATGCTAAACTGAATTGTTTGAAATAGAATTATTTTGACATTTAACTGTTTGTAAACTAAAATATACTTCGATTGAACTGAATTGTTTGAAATTTAATTCGGCGTTAAATGACTCGGAAAGGGTTAGTATGGCGTGAAACAAAACATCCAACCCATCAAAGCCATTAATCTCTCTTAACGATATTAAATAGTATTTCTGTTTACGTTTCATCCATTATTTTTCATTAAAAATTTGGAAGAAATACACATTATATGTGACATTTCAAAACAGCCACAGACTTTCATGGAAGCCAGCAGAGTTATCAGACGAATTGGGTGGCATAACCGATGAAGCTTTCCCCTTTCTCTTTAATACTTTGACATGCTGGAGATAGTTTTGGTCACAGTTCTGGATAGCTTTGTAGCATTTTGCCCTCTAAACCTTGCAAATTGAAGCAACATAAACGAACGCATAAACTAGTACACCTAGAATTATAAGATTGGTTTTAGCTTGCCTCTGTACCTAAGACGTGGTCGTACAATATTTCTCTTTCCAGTATGAAGCTGGCAATAGTTAAATCGAAACATTTAATGCTGGTAAATAATTTAAACTAGAAATTAAATCATCCTCTGAAGACCTTGTGTTTTTTTATATTTATACATTTTCATACAGCTGGATTTATTTCCAGTTTTTTCATATATATATGAATATACATACATACATCCATACATATATATATATATATATATATATATATATATATATATATATATATATATATATATATATACAAAATAAATTTATCAATATTTTGAAATAAAAGCCTGAATTAAATTTATAATATTACCAAGTGAATTTTCTTTTTAGCTCTGCACGTTGAGTGTATCATTATTCCCAAATTAATTATACATCAATATCCGTTAAAATTGAGCCCCTTGGATTTCCTCCTTGGATTATATATATATATATATATATATATATATATATATATATATATATATATATATATATATACTTTCTTTAAGAAAAAACAACAAAACCGGTCACATAGAATTATAAATTTATTTCCATCTTGTTACGCATTTTTGAAATTTCCAAAAACACGAAAAAAAAATTAACAGGACTTCTTCAGATCTTTTGGATAAAAAAACTAGAATAGACACATAAGAGTAGGAGGGGATAGAAGAGTGGGAGGGGATAGAAGAGGGGTGAAGAGTTACCTCTTCATTAAGCCCACTTCCGTTTTAAATTTAAATTTCGGTTAGCAATGTAGTAAATTTTTTTTTTTTTTTAAATTCTTTAATTAATAATTTTTTAATTACATTTAGACCTAAATTACAGATATTTTTATTGAATTAGATTTAAACTTTAATTAATAACCTCACGTAAAGATACAGTAATTGATATATTAAACTAAAAACAAAAACAAATATTTAATTTATTTGCTATATTTTAAAATTTCAAAACTATTTAGAAAGCATTAATCAGTTCCACTTTTTATGCGTAGTACGTTTGTATTATATGCTTTTTCACAATTTTCTTTATAACAATTTATTTTATTTATTCTCAAAATTAACTCTAATTCTCAAAATTAAGTCTATGCTTTTTTTTTAAATTTTGGTTAAATATTTATAGTTTAAATTTAGCCCTATGTCTGCACCTAGCTATTAGTTCATTTCTCTTATTTAATAATTTTTTTGACTCAGGAAAAAGCAAAATGTGGATTTTTTCTTCAAAACAGATTGCACCTACTATCGAAAGATTTTGGGGTACTAGATCTTTTCAATATGGACCATTTTATGTCAGGGGTTAACCCTTGATTTTTTAATCCCCAATAATGTTTTGATAGAGCAGTTCGATTTTTTTGATGCTCATGGGAGAAGGAAAATTTATGATTCCCATATCTAATTTTCCAATTAGTAGACGAAACGCCAATATAATATTTCTTATCACTTATGTGCTCTTTTGGATATATATATATATATATATATATATATATATATATATATATATATATATATATATATAATGTTTATGAGTCGTCCCGTGCATCGACTATATCCACCCTAGCTTGAATCTGTGTCAAATGATTTCTAGAGAAACATTTTTTAACGAACGATATCAACTTTTTATGAGTAATAAAAATATAATGAATAAAATGTATTTTCACTTGGTTAAGCTTCTTTCTTTTAGCAGTTGTTACTTTTTACGAACGATTCCTTTTCGAAGAAATTGTCAGGATGTCTACAGGTAATAATTTTTCGCAATAAATTCTTGGAGCTTTTTTCAGAAATATATTCAGCATTGACCAAAAATAATTACATCCCTACGATTATTTTCTGATTCATTTTTCCATCCCAACATAACTTTTCTGGGAATATCTTTACGGTGGCGTACTTAGTATAACGGTTATTTTAAATGATCTTGGTGAGCCAAGTTCAAACACTCTTTGTGTTTCGCTTTTTTGTTTATGTCCTTGTGACAGGGGTACGTTCATTCCCTCTTCCCCCAATATAAGAGTAAAATCCTGGGGTAGACTAAAGTCTCTAAATTTGTTCGGACCATCGGTCATGGAGAATGGAAAATTCTGAATTCAAAACTTGAAGAGGAGAGCTGTTCGGCGAATCAGTCACGTGATGATGTGCCATCCATACTCGTAATGTAATGGTTAACATGCTTGATTGCTACATCCTAGTAAACAAGTTTCAGTTTAAGTCTCGGTATTACGTTCACCTTCGGTCTAAAATCCTTGGAAAACGTATCGAATAACATATCCCCCAACAATGGATTAGGTAGTACAACTCTCTTTCAACAAAGGTGGCTTTGGCATTAAATAACCCAAGAACGCTGAAATGTCATTAAACAAAGACACCGAATCAAACCAGGCAACCATTCCTCTGTTAGGAGTTCATCCAAAAAGTGTGGCAAGCCCTGTAGAAGCTTTCGCCACAATAAGAAAAAATAACCTTAGTGGGTGGACATATTGATCCTTCACAACGATGCAAAGAACTATAAAACTTCTCTAAAATTCTGTAAAAATGTGTTCATTACCTGTCAGTCTATCTATTTATAAAAATATCTTCAAAACCGTAGACTTCATTTCTAGTGGAATATTACACAATCAAAACGGATATCAACATTATCAAACTCGACAGTAACGAAACTAGCCCATCAGAAATATTTACACTTCTAATATTCTATTTTCGGTCACAGACGTTTTGCAATGTTATTTTTGGTTGCTGAATTCAATGCTTGATGGTAAATAATGCAGTAAAGCATTCAATACGATTGTATAATGTTCCTCGAAATAGGATGAAACCTTGGTATGTTTAGTTCAAAAGAAAACAAATGTCTATAAGAAATTGGGGTTCATTTAATTATTAGCAACACTGTGTATTGATTAGTCTCGCACGGCTTGACTTTGACGGAAGCGACACTTACCGGCTAATGGGAAATACAAACAATTGTTTTACAGCAATCCAAATTTTGATCTTTTGCCCTGTGAAGACAAGTAATCTAGTTAGTATTAGTATCTTTACTACTTTTAGTGTGTAGATTAACAAAAGAGGGTGGATATTTGTCTCTTGTTTTCAATTAGTCTATCCTATGAATTAGGGGTCCACTTATGAGCTGTTTTTCTTTCTGTTTCTATTTACAGAGATATTCGTTGACGCTATCGTTAATGTCTTCGTTGATGGCTTCTGAAACCAAACTTAGAAGTTGTTGGGCCTTTGAAGGGCCAGAAATGAATGACATAAAGAGATTTAAGGTTTACAGCAGTATATATTTACGGAAATATAAACAGTAACGGTTATAGGTAACTGACAAGACTCGCTTGACTCGTTTATCTTGTCAGTCACTATTTATCGTGTCGGGAAGGGTTCATGTAGTAACGTCAAGGGGTATATCAACATAGCAAAAGGATAGATTTTACTATACGCTGATATACCCCTCAATTGCGTAGTTTCAAGTATTCCTATCTAATACTAATAATTTGCACACAGTTTTATGGTTTCAAGTTTTTCTATCTAATGTCCGCAGAAATGAAATGCCCTCCCAAAATATAGATGTCCTAGGTATGATGCAAAACTGCATCAGACGGTGAAGCTCTAGTTCTGGAGCTCTAGGGTGTGTAGAATAAACCATTATCCCTATTACTTACCAGAGTGGTAAGCGTTAAGTCCCCATTTATGGGGCAAATGAAACTGTTTAAGAATTATTTTTATTAGATAGAAATACTTGATACAATATAAAAGTTAGCAAAAAGCTCTTAAGCTATACTGTGTATATATAAAGTAGAGGATGTGCCCATGGTGTAATGGTTATCGTCGTAGGAAATGGACACGGTGACACGACTTCAAATCCTGGACGAGACTGATTGCATTTCACATTGCACTAATACCCTTGGGAAAGGTATGAATCCAAATATTCTCCCTCCACCTATGGGTAAATAGTAGGGCAGACTGAGTTCTTCAGCTTTGGTGAGGCAACTAGTCTAGGAGATGGAAAACTCTAAATTCAAACCTGTTAAACTCCGCTGAAAAATTGACCTTGTGTTATATCCTGCCCGAGCGGAGGGGTTGGTAAATATGTATATATAATGTTGGCGACCTTATCGAGGGTGAGCCAAATGCTTACTTTTGAATAGCTACAAGACCGAGGTGTAGAGGAGGGCGCTACTCCATTCCCTGGATTGCTCCACTGTATCCTTGATTCTTACCTTATAGTGCTGAGTTCTCAGCAAGTTTGTATCAAGTACCATTTTTCGAGTCTTTGGTATGATTGCGACCTGGGATTGAACCCCGGTTTCCGGACCATTGGCGAACACTCTACTCATTAGGCCAATGGCCCAGTAGTGTAAATAGTAATATACAATATATGCAATTTCCTTTCATCAAATCACCAATAGGTCAAATAGATCTGTTTCAAAGTTATTTGTATAAGACACGAATAGTTGAAAACATAACTGTGAAAACGTAAATAACTTAACAGAAAATTCAATATGAACTTACATTTAATGTGATTTCCAAACTTCTTGGAATAAAATAACTTTAGATTTGTTGATATGCCATTAAAATAAAGTAATGAATGCAAAACCCATCGCATCGAATTGACATAGGATGCTTTCGCCAGTGTCTACGAAAAATAATTACGATTCATTTTCTCACGTCTACATGTAGGTTCCCGATTCAAGACTCCCGTGAGTCTATTTTCGAATATCTTGACTGCATGACTAATGCACTTGGTTTGTCGATCAACAACCAAGATTGATCGATTTTTGATTAATTGATAGATTCATTGATTAAGTATAACGGCATGGGTTATTTTATACCTAAATTGTTGGGAATTGCGGTCATTGCAGGTTCATATTTATTTTTTGTGCTATTTCTTAAGATTTTTTGGGTAATTGATTCAACAGAATGTGAATAAATTTTTATCAGATAGATTTGATTCATAGATTGGATCCAAACAGGTATAACCGCTCCGAGCCAGAGTGGATCTGGGAGTAATAGCAATGAAGGAGTACTCCAGACTCCCCTTATCTCCAGGATGGTAGCCTCACAATCATATGCAGTTTAATATCATATCCAGGACACCAAACTGGCGGTGGCGATCGTACCCCTCGTTAGAGAATACAGTCAACGTATTCTAAGCGTTGGCGAATGGGTACTCAATGGTCAGGAAATTCAGTTAGTTGGTCAGCACACCGTACAACTGAGTGTTGCTTTCGGCTGGTCGTTAAACCGTTCTTTTTTTTCTTACTACCCATCCTCCGACTGACTGGTTACCATCTTTCAACATTAAATAACAGGATATGGCAGGGAAGGTGCTTTTCCGGCATCCTGTTCATGTAACCAACTGATTTGAGTTGACAGGTAATCGTCATGCGCTCAGTGCTGAAGAAGTTTGCTTTTGGAGGATGGTCATATGAAAAATCCGGTCTTATCACGTGATTCTAAAAAATCTCCTGCTGGCAGCCGACACAGACAGCGAAAGCTTAGAAATAAATCAGTGATCGGTAGAATCTCTTTGCACCAATTAAGATTAATCAGCGTACTTCATTTAACGATTGCTCCACTCATTTCGGCGGAAGTCACGCCTTGATCAAGAAACAAAATGTTGTTCTTAATGCTCCCAAGATTGACTGAATTTTAACACACTAACATATACATACTGAATTTATTTGTCAAAATTAGTTGATTTTGACATCCAATATACTCTAATAATAGCTGAAACTTTTTTATTATTATCAATCATCAGCATTCTCATTATTGTCGTCATCAAGATGAGACGGTAATATGGATTCAATTGCCTCTTTCTCACTATCCATCACTATTGGCAATCGCGCTTGACAAGTTATCTAAACGGCATGCAATATCCGTGTACAACTCATGAATATAAATTTTTGCTGGTCAGCCCACTCTGGAGGGTGTCTTGCATTTGCTTATGGATTCGTTCTTACTTCTCCAAATATGCCCACATGTCTTGCTCGCCTTAGTTGTATGGTTTGTGAGATGGTTGGTAAGTGGCCGTACTGTTGGGCGTTGCTTTCAAGATTTGTTCAAACAGTATGTAGCGTTCTTGTGCGATTCCAATCTAACTTTTTCTCCACGCGTTTCATAAGAGTCCAATTGGTAAAACCTCACTAAAAAGTTTTTGTAATGCTTTGTCTCACATACAATCAAACATTTTCATGTCATTGCTCAAATGACCATATCATAAAAGAACTATATATACAGAGTAAAACCCTTGACAAAATTAGAAAATCGGAAGAACAAAAGAATTACTTTCCGACATCTAGCTTTGTTGTTGAGCATTAAGTTTCACCCTCCTACTAAATTTAGAAATACACCGCCTAGAAAATGATGTATCACAATAATCATTTAATCAAATAAGATTTTGTATTCATTTTTATTAACCGGTGAAAATAAAATGTGATTACAGCGTCAGTTGTATACCCATAATGAGGGAAGAACCACACACTTCTTTATAAAAATATACCCGTCTTTTTATTCTTTCGAAAGGGGTCAAATCTATGTAGTATGTGAGAGAGATAGACGGAGACAGAGAGATGAAGACAGATTGCTATCTTGGCCCATAATTTCTCTTCACCATACCACACTGTGTTATCTTCAAGACGACACTTAGAACTTCTGCTTCTCGGCCGGGGTGGTACTCAACTGGAGGCCGCTGTAGACCGCCGTGAGCCGCTGCTCCAGCGGCTGTTCTTTTAAACTCACTCTGAAACCAACTGACCCGGACCCTCACGCAGCATCTGCAAATATTATTTCATACACCCACAACTTCCGATTAACCACGTGACTGCTTCCACTTATTTAATGAGTTCAGCCCTGTTCAGGGAAATCTCTGATTGAGGGCTCGGTCAACATGACATATGCAACACGTTATATGCAACACGTCATATGAGATTTGGAGGATTCAAGAACGTATCCCCATATAATGAGTATTTATTGGTAAATGCATGAAAGCTTGTAAACTCAGTTTTCACGTTGTAAGGATCAGTTGATGAGTTGAGTATAACTGTGAACCTCTGGACAATATTATGATGATGATGATGATGATGATGATGATGATGATGATGATGATGATGATGATGATATACTGAAGGGTATAAAACTGAAGAGTATATACTGAAGAGTATAAAACAATACAATTTAACTTAGTGAAGGACTGGGTCATATTTTGATCACACGCGAAATTGATTTACACACTTATCTTATGTTATATTCGTACACAAAACTTTGTATAATTGTTCTTTTATCCCAGGAGGAAAGCCAATATCTTAAATTGATCAGTAAATATTTCTTCCAGTACTTTGCTAATCGATACGTTTAAAATTAGTTAATGTTTTATTTGCGCTTTTCAATGCAAATACACACTTCCTGCTTTGTAAAAGATGCATTTCCAACAGAAACTGTTGTCTCAATAGTATCAAGATCTTTAAATACAGCTAAACGGTGTCCCATGACACCGTATCTTTCCAAGTCAATAAACGCAAGGAGACCGCAAGCGATGTTAAACTGTAAATTGCTAGCAACAGGTGTGTATCGATCGAGGATAATTTTAAGAAAGAAGTCTATTTTATTGCAATTGTGCCCAACGGAAAATAAGTTTTTTTTACGAATTCAATGATTAGGTCTGTCTCCCAAAGGTCTGTGTATTCATATACAAAGGAGTAGAATATTTCTTAATTTGTTTTGTATAATTAACTAAAGAGAAACAAAACCTGCGTCAAAAAGGTTATTCCGAGGATGTACTTTACGTCTTTGCCAAATACAAGATGGGATCAAAATGTATCGATATTGTATCTTCGTAATTACTAATAACTAAAAGGGAACTATAATATGAAGAATCGTGAACTGCTAAGCAATACATATATCAAATTAATAATATCTAGACATTATAATCGCTGTCTAGATAAGGTGAGACGGGTCTAAACTAATTTAAAAAAAAAATATGAAGCCAGTCTCACTCGTTTTTATAGGTCAAATAGAGCTAAACGGTATGATTCTGCAAGACTAAATTATTCGAGATAGGAGTGTTTTGACATTTAAACTGAGTAATTATGGTAAACTGATTTGTTTGAAAAAGAACTGTTTTGAGATTTAACTGTGTGTAAATAAAAAAAATATACTTATACTTAACTAAATTGTTCGAAATAGAACTTTATATATATATATATATATATATATATATATATATATATATATATGGGCGTGGCATTAATAAACTACAATGGTTGATATACCATATAACCAAACTAAACAAAATTGATACTGAGATTAATATGAAATAATAAAACTGTGATACAAATTGAATATTATATTAATATTCTATCACTTGCTTTCCACTGCCTCTAAGATTTGTTCAAAACAGCACAATATCATTTATTTATTTATCTTTGTGTTGTGTTAAAGACAATGTGGTGCTGCCAAACAATAGTGCTGATACGGCTCCACCTTGAAAGAATTCCCGTTTTATCTTATTTCAAAAATAAGATTTCTATGATTAATATTAAAATATAATCATATTTATTTCTATTCAGGTATCTTCTATTTACACACACACACACACACATAAAAGTAAAGTAAAGTTGGCGAACGTAGTCGAGGGTGACCCAAAGGCTTCCTTTTCGATTATAAACAATTTCCTTTTTTAGGGTGATCTTCTACTTTTGTCCAGGGGTATATATATATATATATTTACAAGAATAAACAAACGTGTCCCAGCAGATAAAATAGGAGTAAAGTTGTCGACCGTAGTCGAGGGTTAGGCGAAGGCTCTCTTTTTGTAGGGGGGAGCGCAACTCCTTTCCCTCGATCGCTCCACTTTACCCTTGATCCGTACCTTATAATGCCAAGTGTTAAGCAAGGTGACATCACTAACCAGATAGTCACAGTCACCTATTGAATGTTTGGTGGGGGAAGGGCCTATTTAACAGAAATAGGACTAACTCAGAATATGAGCTAAAAATCTCGAAGTTGACTTATATGTTAGGTCAACTTGTACGCCACAATTAACGGTAGTAAATTTGAGTTCATGACTCAAAGAAAAATAGTCAACTAATTCATGGCAAAATCGAAACCGGCCCTCACCCTGAAGAGTGATATCTTATAAATAAAAGAATGTCCCTTTCATCAATCTTTTACATCCCCGCTCTAAAAAAACAAAAAACAAAAAAAACAAAAAAAAAACGAAGTAACCCACCACTTATTCCTTTTTTGTGAGACCGATTCATAGAAATGTAGCATTGAAATAAACATGAATTAATTTTCGAAATCATCATCATCATCATGCCGTGCCGCTAGCACGAATATATCTGACCCTCTCTTGCCACTTCTCCCTATCATTCATCACCTCCGGCAGGTCTTCAGGGCTATATCCCGTATCCTCACATAGCTGCTGTATGTATGTTCGAGCTAGTCGTCCAGCTTTTGCTCGGCCATATGTGGGGGTCCTTAGGAGTACATCACTTATGAGCTCGTCCCTGCTTCTCCAGCAGTGTCCTGCATGTCTGGTTTGTCTAACTTGGATAGTTTTCGTGATGGGAGGCAGGTAGCCGTATAGCTGGTGCCTTGGGGGTGTTGCTGCCAGAACTTGTTTAATATTGCTCGCAACATTCTTGTGTAATTGCCGTCTAGCTTCTTCTCCAACCGTTTTGTTAGCGTTCAAGTTGTGCATCCATACTGCAGTATCGATACGACCGCTGCCTGGAAGAAACTGCGTCTCATTTTATAGGTCAGGTCTGATTTCCATATGATCGATAGCCTATCGATAGCTGTCCATGTCTTCGTTAGCCGTGTGTCGATGTCTTTTTCAGTTGATGTCTACCAGTTTCAGAGAGGTTCCGTCCAGTGTGGAAATGTCGCCTGTTTGATTATGGCACATATATTCAGTTTTGTGTGCATTTCGAAATACAAGGCGTTTATTTGTCATTCTTTCCTCTCTTAGGGCGGTAAGTGACAACCTTTTCATGCCAAAGTTTGCGGTCGTAGATAACATTAAAACAAATACAACGACGCAGCTTCTCACTAAATTATGAAAGAGATGGAGAACTAGCAGGAAAAAAGTGTCGTAAGAAATGAAAGGCAATATTTTAAAGAAAATTAATGTTTCATCTACGCTGATGCTATTTGAACGCGTCTCGCAAGTTCTGGTTTATATACTCTATCAAATTTATTCCATTGATTAAAATGCAAGGCGTGTAATTTTATATGGAGTGATATTATTCGAGTGAATAATTTTGAAAATTAGTTGTTAGAACGAAATGCATTTTGGGATATTTTGTAAAAAATATGTGAATGAGTTTTTAAAAGTTAAGAGAACACATCCCTTTGCAATATGAAAAATAAAAATAAATTAGGTTCTCAGAGTCCAAACTAACAACAAATTTCTTTTCTTAAAAAAAACAAAAACACTGTATGTATAATCTTCATTTTGCCTTTGGCGTAGGCAGGCTTTATTAGGTAAGAAAATAGTCAATGAAATATTGAAGTAATCTAAATGCATATAACGATATCATTTTGTTATTGCAATTTACGTATATTTGTAAAAGCAAAAGATAAAGAAGAAAAAAAAAAAGAGAGATTGAAATAAGAAAAAACAACATAAAAACAATTAAAATACAACAATAAACAATATCTTCCTGTATAAGGTATCACAATTTTCATATCTATCTATCAATCTATCTATCTCAATTTGTTCATATCTACCTGTCTATCCAGTAGGCAAGCTAGCTGTATTTTCATATCTCAATATTTTCAGTTTCTTCAAATTTATCTATCTATCTATTCCAGTGCACATATTTTTAAAAATTTCTCCCTTATTCAAACACAATTTAAGGCACTTTTTCTTTGTAAAGATTTTACGTAATACCCTGTTTTTATTGTCTCTTTCAATAAGCCATTTCTACAAAGCTACGGAAGCGGAATTGTAAATATTGATTTGGTTTGGTTTGGTTTTCATGGCATATCAACCTTTGTGGGTTTTTTAACACCAAATCCATTTTTTATGCAAATACTTCTACTTCAAGCAATTCAGTTTAGCATGAGTACACAGTTTAATCGTCAAAAAACATTTCTAATTCATTCTGTTTAGTTTAATCAAACAATTCTAGTTCTGCTAATTCAGTTTAGTATAAGTACAAATTTTGTTTCCACACAGTTAAATGTCAAAACAGTTCTATATTAAATAATTCAGTTTAGTATAAGTAGAGTTTTAATGTCAAAATCAGTTCCATTTCAAACAATTCAGTTTAGCATAAGCACGCAGTTTAAATGTAAGTAGAGTTTAATTGTCAAAAACATTTCTATTTCAAGCTATTCAGTTTAGTCAAACAGTTCTAATTTAAACAATTCAGTTTAGTATGAATATGCAATTAGTTCTATTTAACCTATAGATGGGGCCCTATCAGGTGCTACCATTCCGGGCGAGAGTGGACATGGGGCCAATGGCAATGAAGGGGTGCTCCGCATTCCCCAAAGCCCCAGCATCACTGGAATCTAACCATCAAATTGTTTAGTACCATATGCAGGACAGTCATTGATGGGGGGGGGGGTCTTACCCCTCTGCAGAGGTGCAGTCGGTGTATTTTACAGCCCCATCTAAATCTTTCATGTATTTTTGGAATCATGATTTAGAAACTCAATCAATTTGTACACCTAAATAAAATATTCCAAAATTTTGTATAGTATTCTATTTGTTGCTGTCGGAAATATTGGGTTGCACAACGTTGCACAGAAAACGAACTCTCTCATTATAAGAAGGCACGACGCTTCATCTCCCTGGCTTCCAGATACTTTCGCAGTCTCCTCACATTTATAAAAATATAATAGATTTTGAGTATCGTATTTTGTGTACTTGTAAAACACATTGATTTTCACAATTGAAAATTAACAACTGTATTATGAAAAGGCATAAAACTGCATCTTCCAGCAATTCCTCTTATTTCCAGTTACGTTCATATTTTCTTGACGGGTATATCACACTTGTTGGGAGAAAAGAGTTGTTAGGTCGATGAGATTGTTGGTTGGTTGGTTTTATGGCATGACAACCTTTATTGTGTTACTTCCTACCGAGTGACTTTTTTTAAAATCATAATCTCAAATTACATATACTACAAGATATATCTTTGCAATCATTTTAAACTGGAAAACACATCAGAATTGATTGCACTATTATTATTTTAAGGGGTAATCGGGTAAGAAGTAAACCATTTCAAATATTTGAAACAGATTCGACCAATAGATGGAGTCATAACCGGTACTTCATAACGAGTCGGAGTTGACCAGGGAGCAATAGCAACAAAAGGGTGACTATACGATCCCTAGAGTTTCAGAACTGAATCCCCACCACCAGAGGTAGTTAATTTTTTTTTATCTAGGAAACCCTTTTATCATGGTCACAGCTTATTTCTTACAGTAATATAGTCAGTGTATTGTAGAGAGGAAGAGAGTGAACACAAATGTAAGCAATTTCCACAGAACTACATTTTTCTATTGAGATACAAGAAACAAAAAAAAAACGGCGTTAACTCTATTGTCAACATTGACGAGGAAGAATCGATTCAATGTTTCTTTTTTATTCACTTTTTATTCTTCGTTTGTTTTTGTCTTCTTTTGCAGTTCCTTTTCAATGCTATTCATCTTTATGAAATTAGTTTCTGCTGTCTGCATCCAACGGTTGCACAAACATGTCGCTACAGATGACAAAACTTCAGCGAAAATCTTTTGCTTTTGTTGCCTTGCCTTGAATAAACACGTCAAACTGAGAAACCAAACCAAATTATTTGCCTAAAACTTACAAGTACACAATATTTGAGAGGAGATATTTTATTTCAAATTATGTCTGCGTTTTTTTTCTTCATTATCTTCGGATCGTATCACACATCTTTGCTAAATCCTCTTTTAAGATAGATTTCTCTTCTGAGATAAATCGCCACAGTCAAATATAATACATTTAGTATTCCTTCCTCTGTCCGTCTTAATGTTTCGAAAGAAGTCTACAAAATACATTAGCCTTTATCTCAATTCCCGCGTACAAATGTCTGGTTGTTGCCCAATGACCTCACTACATAACTCTCTGGTAGTAAAGGCCAATATACTGGGGTCAATTCCTTTAGCCAACTTTCAAACTAGATCATCAGGTTATAAATTTATGATGCATCATGAAAGAAATCAAATAAAAATTCTTTGTTCTTAGTAAAAGCTGTCAATACTACTTGTTAACAAGTTTCTTTCCCTCTAATCACATGTAAAAAGGATGTAATTGAGATATAATGATATGGAAAGGTTAATCCAATGTTGTTTTCAATGTCAAAACGTATGTGTATCGTAGAATCCTTGCAGTATAAAATAGAGGACGAATATAAAAACAAAATCGTAATCTGTTTTCTGATAACAAACAAATTAGAGAGTTGGTCTTTGGGTTCGGTCTTATTGCATATCAACCATTTTAGCCTATTTAAAGCAAAATACTGTTTATTCATATATATTATATGGATATATATATTGTAAACACATTTTGTAAATAACATTTTTAAACGAGCCTGAGCTCTTTCTTCCACATAGTTAAATTGTTTTGACTATTGCTACATAATGGTAACGATTTAACATCAGTCATTTGTTTGCACACAGTTTATTCTATTTGACCAATAGATAGGCCCCTATCAGGTAATACCACTCCAGGCCAGAGTGGACATCGGAACAATGGCAATAAAGGGGTACTCCACAATCCGAACACTTCAAGGCGTGAACCTCACCATCAGATGGTTTAATGTAATATCCCGGACACTCGTTGGTGAGGGAATTAGATGCAGTCGGTGTATTTTACAGCCCCAGCCGACTGGGCAAATTATTGAGACCCAGTGGAAGTTGCAGAGAGTTCATTTTTACTTTTTGTAATGTTAATATCTTTAAAAAAGTTGTTAGACGTATTGTTCTTTTAGATGTTTCTTTTGTAACAAGAATATTTCGCTCAAATAATTCAACGGTCTTCTTAAATGAGCCACTGCTTCGTGCAGAGATTTCCCAGTGGACTGTCTGGTATCCGTGGGAACGGTCAATGCTGCATGGCAGACTTGAGGCCGAAAGGCCCCCGGTTTAAGCTATAATCAGTCATACATTCCTGGACCCAGGTTTTGGTCCATGTCTAATTAGGCTCATCAGGGCCCACATTGCACGAAGTGGGCCGATGACCCGCAAAGACCAACAGCGCTCAAGCTTCGGCTCGGGTCCGACATTCCCCAACCTTCCTCTCCCCTAACTATAAGTGGTCATGCCATGGCAGACTTGAGACCGAAAGGCTCTCTGTTTGGCTGTGCCTTCTTCGGGTGAGTGAGCTGCAACATTGACAAGCAGTCCTTGCCCGGCAGACCTGAGGCCAAAAGGTCCCCAGCTTCGGCAGGAGCACCTTCGGGTGAGTGAGCTGCAGCATTGACACCTTTGTCACCTTTATATAGCACTTGTCCTCGCTGTCCAGTTTAAGCTATAATTAGTCATTCGTGCCTGGACCATGCTTGGCTCATCAGGCCGATCACCAGCAAAGTCAAGCAGGGCCTAACCTTCTCCTCTCCTTATCCCCATTATAATCGATCTACTGTAATCCCCACTATAATCGATCTTCGGGACATTTACCTTGTTTAAGCCCTGTCTGGTGGGAGGCAGAGACAAATATACCTCCAAGCAGTGTGGAACGTATGCACCACTCCCTGGGAGGCGCTGTGGAAGGACACATTTCGGTCGGTCGCGTTTTATCGGATACGGTCGGGTGTGTCCTGGTTCCAGTTGGGATCAGTCAAGGTGCGACTTGACCGGCATGCTCGAATCTCACGGGGGCGTCCCCCCAGGCTATGATCCTCCTTGGAAGGGCTAAGTTTATCTCCTGGCGTCTGAGGCGCCTCTTTTTAGGGGAATGCCGACGAGGCCCAAGCCATTTTTGGAACCGCCGGGCGTGTCTGGGCTATAGCCCTGTTCTTTGACCCACCTAAAAAAAGGCCTTGTGCCACACTCGTCCGGTTGGTGGGACGTGCGACAAATCTGATAACCTCTACGCTGCCTGATAGGACCAGAAGGACATTCCTAGCTGTTGTATAACACCTGTATTCTATACATTTGTTCTGTTATTGTAATATATTTGTTTCAAACTACTTCTCTTGTCTGCGTGTCTTCATTTTGACTCCTCACACCATAACAATAAGAAAGACTATTGATATATATCAGAAGTTCTAATGTGTGCTACGATCCGATTTTTGGTCAAATAAATCTGTTTGATATTTATTTGTGCTAGATAACAACACTTAAACTGTTGCGTAGCCATATACACGAATATGGCCATGTGCGAAATAGACATGTAATGTTCATAACGATTGAATATATAAAGAACAGGAATCTCAAAAACACGTACCTACTTCTTGTTCTGGTACGAAACCTTTTTATTTACTTTGAGTTAAAGGTTTCGACGTAAGGAGGAGAGACACAATCTTCTACGCTGTCTTATTCATTTGGCCCCCAACTCGAGCGGCCCCCCATAGGGCGCAAACTCGCCTCGCGCCTGCGAGCTCCAAAATTGATCCTTCTCGTTTGGCGTCCAAACCCCGACTCTTATTTTCTTCAAAATTCTCACACAAACTTCCGTGTGCTTCCGGTGCGTGACGTCACCCGCACCTTGTCACCCAGTATCGTCTCGGACTGTTATGACATCTGAGTGACACTTCCATCCGCTCGCGCGCACCCGCGTTAACACCTGCTTCAATCTTACACCCAACCAACCCATGTGCTGAGCCGAAAGGTTCTCAGCCTAACTAAACTCAAAGGCATGAACCGAAATCCCTCGGCTATTTCATAACAAAACTATATAAACAATTATTAGTATCAGATAAGCCTAATTAAAGCCATATAACTATATGCAGTTTATTTGTATTAAGAATAATTTTGAAGCTATAATCCTTTACATAGGATTATCATTAGTTGCTTGAGACTATATCCTTGCCCCAGCTATAGGTTAAGTAGAATCATAACTGCTTTTCAAAGGGGGTTGCTTTGGGATTTAATAACCCACACTGGTTAAACAAAAGAAACCAAATCAAACCATATCCTTGATTGGTAAAAAGGACTAGCTTTAGCGTCAGATAACCCATCAAGAGTTGACATGCCTTAAAACTAACTAACTTAAACCATGTTTATCAGAAAAAAAGTGTAGATAGATAAATAGATAGATAGAAATGGACAATGAGTGCGATAAATTGAAAGATAGATAGACTGATAGAGAGAGAGGGGGGGAGAGAGAGAAAGAAAGAAAGAAAGAAAGAGGTAGATAGGTAGTCAGAGAGAGAGAGAGAGAGAGAGAGAGAGAGAATGAGATAGATAGAGAGAGAGAGTGAGTGAGAGAGACATGTGTAGCCGAATGTTTATTGCCATGAGGAAATGGACAAGGCGAGCCGAGTTCAAATACTGGTGAAAGTTTTGGTGTTTCCCTTACCAACACACTTGAGAAAGTTGTGAATCATTCTCCAAGTTCAGATTTAAAACTTTACAAGTATAACATTTAATTCACAGTGTGCTACGATCCGATTTTAGGTCAAATAAATCTGTTTGATATTATTAAAATAATAGTTCGTCAAAGTCTCATCTCTGATAACGATAAATATCCTTGTTGATATCAGAAAATAGAGAATCCAATGTATATTGCGGCTTCACGGCTTATAAATCATCATCATCAATAGAATCATTGACTGACAAAGAGCTCATCACAAACTTGGCAGGATGACAGTAAAATAAACGTCCCCCCGATGATTAAATCTGTTTGTCTCCCGTACCATAATTAATTAGCGTTGACTAATTATATTTGAAAACAGAAATGATATAGATAGGTGTTGCCTCATAGCTTTCCCATTGATAAAGGTGTCCTGATTATGATACTAAACTGAAGTCGATGGCAAAGCTCCAATTCTGGAGTTCCAGGAAGTTTGGAGTAACCACCTTGCTATTGATCCCACATTCACGCAGACACTTGGTAAGCCACACGCCGTCACAACACTGTTGGAAGTTTTCAAATTACACTTTTGTCAATTGCTTCGTCAAGACCTGCGGTCGGTTCTAAATTTTGTGACCATAAAGATGTGTGTCAATTTCTGGGAATATAGAACAGCAGGGCATAGAATACGCTGACTGATTCCACTGTAGAAAGGATAGACTCCCCAGCTCCAAAATGGATATCCTGGGTTTGTTAAGAGTACCTTCTCTTAAATAGGACCAGGCATATGTTTTTTGGATTGGCTGATTACAGATGAATTATTCATTAATGTCTGCCTGTCTTACAATTGACCCGTAACATTCATGCCTTTTCGAAGAACATGATAGGTGGTGAAACAAAGACAGCCTCGTCTAGGAGCAGAACGCAACTTGGCGAATTCTTTTCGTTATTATAATTACCATAAAGCCAAGCATGTTCCTCTTTCCTTACCCGTCTTTCTCCCCGCTCTCTCTCTCTTTCTCTCTTAATATATATATATATATATATATATATATATATATATATATATATAAAGTTTCCCCATAGGTATCGGTTATGGCTATTACCTAAATAAAAGCTTAGCAAATGAACTACACAGGAGATTTGTTGACAAGGTTTAGAGCCAGCCAGATTTTAAAGAAGAGTTGATTACAGGATAATGTTGAGACCTCATATTCACCAAGCCATCCTCCTTAGGTTTTCAATTCAAAGATTTTCTTTCCTCTAGACTAGTTGCCCGGAAACGGCACAACATTAGTCGCAGATGCATTTCGTGCCATTAAAAACTCACCAGCTGATGACGCTCCTTCTTTGCAATTATATCTGCGCTCACTATTCCCCACTGCGTGATTCCCTGCATGGCGTCTCCTCAACAAAGACGTTCGTGACGTTGTTAAATTCAGCAGTTTAGAACAGCTCAAACATTATTTTCTATGAACCGCATGTCTGTCATTTCAAATGTTGTATTACTCACTGAATATGTAGAGGCAGCCAATGATGCCACTCCTGAAATAACTTCCGTCTAAGTTTATCATTAAATCCTAACTGGAAAGCACTACTGTCTCCATTACTAAACGTTTCATCCTATATTCTTGAATCTGCGTCTGATAAAAAGTGAGATCTAGCAAGTGCATTATGGAAGCTATATGAGCTATTAAATGTTGAGTGATATTTTGTTTGTCCTCGTGGCAGAATTAGAATAGAGTGTATCCAAGTAGCGGGCAAAATAAGCTTAGTAGATACTGTGTGTCCTCATACGAGACGAATCTAAACTTAGTAAAAATTGTGAGTCCAAGCTGCGAACGAAACGAAGTATATTAAATCATCATCATCATCATGATAGCACGGATATCCCTGACCCTCTCTCGCCACTTCTCCCTATCGTTCATCGTCTCCGGCAGGTCTTCAGGGTTATATCCCGTATCCTCACATAGCTGCTGTATGTATGTTCGAGCTAGTCGTCCTGCTTTTGCTCGGCCATATGTGGGGGTCCTTAGGAGTACATCACTTATGAGCTCGTCCCTGCTTCTCCAGCAGTGTCCTGCATGTCTGGTTCGTCTAACTTGGATAGTTTTCGTGATGGGAGGCAGGTGGCCGTACAGTTGGTGCCTTGTGGGGAGTTGACGCCAGGACTTGTTCAATATTGCTTGCAACATTCTTGTGTAATTGCCGTCTTGCTTCTTCTCCAGCCGTTTAGTTAGCGCCCAAGTTGTGCATCCGTACAGCAGTATCGATACGACTGCTGCCTGGAAGAAACTGCGTTTCATTTTATAGGTCAGGTCTGATTTTCATATGATCGATAGCCTATCGATAGCGGTCCATGCCTTCGTTAGCCGTATGTCGATGTCTTTTTCGATTGATGAGACACTGCTTCCTAGGTAGGTGAATTTGTCTACTAGTTTCAAAGAGGTTCCCTCTAGTGTGGAAATGTCCCCTGTTTGATTATAGTACATATATTCAGTTTTGTGTGCATTGACATAGAGGCCAATGCCTGCGGGGGCTCGTTCTAAACTATGCAGTAGTGTTTCGGCTTGGTCGGGTGTATTTGCCAGTATCGCTATGTCATCGGTGGAGTCGGCGTCGGTAATTGTTTTTTCAGGGTACATTCTGCTTCTTTTCTTTGTCAGATCGAAGCCGTTTTCTCTAATTTTATCAATCGATGTTCTAAGTACGTAGTCTTAACAGATGATAAAGAGGTATGGGGCAAGCGTGTCCCCTTGTCATAATCCTGCTACAATGTCGAAGTATTCTGTGTCTCTATCCGGTGAACGTACTTTCACTTTAGTGTTTTGTAGAGAATCGTTATTGCTACTATGGTTTCTTTTGGTAGGCCGTATGCGAGTAGGATTTGTTCCATCTTTCCTCTGTGAATGAAATCGAAGGCCTTGGGGAAGTCGACAAATAGTAATGTCACCTGTACGTTTTTTGTCCGTACGCCTTCAAGGATTCTACAGATGGTCAATATTTGTGAGGTCGTGGATCTATTTATTCGGAAGGGATTTTGGTTTTTCCTAAGGATGTTGTCGATTTTGGGTTCTATGCGGTTACATTGTAGGGTATTGTAAATTTTGGCTGCTATGTATATAAGTGTTATACCTCGGTAGTTCTTGCCTAATCCAAAGTCACCCTTTTTAGGGAAGAGGAGGATGCACCCCTTCATCCATCTGTCTAGGGAAACTCGTCGAGCCCTGCAGCTTTCCGATTTTTAATTTTTCTAAGAACCAAGTCGAGTTCTTCTTGAGTGAACGGTCCTAGTTTAATGTCCAATTGCTTACTAATAATTCTGGTAATTTGTTCATGCGTAACTTTCGGCGGGTTTCCTAGTAGATTTTTGAAATGCTGTTTCCACAGTTTTATTCTTTCTTGTTGGTTTGCAGCTTTCAAATTTGCCTTGGCTGTGCTCTTCCTTCTACTCACTTCGTTTATTGTTTGCCAGGCTATCCTAGATTGACTATCTTCCACTGAGTCTGTGATCTTATCTATCTGATTTTGTATATATTCTGTCTGTTCTTTTAGATATATGCCTGCTAATTGACACTGTGGCTTTTTTAGTTTTCGGGCATTTGTGTTTTTTTGGTTCTTCCAATAGCTTTTGGGGGCAGTTTTCACGTGTGCACGTTTTTCTCTAACCGCTATCGTTTACCATGGGACTCAATATTTAGTTCTAGGTTTTGTTGGAATACACTTCGCTGCTTCCTCGAGGTGTGCATTGACAAAATTCTCATATTCGTCATTTGGGGTACCTTTTACTGTCTTCTCTTGTAGTCTCTCGAATCTGCTTCTTAATTCTAATACAAATTTATCTCTTATATCTCTGTTGTTAAGTAGGGCCCAGTCATAGTGTTTGGTGGTCGCTGTTCGTGTGGCGTTTTTTCGTAGGCTTAGTCGTATTTTTGCCGTGACTATTCGGTGATCGGAGGACACACCCTCGAAAGCTGTGTGATATAATAGTGTCTAAAAGGAAACTTAATTGTGTATCCTAGTGGTGGATATGAATTTTAATTTATTTAACAACGTAACATTAGTAAAAAGGGTTAGAATTGGTGTGATCAAAGGATTAGATATTAATTCCTGTAATAAAATAAAATGGAATGTTTATTTCAAAGGAGGTTTTATTGCCGGCGATGATATTTCGATGGAGAAGAGAACTTTAAGAAAACTGAACAGCTGCTGACTTCTAATGTTGTCGCTTGATCGTCTCCATGACCAAAAAGACAAAAGGGAACTAACGAATTTATTTTTTCATAATCTCTGTGCGAATTTTTGTGGCTTGTTTAGTCGAAATGCTTCTCTTCTTAGCACTCCATTGGTGTCTACTAGGGGAAACCTGCATCAAACATTTTGCTCCCATTAACTTTTCCTTCGTGCCTCTCTTCCTATATATATATATATATATGTGTGTGTGTGTGTTATAAAATTAACGATGACATTTCAATGCAGTGGTTTCATTACAAATTAACTTCAGATCTAATGACTTTCATCAGATGGAGTTTAATACATTTCGGTAGAATATGATGTAGATAACCCTACTTTGTTTCCGGTTAGAAAAGAAAAAATATAATTTGGTTCGTGGAAAATACCTTTATATTTCAATATTTAAGTAATCCACTTTTTTGTTTAATTTTTAAAAACTTGTTACATATAATCTAAATTGCTATTTTTTTTTAACCGGTGAATATCTGAAGGTGTTCCTGGTGAGTTGAGACCTAGTTAAAAAAAAAACATCAGAAAAAAAAAAACAAAAACAAACAAAACTTATAATTAAAATAAAGATAGCATATGATTTCGAATTTTCTATGAAATTAGTGTTAGTATTAAATATTCATTAACGTAGTCCATACCGGCTAATTGGTCAAGTGGGTAGAATGTTCGCCAGTCGTTTGGGAGACCTGGGTTCAATCATACCGAGGACTTTAAAAAAGGTACTTGAAACCTCCTTGCTTAACACTCAGCAATATAAGGTACGTATCAAGGGTAAAGTGGAACAATCCAGAGAAAGGAGTAGCGCCCTCTCCTACACCTTGGTGTAGTAGCTATTGAAAAGGGAGCCTTCTGATCTCCCTCGACTTCGGTCGCCGACTTTGTGGGGGTTGTATGTAATTTGGTTATTTCAGTAGATGTGCATTCATACTTTACGTGTATTGCTCTCTAAATTATTTCCACCACAAATACAACACAAAACTTTACAATCGCGTAAAAGAAATGGAATAGAACACAACGAACATTAAACAACAAACAATCTAATATGCATATAACAGAATATGAAAACAAATAAAATACATGATGTGTAAATGGCCTTTTGGAAAATAAAGTTTGGCAAGAAGAAAATAAATTTGTTTAAAGATGTGTGTATGTTCATGTGAACGGAGTCCGTAAATATGTCGTTCTTACTTACATTAAGTTCATAGCGGGTTTTATGATTGTGGCGACAGCGTGTCACGTTGATGAAAGAAGTTTGTCGGGTTTTTCTTTTGAATGTGATTCTCGGCCATCTGAAGAGAGGTCATGAACTTTAGTTGAGGAAAGAAAGGAATTTGCCGGACATAGTATCGGCAACTGCTTTACTGGCTTAGTGGCTTGTCTTCGTCTGTGTGTAAGCTGTGTGTAAGCTTGTGTTTTGTGTCATGGCTCCCTAACTCTGTGTTATTTATATCCTACAGGTGGATCAAAGAATCGTCCTAAAATTTTGGCGCGCAGACATTTATTGACCAATCAGATTTGTATTTTACTATTTTGTTTTCGAGCCTAAATATTTTCTGTTAGTCGACTTCCGATCCTATTTTTCTAGAATGTTCTATTCTCTATGTTTTTAGCTGATGGGTTGAAAAATGTAAAAATGTAATTTAAATGCTAATACGGTTTTGATCCTAAATTTCTAGAATGTTCTTAAGTATGTTTTTATTGCTTATTTTAAGACTAGAAAAATGTGTATCCCATAACTTTACTTATTCTAAATAATTGATATTAATATTAGTTTAACTAAATGTCTATTTAAAAAACATATCGTGACTATCTTCTAGTTATTTTTTTAGGAAGAGTTATTCTTTTCGTTTTTTTCTTATTCAAGAAAACCCTGCTGAATAATGGATTAATATTATAACAGATATTGGATTCAATTATTTAAGAAACTTTATTTTGTAATACATCTATTAAATCAAATAGCAATCTCAAATATAAATCTAATCGAGATGCGAGAAAATTGTTTATCTATCTTAAGACGGTGTTGTACATAGGATAGTTCCTGCCAATTTTTAAGACTTGGTTTAAGTTTGGATCTTTTTTTTCAAATTTGCGTTATTTAATTATCATCCAATTTTTTTAAAAGGACGTATATTCATACATATATATACTCTTTTTTATAACAATTTTGCGTTCGTTACAACAGTCATTTTGTTCAAATGATTTAATCTTTGAATATACGTTAAAGTTTCAAAATTGAAGTTAATATATAGATTAAATGCTAAAGTTAATTATATTTAGTATAATTAGGATACAAAGAATTTATATAAGGAACTTAATTCTGTGTCTACATTTTATTATGAATTTTTTCCTAATATTTAACAGGCTGGCATCTTTATATTTCAATATACATACTTCCTCTTTTACGCATATATTACATCTATCGTGTAAACTGTTTGTAGAAGTGGATCTTTTTATTATTTTCCAATGTATAATAGGTGTAAGTCCTAGTTCTTTCAAATGCCAATTATATTTAGAAAGGGCTGTTTATTTTTTCACTGTTGGATTTTTGTACGATTGAAGGTCGTTATGATATCTGAATTTCCAGTTTAAATAAATAATACCTATGTACGTTTTTTTATTTGTGTTATTTTCTTTGGTTGAGATATTAACCTGATATATGATATTATTTAAGTTGCATTTATTATCTAGGGGGCGTTGATTTTTTATTTTGCAATTACAATATAGTTTTGTGTTGTTATTATTATTTCTGTCTAGTTTGTCAATTATTTTTTTGTTGTGGCTGTAAATCATTTTGAGATATTAGTATAGGAATAACTAATTTTTACATTATTCCTATTGATTATTTTGCTGACGGGGTTATCATTTATAAAATGTTTGTTTATTAAATTTAAAAAAAAATATTTCCCTATATTGATATTTGAGAGTTAGCAAAAAGGTGGGTTGAACAAGTTCATTTTTCTATTATTATTTTTTTAATTAATATTTTTGTTTATTTTATCATTCATATTTATTTTCTCAGTTCTATGATATTCTAAATTATTATCCCTGTTATTATGTTTTTTGGTTTGTAAGTAATTAAGTTCATTTTTATATCTGCTGTTATGTATGGCTGGTGTATAAATTTCTTTGTGGTTGTTAAATATTATTTTTGAAGATGATAATCTATTTATTCTCCAATTTATTTAATTATGAATTTGTTTAATTATGGGTTTGGCGTTGTTTGAACTAACATTAATGCCTTTTGCTATGGTGTTAATTTTATTAAATGGTTTATAGGAATTATCATTCAATTTGAAAGGGACGTGTCAAAAGTTAACTATTTTTATGTTAAGGCTGATTTCTATTTTTAAAAGCTCTGATAAATTTCCTCTGTATTCTTGATGTTAGAGATCCTTTACTATTGGAGGTGGAGATTAAACCATCATCTCGTTATATACCTATGTTATTCAAATTTGTGATTTTACCAAGAATATCTAAAATATATATACAGACTAGGTCTGCAATTTGGGCAGAGTCTAATGACCCCATGGTAACATCTAAATCATCTGTCTCTGTTCTTACCCAAGTTGTGTCATTATTAATCAGTACGGATTTCCTAAATGCCAATATAATGTCTAATTCACCTTGAGTTATATCTGTATAATTCTTAGCTGAGTTAATACTGTGTAATAGCAATTCCTTAGTTATAGATGGGTAAAAATCTATGATAAGGAATTGTAAAAAATTAATGTTTCTCTCGTATTTTTGAACCACAGCATATATTCTGAATTACCTAAGATTTTAGTCGCAATATTTTGTATTAAACTTTTTGATATTAATCCTAAATCGTTTTTTGTCGTGTTAGTCAATCTGGCCTGTTAATTATATTCAAAGTTCTGTTTACGATCCTTGAAAATATTATATGCATTTTTTTTTATTTAGTTTTCCCATTTTGTTTTTGATACTGAGTTTATTTTTTAATTTATACGTATATTTATTAATTTGACAATCAGTGTTATAGTAATTGAATTGTTTTATTGCTCTGTAATCTTATTACGTAATAAGTAAGTAAAGTTAGCGACCATAGTCGAGGGTGACCCGAAGGCTCCCTTTTCGATAGCTACTACACCAAGGTGTAGGGGAGGGCGCTACTCCATTCCCAGAATTGCTCCACTTTACCCTTGAAGAGTACCTTATAATGCTGAGTGTTAAGCAAGGTGGTATCAAGTACCATTTTTAAAGTCTTTGGTATGACTCGACCTGGGATTGAACCCAGGTCTCCCGGGCCATTGGCGAACACTCTAACCGCTGGGCCAAGTCGTCTGATTTGATCCACATCTTACTTGAATTATTGATGTCACTCACAATTATTTAAAGTTTTGTCTTTAAATCCGTCATTATTACTTCTAAATTATCTTTTCATTCGTACCTCTCTTCATATATATATATATATATATATATATATATATATATATATATATATATGTTTGTATAAAATTAACGAAAAAGAATTAATTTAAGTGGTTTCATTATAAATTTATTTCAGATCTAATGACTTTCAGCAAATGGAGTTTAATAAATTTGTAATTAGAATATGATGTAGACATCCATACCTTGTTTCCGGCTAGAAGAGAAAAAAAATGTAATTTTGATCGTACAAAATATCTTAATATGATAATATTTAAGTATACCTCCTTTTTATCTTATTTTAAAGAAATCGTTTCATATAATTCACGTTGCTATTCATTTATTTATTCTTTAAAACCGGTGAATATCGGAATATATTCGCGGTGAGTATAGACTTAGTTAATATATATATATATATATATATACATATATATATATATATATATATATATATATATATATATATATATTCAAATGAAGATGGCATTTGATTTCTAATTTTCTCTAAATTTAATGTTGGTTAAAGATATTCGATAATATCGTCCAAGTATTTGCGATACGTAATATTAATATTAATTTAACTAAATGTCTATTTAGGAGACATTTCGCAACTAACTTTTAGCTACTTCTATAAGGAAGATATATTGTTCATTTTTCTTCTTAGCTCAGTTAACCGTGATGAGTAATACATTCATATTTTAATAGATACTGGATTCAATTATTTAAGAAAATTTATTTTGCAATATATGTATTAAATTCTAATAGCAATCTCAAATATAAATTTATTCGGGTTTCTAGACGTTTGTTTACCTATCTCCAGACGGTGTTGTACATAGGATAGTTCCTGCTAATTTTTAAGACTAGTTTTAAGTTTTTATCTTTATTCAAATTTGCTTTATTAAATTATTATCCAATATCTTTTTAAAATGACACACACACACACACACACACACACACACACACACACACACACACACACACACACACATATATATATATATATATATATATATATATATATATATATACTTTTAAAACGACAGTTATGCATTCATTGCGACAAAAAATCTTTTTTGGATCAAAGTGTCTTTAACTGACCTTTACATATCTGCTGTCAGAACATCTCTCAGTGATCTCTCATTTTGAAGTTTTATATTAAGCATTGGACTGCTCGTTTTTTCATTCGTTATTTAGCTGTTTATTCGTCACCCGAAATCTGTCCATCTTATTTCAATGGAGCACATTTCAATGTATTTTTTTATCCACTTGAGATCAGCGCTGATATATATATATATATATATATATATGTGTGTGTGTGTGTGTGTGTGTGTGTGTGTGTGTGTGTGTGTGTGTGTGTGTGTGTGTAAATTTGTATGTGTGTATGCGCATGCGTGTAACGGATAAATGTGTGAAAGATTGAATAAAAAAACTGATCTCCAAATTTATCAAATTTTATTTCTTTAACTTGAGTGATAATATAGTTTAAAAATAACAGTCACAAAATCTTCTACTCTAAGAAAAGATAATGTCCGTTAGAGCGTTAATATTCTCCAAAATTTACATTACAAGAAAGAAAAGTTCATGTATTCAATGTTGCAATTTCTGCTGTCTCAATCCAGTAAATATCATACGTTTGTAAAAGATCTTTGTGTGAGTATGTCATTATGTAAGAAAGAAAGAATACTTATTCGCTAATTTGTTAGTGGATGAAGATTAAAATCAGCAAGGATAAGACTGTAATTTTAGACCATTGCTGGAGAAGCAGGGACGAACGCATAAGAGATGTACTCTTATGGACCCCCACACATGGCCGCGCAAAAGCAGGACGACCAGCACGAACATACATTCAGCAGCTATGTGAGGATACGGGATGTTGTCCTGAAGACCCACCTAGGGCGATGAACGATAGGGAGGAGTGGCGAGAAAGGGTCAGGGATATCCGTGCTACCAGCGCGATGAGGATGATGATGATGATGCATATAAACAAACTTTTATCGTTCAGTTTAGAATAATAAAGTGATATTGAAGTCTAATTAATACTTGAAAGATCAGAATGTTAGATTTTCCATAAAAACAAATAAAGTCAAACGTTTTTTGCTGATTTAGAGTATCATATATAATGGCAATCCATCTATATCATTGCTTATTCATAAGAGTGAGGTAGGTGCGAAAGTTGATTTTAAAAAGAGCATATAGGCGCCGATTGGTCAATAAATGCCAAAATTCTAATACAAATTTACAACTTGTCGATTATTTTTATACAAAAATCAACTCTATTTAGTATGCATATCAGCTGATTTTACGTATATATATTTTTTGGCCGACCGAAGACTCCCTTTTCACTAACTACTACATTGGGGTGCTGGGAAGGGCGCTCCAACTTTCCTTGGATTACTCCACTTACCCTTGATTCATACCTTATAATGCTGAGTGTAAAGCAAGGAGATATTAGGTACTATTTTTTGAGTCTTTGGTTTGACTCGACCTGGGATTGAACCCCATGCGCGAACACTCTAATCATTTTGCCAATGGGCCGATATATATATATATATATATATATATATATATATATATATATATATATATAAGTTATAGTTACATATATATATATATATATATATATATATATATATATATATATATATATATAATTATGATAACTTTCCTTGATCTGTCTTGTACTCTGAGTGATATTTCTTCGTTTGCAAATTTCTACTATATATATATATATATATATATATATATATATATATATATATATATAATTTTGTCTTGTACCATGAGAGATATTTCTTCATTTGCAACTTTCTACTATCAATTATACCTCATCGGCCAAAGAAAGGACAAAACCTATGCCCACATATTACTGTTACGGGAGAGATGAATATTTAAACTCAAAATTAAAAAAAGAGTGGAAGCTTAATCAAATGGATGCCCCCCATATCAACCCTTTGAAAATTTGCTCATTCTCATTTACAACCCCATACAATTAACATTTGCCTTCGACTTGGTGTATTTATGCAAATTATGTCAGGCCAGGTTCTGAAGAAAGTAGGCGAAAACTGAAAATCTCAGATAATAAAACGCAAGAGAAAAAAAAATCTTGTCGGTCGACGAAGCAGTAAGTGTGAAATAAGAGAATAATGGGCAAAAGCATTGTGAATAGAACAGAGAGAACCCCCCCCCAAAAAAAAAAACAAAAACAAAAAAAAGATAACAAATAAAAAAAAGTTGTATAAAACAATATGGCCGTGGAGAATGGCGAAAAAAGGCAAAGGTCAAAAAAGCAATGGAAAAATCGATAGTTGACGTTCTTTACAGAAGTGAATTATGATTTATGGAGAGACGCACCTCTTATGTTAAAAAATAGCTTTCTGTTTACTGTTCTAAATTTTTTTCATTGTCCTTTTTATTCTACGCACAAATATTTTCCATTGCGCTTACGTTCAAATGTATAGGTAAATTGATCTTGGTAAAACATAGACATATGAAATAAATATAACATATATGATTCGGTTTCTTTTTTTAATGGCATACCCAGCTTCGTAGGTTAAGTGATACCAAATCCATCACTGTAAAAGAACTGTATTGGTAGTATTTTACCGATGGCTGTAGGTTAAGGGGTGAGGTTCATATTTTTCATGAGATTATTGAAACCAAAGTGAAAGCAATAGCACAAATAGAGATCGAACTTGCTTGCTACGATGTTGCAGACAATCACACTAGCCACTACACAAAGGTTGCCCAGTTAGCTGGGGCGGTAGAATACATCGACTGCCTTTCTGCTGAGGAGAAAGACCCCTACCAAATAGTGTCCTGTATATGACAGTAAACAATCTAATGGTGAAATTCCAGTAATTCTGGAGCTATGGGGAATGCATTGTACTCTTTCACTGCCATTGCTCCTAGGTCCACTCTGGCCCGGAGTGGTAGCACCTGGCAGGGTCCTGTCTATGGGTCAAATAGAACTAAACTGCATACTTATGCTAAGCCGATGTGTTTGAAATATAACTGTTTTGACATTTAAACAATGTACCTTTGCTAAACTGAATTGCTCTAAATAGAAACGTTTTGACATTTAAACTAAGCACTTATGCTAAACTGAATTGTTTGAAATGGAACTGTTTTGGCATTTAGCTGTGTGTAAACAGAAACTATGCTTATACTAAATCAAATTATTTGAACTGGAGCTTTTTGACAAAATTGAATTGCTTGAAATAGAAATGTTTTTGTAAATAAGACTGTTTACTTATGCTAAACTGAATTGTTTAAAATAGAACTGTTTTTTGTATAAAATGGACTCGGCATTAAATAACCAGCAAAGGTGGATATAGCATAAAACCTAAATAAACAAACTACACAAAAGAGCCCCCTCATAAAATACTGCAAAGAGGTTTCTTATATATATATATATATATTATATATATATATATATATATATATATATATATATATATATGCGTGTGTGTCTCTATATGTATCAAGGGTCCCTGAAAAGTACCATAAATATGAACCGATGGAATAATAGAAACCATCCAATAAATCTGTTCCAAAATAAAAGTAAGTGTGTATTTATTCATTTTGACATGAAAATGTATTCTTCTGTTTAAATGTCTTGGTCAAAAAGAGCATATCACATCACTAAACCTTATGTTATATTGCAGTTAGTCTGACTACACACAACGACTCGAGAACTACATAGAAAAACACGAAGGAGGACTGATTGCGGTCATTAAAAACTATCCTGACAACACGGTGACCAATAGAATGACAATAACTAAAAAACAAAAATTGGAAAAAAAAACCCAACTCTATGGACGCTTTAAACGACTAATAAACGAGATATCGCACCAGAAAACCTGGACTTGACTAAGGAAAGGAAACTTTAAAAGAGAAACAGAATCTCTCCTAATAGCAGCACAAAACAACGCCATAAGAACCAATCAAATTAAAGCGAGAATAGATAAAACGCAATAAAATAGGAAATGTAGATTATGCGGTGATTGAGACAAAACCATCAATCACATAATAAGCGAATGCGGCAAATTAGCACGGAAGGAATATAAGACTGGACGCGACTGGGTGGACAAGGTGATCCACTGGGAGATCTACAAGAAATTTAAATTTGACCATACGAACAAATGGTATATGCACAACACACCACCTGTCCTGTAAAATGACACACACAAACTCCTATGGGACTTTGAAATAAAACGGATCACATAATCTGGGTCAGAAGACCAGACCTTATAGTAATCAAATAATGGAAGAATGTGAAAAGATGGAGAAGTACCTAGACCTTGCCAGGGTATTAAAAAAAAACTAAAGAATATGAAGGTAACGATTATAGCAATCGTGATTGGTGCATTCAGTACAGTAACTAAAGGATTATTAAAGGGACTGGAGGACTTGGAGGTTGGAGGACGGGTGGAGACCATCCAGACTACAGCATTATTGATATCAGCCAGAATACTGAGAAGAGTTTGGGAGACTTAAGGAAACTTGCTAAAGCTGATATGAAAAACGCTAATGAGTAAATAATGATAATAATAATAATAAAAACTTGACACAACTGGGTGGGGAAGGTAATTTCATTGGGAATTGTGCAAGAAATTAAAATTTGACCATACGAACAAGTGGTATATGCACAACACTGAATCCGACATAGAGAATGAGACACTCACAATTCTCTGGGATTTTGAGATAAAAAAAGCATCACTTAATCAAAAGCAGACAACCAGACCTAGGAATAGTTAACCAATAAAGAGTGCAAACCGAATAGTAAACTTTGCCGTACAAGCGGACCACAGAGTAAAAATAAAAGAAAGAGAAAAGAGGGATATGTACATAGACCTTTTCAGAGAACAAAAAAAAAAAAGCAAAAAACCCAACAGAACATGAAGGTGACTGCAATACCAATTGTATTTAGTGCGCTTGGAATAATACCCAAAGAAGTTATAAAGAGAGTGGAAGACTTAGAAATCAGAGGACTAGTGGATACCACCCAGACTACATACTTATTAAGATCAGCCAGAATGTTGAGCAAAGTCCTGGAGACTTGAAGAGACTTGCTGTCACTCAAAATCCAGTAAAAGATCATCAATTAATACTGGTGTGAAAAAAAATGATAATAACAAAATGATTATCACAAAAATCAAAAAATTCAAGAGTAGGGATACTTCAAGTAAAAATCTCAAGAAATTGCATATGGCATAACCTTGGCATGGCTAAAAAGAGGGAATATGAGGAGAGAAACTGAATTGCTTTGTATAGGAGCACAAAAAATTACATAAGGACCAATTATGTCAAAGCAAAATCGATAATACACCGAAGAATAGCAAGTATAGGATATTTGGTAACTGTATTTGTCTTCTGGCCCACCAACCGGATGATTATGGCACAAGGCCTTTTTAAGGTGGGTCCGGGCGCAGGGCCACAGCCCACACGCGCCCGACATTTTGAAAAATACCCCGGACCACGCTGGCATTCCCCCAAAGACGGGCGCCTCATGCACCAGGCAATTAACCTAACCCTTCCAATAAGGGTTAAAGCCTGGGGGATGGACCCCTGAGGCCAGAGGGATCTCAAGTGCCGAGGAACACCTGACCGGAACCGCGCAGTTATCACTACGACCGGCCGAAGTGCGACCCGACAACTGAAGAGGCGCACCAAACACATAGGTTATATGGTAGCAGAGATGAGACAGTAACCCTCACAATAAGCTATTGCAGCTAACTGACATAGAAGGGATATATAACTAGACACGACTTGATAAGACTGTTGATCTAGTGAGATTTGTGCAAGAGACTAAAATTCGATCATACTGACAAATTGTATGTGAAAAAAAAAAGAGAATCGGTCCTGAAAAATGAACTATATAAAATTATCTGATACTTCGAGAGACAAAGATAAAATAAAATATTGGTTAAAAGACAAAATGATGTTATTTGAGACAATAAAAGGAACTTGTCATCTTGTGACTTGTGCCGTTCCAGCGGATCCTAGAGTGAATATAAAACAAAGCAAAATGTAAACAAATTCCAGCACCCTGCCTGAGAGCTGAAAACACTGTGCAACATGTAGTTGACAGTGAAACCAATTATAGCTGTTCAAAAACATTTACTTCCTGTTTCTAAAGTGAATAGGGTTTAGTTTGAAACCATTTTTTGCCCGTTAGTTGATCAGATTAATTTGTTAAAGTGAAGACGGTTTAGTTTGAAAGCATATGTTGCCCGTTAGTGAACCAGGTAACTATACTAATAGTGACGACGTGTTTGTTTGAATGCATTTGTTGCCTGTTAGTTGATCAGAGAAGTATAATAAAGTGAAGATTGGTTTCGTTTGTTGCCCTTTTAGTTGATCATGAACCAATTGTGGGTGTTCAAAATCATTTATTTCTCTCAACTGAATAGATGAATATTCAAATCTAAAGAGAGGTTGTTTGAATGCATTTATTGCCAACAAATGGACAAGATCAATACGGTAAAAGTAAAGGTGGGTTATTAAATTCATTTGTTGTCTGTTTGTCAGATGAATATACTAAAGCGAAGAGGAGTCTGTCTGAAAGCATTTGTTGCTCTTTTAGTGGATCAAATGAATATGCTAAAAGAGAATCGGTCTTACTTTCAAAGCATTTATTGCTCGTTAGTGGATCAGATGAATATTATAAACATAAAAAGGACTTTGTATAAGTGCAATCACTTTCAGCTACTGTATAAAATAACTACGCTAAATGTGTAGGTGTGTATTCTAGACAAATATGTTCACATTAGAAATTCATGTTGTTTATCTTCTGGATTCAAATCACAAATATTTGCCTGATATCGACCGATTGTCACATTGATGTTAAATTCTGGAGATCTACGGTGCGAGCAACCAGGTTATAAGAAAATTAGGACTTTTTAGAAATTTGGAAAATTCTTATACTTCCTCATATACATAACATTACCTATTTCCTTGTCAGTGACGTAAAGAAAGATTTGGTTAATCGAATTGCACGTATCAAGGGACACGTGTTTACTTGATAATTAAGAAATTTCATTAGTTCATTAAAATTTGTTGATAGGTCGAATCAAAATGTTATAACGCGCAGCGCATCTCGTAGTGTCTAAGATCTTAACTCATCTCTGGTACGAACGTGTCTATTTCTTTCTGCCTTCAGCAGTTGACGACACGAGAAAAAAGATACAATTCATAAGGGCCTATGCAAACCATACTATGCTGACACAACCTCCACCCGGCGTATCTTGTAGTGTTTAAGAACTCAAGTCATCTCTGGTACGAACGTGTTTACTTCTTTCTGCTTTCTGCGGTTGACGACTCGAGGAAAAAGATACAATTCATGAGAGCCGATTTTAACCATATTATGCTGACACCCCCGCCTCGTGCAGCGCATCTTGTTGTGTCTAAGATCTCAACTTATCTCTCCCGATCCAGACCCAAACTGATCTGATCTGATCAGATTCCAAAAACTCAACTGCTCCCTTCGACAATCGAACTGAAATTTTTTTTTTTTTTCAAAATCCTAAAATTTTCTTGGCCTCTCTTTCGAGCGTGATGTCATCCACCCACTCAATTCACTCCAACTGCGCGTCCAGCCCCATTCCCTAACTGGGAGTTTATTATGACAGATGATTATTGTCATATCCTTTCCGCGTGGGCCTGCGAGTTCACCATCTGACCACGACCGCTGAAGCAAGAGACACTGAGATGTCCAAAGCCTTACCAAACTAAATAATAAAATATAATTAACGAAAAATGATTAATATGATTAATTATTACCTTAATTATATAACAAAAGGTTTTGAAAAATTTTAGTAACGTGTGGCATAGTTCATCAACTCGAGATGCTTTTTCCAAGATCATGAATGGGAAGAACTTCACTGGACTCTAAGATCCTATTTACCAACCCCTCTGTTGGGGCAGGATATGACACAAGGTCAATTTTTTAAGCGGAGTTTAACAGGTTTGAATTCGGAGTTTTCTTTCTCCTAGACTAGTTGCCTCACCAAGGCTGAAGAACCAGTCTGTCCTAGTATTTACCCATACCTGGAGGGAGAATAATTGGATTCATACCTTTCCCAAGGGTATTAGTGCTATGTGAAATGCAATCAATCTCGTCCAGGATTTGAACTCGTGTGGCCGTGTCCATTTCCTACGACGATAACCATTACACCATCGGCACCTCCTTTTTCCCCCACTGCTCGGGCAGGTTATGACACAAGGTCAATTTTTAAGTAGAGTTTAACAGGTTTGAATTCAGAGTTTTCCTTCTCCTAGACTAGTTGCCACTGGACTCTAAGATGCTGAGCTTGCCGGATATTTTCTGAGAGCAACTCACCAGATTTGCGTTTATAGCTAAGAGCACGACCTTGCTTGATTGTCAATGTTCTTGCAACCGGATCAAAATTTTTGAGCCATCTGGTTACTATAACTGTGATCAACTGTATGTTTACCTTTCGTTCAACAAATGTATTTTTTAAGAATATTTTTGGTTGCAACCGCTGCATTATGGCCGAGGTCAAACTCGTTGGGCATAGCTCGAACTGCTTATGTCAAGTGATATACGAGCAGCATAATAGTACGTAACAAAATATTGAAAAACTTTTGACTCGCATTTATAAAAAAAAAGAAGACAGTTGGAGATGAACCGTTGGTTTGAACAGATTTCTGTGAGATTGTAGTCGCCGTAACAGTGAATTTGCTGTCAAAAACAGTATGGAGAATCATGGAGTGACGAAAGCGAGATTCAACTGAAATATACATGTAAAGACAGAGAAGTTGTTAGATTGCTTCGCAAAGGGAATAGTTGAATCGATCTCACCAAAACTGAAACTCTTTGATAATTAATTGCAAAAACGCTAATATTATATAATTTTCTCATAGGAATTAATCATTTCTTAAGTTATTTGTTTTAACAGAGATCTTTTTTTTTCTTAGAACAATCACTAATCTCGTAGGTATTTACAAAGAGGGGCTTCTACTCCAAAGATTTTTTTTTAAATTGTAAAGATTTTCAACGGATCACAAGATGTGTTGAACTGAGTTCTGAATAAAAAGAATCCCGAGACGAATATGAAACAGGATAAGGAAGTCGAGGTAGATTGTTAAGTGTTGTAATAATTCACACATTTTTATTGAGATTTTCAGGGAGGCTATTGCGTAATGGTAATTGTTGTTGGAAATGAAATCGGGGACTCGTTTTAAAATCTTGGAAAATTCTATTTATAGTACTAAAGATCTTAGAAAAGCATGAATTCAACTCTTTTCCCCAGCTATTGGTAAATATTTGGTAAGACTTTATTCTTCAGTCTCGATAAAGCAACCAGTCCAAAAGAGAAAAGCATTTGTTGTACGTTAGTGGATCAGATGATTGCGCTGAAGTGGAGAGGGGTTAGTTTGAAAGCGTTTGTTGCCTGTGAGTGGATCAGATGAATCTTCTAAGAGAGGGTTAAGTTTAAAAGCATTAATTAGTTGTTATTGGATCAGATGAATATGCTAAAGTGAAGAGGGGTTAAGTTTGAAGGAATTTGTTGTGCGTTCATTGATCAAAGGAATATGCTAATGTGTAGAGGGGTTTATTTGATAGCATTGGTTGACCGGGAGTGGGAATTTACCAAGCTTTTTGCTTAGATGTGGCACAAGGCCATATGAAAGGGGCACCCAATGAGACTCGAACTCACTCGTGTAGGTTTGCTAGCCGAGCTTGCTAACCATTACACAACCAGAGGCGCCTTGGTTGACCGGGAGTGGATCAGATAAATATACTAAAGTGAAGAGGGATTGGTTTGAAAGCGCTTGTTGCCCGTTTGTGGATCAGATAAATATGCTAAAATGAAAAGGGGTCAATCTTAAAGAATATGCTAACCGTTATATGATCAGATGAATATGCTAAAGGGAAGAAAGCTTAGTTTGAAAGCATTTGTTGCCCGTTCGTAGATCAAATGAATGTTCTTAAGTGAAGAGGTGGTAATTTGAACGTTTTTAGGAGTTAGTGGATCATATAATTATGCTAAACTGAAGAGGGTTTAGTTTGAAAGCATTTGTTGTCCGTTAGCAGGATATGACACAAGGTCAATTTTTTAAGCAGAGTTTATCAGGTTTAAATTCAGAGTTTTCCCTCCACGAGACTAGTTGCTTAATCAAGGCTGAAGAACCTAGTCTGCCCTACTATTTACACATGGCTGGAGGGAGAATAATTGGATTCATACCTTTCCCAAAGGTATTAGTGCTATGTGAAATGAAATCAGTCTCATCCAGGATTTGAACTCGTGTTGCCGGGTCCATTTCCTACGACGATAACCATTACACCACGGGCATCAGTTGTTGTCCGTTGGTTGATCATGAAGTTGACATTGAAACCAATCAGAGCTATTCAAGAACATTTATTTCTCAGAGTTGTATAAGAAATATGCAAACTTAAAGAGGGGTTGTTTGAAAACATTTATTGCCCATGAGTGGATCAGATCGGATTATTAACTTTTATCTAATTCCGAACCTACCTCAATATCATTGATTGCGAAGAAATAATTTTTTTCTTCAGTCAACCTTTCCGTTGATTTCTTATGCATCGAAATCTATCATTTTTCTTTCAAGAATGCATTTACTTTCAGTATCATTTAATTCCTAAATTGAATGAATATGTCATTATTTACATAGAAATACTGCTATTACTTCCTTCGTTTGCTGATAAACATTTCAGCTGCGGCTGCAAATACGTTTAACGCACAAATATATTTTCCTATTACATAGTGTCACAATAACACAGAAGGCAACTAGGGTGATGCAATGGTTAGCAAGCTTGACTGGCAAACTTTCATGAATGAGTTTGAGTATCGTTAGGTGTCCTATTAATACGTCCTTGTGCTGCATCTAAGCAATAAGCTTAGTAGATAACTTCCATATAGATTTTACAAAAACAAAATACGTTTACTGAGAAGAAGGCTAACAATAATAGCTATATTTTATGTTTCAGTCTTTACTTTCTCTCTTTAGGATGTGGCTTGTGTTGTCTTTGTTTACAAGAAAAGTCTTCGCAACTTCTATTTTTCTACATATATTTTACTCAATTTAAAGAAATGAACATCTATTAATATGTGTACATGTTTATTCAAACATGTACACCTTTGTCCGCTACGAACAACTCAGCGTGGTTCCAACATTTTGGTCCGTAGCATATATATATATATATATATATATATATATATATATATATATATAGTCTAATCTTTAGACTATTTTCCTCGGATTATATATATATATATATATATATATATATATATATATATATATATATATATATATATATCGGCAATTTTTTATTCTTTTTGAATGACAGATTTTGAGGAAACACAGAATTGTGCAAATGCAGCCATGTCAATACTCATTATATCTACTTCTGTGCAACTTTATATGGTTTTCTAAACTGAAAATTGATGTCAAATATGAGATTTGAGATTGTGGAGAACATTCAGAGAAATACGACACGACTATACTCCACACCAAACGAACATTTTCAAAGGTAAACTTGTTGGAAAAAGAGAAGTGAAAGCTAAAAAGACTTTTAAAAAATAGTTTCGTTTAATATCTATTTTTTTCCTTAGTAAGTGCAATTTTACTTTCGATATGGTTTGAAATTTGTTCATATTGGACATGAGGCATACATAAATAGACTAATATTACATTAAAAAAAGAGGGGGTGTCCTCGTGGTGAATTGGTTAAAGCGATGGACTGCGGAATCGTAGTACGCGAGTTCGAACTCCAGTCGCGCTATAACGTTCACTTTCGGGCAAATACCCTTGAGAAAGGTATGAACCCCCTTATCCTCCCAGCTATGGGTTAAATAGTACCACTACTGTTCTTCGAGGAGAATGGCTTTGGCATTAAATTACCTACACGGTTGATATGCCATTAAACAAAGAAACCAAACCAATTAAAAAAAGAACATTTTTAAGTGATCGTAGATCCCAGGTAAATATGTAGTGAACAATTATGTTATGCTTGGGATGGCTGCTATATGAAGCAGTATTTCCACCAGACTGGATTTGACACAAGGTCTTTTTTATAGTGGGTGTTTAGGAAAAGGAGAAGGTCTGGCACGAGCCGAAATCTTTGTTCTGCTGGATTATGCTGGTCATAGGCTCCCTATAGGCAATGTGAGTCAGGTGACCCTGCTGGACTTAGACTCACTAAGTGCAATGAGAGTCTGTCACGTATGCCTGCGAGGGTCTGGTGTTATGCTTTGCTTGTTATTGATCGTCCATCAACCCGAAGGCGGTCCAGTGGGAGTCAGGGACCAGAATAATATTCGTCTATTTGATTTAGTTTGGTTTCTTTGTTTAATCACATTTCAAATTTCTTGGGTTATTTACTGCCAAATCCATCTTTAGTTGTGCAGTTTACTCGTAGCTGCTGGTATAAAGGGATTCAGAACTTGTCTTAGGTTATTAGTCCGAAAGTGAACGTAATACCACAATTGAAATTTGAACTCGCTTACGAGGATTTCAAGGTTGATCACGTGTGAATTTAATCATTATTTGTATATATATGATTTTATTGGTAAAACAGATACAGATTCAGATTAATTAATTTTAACGGCATTTCAAATCTTTTAGGTCTATTTTATTCCTAGAGTTTAGGGAATTGTATTCATTGTACATTCATATCTAAATTTTCATGTGGTTATTTCTAAAGGGATTTTTTTTTTGTAAACGATACAATCGTATAGGAATAATTTTGAAACATATCTATTTGATTCGTAGTTGGGACTCAAACAGGTACTACTACTTTTCTGAGTTAAGGTGGATCTAGAAGTCATGGCAATGAAAGGGTTATTTATTTGCTGTAGATCTACAAAACTTGAGCATCAATATCAGAAGCAATTTAGTGCCATACCTATATTTATATGAGTCAGTGTAAGCCAAATAAAAGAAAATAAAACAAATAAAACGAATGAATTGATCTAGATGAACGTATGTGAAGAACGAGTATTCGTAATTCCATGAGAAGATATTCATTCACCTATAGGGAGTATGGCCTCCAGTTCATGAGGAAAATACAAAATGAGAAATTGTGCGCCTTCCTGCCGGTTGCCTTTCGGCTCAACCCGAGTGTCCACAGTTCGACCCAATCGCAACACTTCCTCCGGTTTCTTTAGAAAGTCGATACTGAATTACCTTTTGTAGAAGAAAGCTCTAGCCATTAGATGGCGACGTGTTTTTCAATCCATTTGACAGGCCGAATGGAATCGCGGCCGGTTTCACAAAAGCTAATGTAGCAAATACACAGTTGCTCGAAGAATTGTGATACAGTTGATAGCAATGATATTGTAGCGATTGAGGAATAGATGTATTTACTAAGCTGACCTTTCTTCGGCAAATCCGGAGTTAAAAGCGTAGGGGAATAGGATCGAAAAACTGTTCTGTGCCAGTTTTATAAGTAAAGAAAGAATAGTCTGCTTGGGAAAAACATTTAAAACTTTTTTTTGGTAAATCTGGGCTCAAATATCGATCTCTGGTTTCGTTTGGTTTGGTTTGTTGGGTTTTATGGCATATCAATCTTTGTAGGTTATTGAACGTCAAATCCATTTTTATGTAAATAATCTGTTCTATTTAAAACAATTCAGTTTAGCATAAGTACACAGTTTGATTGTCAAAAAAATTTATTTCAAACTATTCAAGAATTTATATGTAACAATTCAGTTAAGTGTAAATACAATTATAATGTCGAAAAACAGTTCTATTTCAAATAATTCAGTTAAGCATGAGCACGCAGTTTAAATGTAAGTACGGTTCAATTGTCAAAAACATTTCTATTTCAAGCGATTCAGTTTACTCAAACAATTCAGTTTAGCATAAGAATGCTATTAGTTCTATTAACCCATACATAGGGCACTATCTGATGCTACCACTCCGGGCCAGAGTGGACCTGGGAGCGATGGTAACGAAGGGGTACTCCGCATTCCCCAAAGCTCCAGCACTGCTAGAACCTCACCATCAGATTGTTTAGTGTCATATCCAGGACACTCATGGGGGCTTTTACCACTCTGCAGAGGTGCAGTCAGTGTATTCTACAGCCTCAGCTGACTGGGCAATCGATCTCTGTATTGACCACGTTGATATATGTTATTAGTTTAGGGAAAATGTTTGTACTGATCAATAAATTTTATTACTAGTGCTTGTTGATATTTATATACATTAGTAAATTAAATTTTTCGTTTGGTTTTATTTGGTTTCTTTGTTTTAGTCATATATCAACATTTGTGGGTCATTTAATGCCAAAACTGTCTTTGAAGATGAAGAGCAGTGATACAATTTAATCCATGACTTGGAAAATTAGGGAACTCATACCTTTCCCAAGTGTATTCGAACGAAAGTGAACGTAACAGTGTAACTTGAGTTCGAACTCATTTCCTTTGAAACCACGGTTCAGCACTATAGCGATTACACTAAGAGGATTTCCCCTTGAATTTGTGATTTTGAATTTTATTTTGTATGTATTTACCAAACCCCTCCGCTACGAGAAGGTTGTGACACAAGTTGAAAATCTAAGTCAAGTTTTAAAACTCATTTGAATTGAAAGCATTCCTTCTCCTTAATCTGTTGCCATACCAAAGCTAAATAACATAGTCTACACTGCCATTTGGCCACAACTGGGATGAGAAGAAACGCATTTGAGTTCCAAGGGCATTAGCGCGAAGTGAACCATAAACAGCCTTGTCCAGGATTTTAACTGGGGTCGATGGGTTCATTTCCTAAAATGATAACTGTTTTAACGCAGTTGTGTTTATGGTTTAGGGGTAAATTCTCACTTCCCTATTTTCGTGTGGAAATAAAGGAAAAATGTATAGATTTATTTCCCTTAACTGAAAGGAATTTGCGCTTAACAAACTTTCTCTCCATTTGTTTTTCTTTTTTCTCCTTGATGAACAAGTGGCAATAACACACACACACACACACACACACACACACACACACACACACACACACACACACACACACACACAGTGTATCTTCTTTACCATCTGGCTTTATGACTGGTTACCTAACCAATACTCAAGAGCATAGTCTGCCCTACTATTTACCCATACCTTAGGGAGAACAGATGGATTCATGCCTTTCGCAAGAGAATTAGTGTGAACTGACGTGCCAACACCCTCGTTTAAGATTTAAATTCCGGTTTTTTGCTGTTGTTAAAAAACGGGTTCTCTATTCTTTCAGTTGCTAGACAATCTCGCCACTCATATTACCTATCAGGAGAAGATCCGGCTGAATTGTGTCAACCCAGCTCCGTGGATCTTTCAAACACAACGTGGGCACAGAAGGATCTGACTAAGCAATCAGCCGTAAGCTAATGTGGTAGTCACGAACGCAATAGCCACAAGTACCGTGACTAGTAGTCACACCACATTGGGCTCCGTGTCTAGCATAGGACCACAACCGATTCTGTTTTCTACGACGATAAGTTAAGCGCATCTGTTATCATATTTACCAACCCCTCGGCTCGATACAAGGTCAGTTTTTTTAAGTGGAGTTTAACAGGTTTGAATTCAGTTTTCCTTCTCCTAGACTAATTTCCTCACCAAGGCTGAAGAACCTAGTCTGCCCTACTATTTACTCATAGCTGGAGGGAGAATAATTGGATTCATACTTTTCCCAAGGGTATTAGTGCTATGTGAAATGCAATAAGTTTCGTCCAGGATTTGAACTCGTGTTGCCGGGTCCATTTCCTACGACGATAACCATTACACCACGGGCACCTCCAATTAGGCGCATCTGTTATGTTATTATTACTTCTCGAATTTTGATAAAATTTTGAAAATGTGTGACACACGGGGACCAAACTGTTAACTTTCTTCGCAAAATGAAAAGCGATTTAGCTACATGATAGGTGCAAGTGCAAATATTACTTCGTGAAATTATGATGGAAAATTCTTCTGTCTGCCTCATATATCTTATACCTTTCCTCTTCAGACGATTTTGTTTTTGGCATTAGGTTCATACAAATTTATTCAACGTAGAAAAATTATCATGCCGTTATTATCCTATTTACCAACCCCTCTGCTCGGGCAGGATATGACACAAGGTCAATTTTTAAGCGGAGTTTAACAGGTTTGAATTCAGAGTTTTCCTTCTCCTAGACTAGTTGCCTCATCAAGGCTAAAGAACCTAGTCTGTCCTACTATTTACCCATAGCTGGAGGGAGAATAATTGGATTCATACCTTTCCCAAGGGTATTAGTGCTATGTGAAATGCAATCAGTTTCGTCCAGGATTTGAACTCGTGTCGCCGTGTTCATTTCCTACGACGATAACAATTACACCACGGGCACCTCCACGTGCCGTTCTTTTGCCCATTCTTATGAAAGATGAAACAAAAAGCAGAACAAAACAACAAAATAAGCACATAAAAAATCAATTATTATACATTAAAAATTACAAAGATAAACAAAACAAGAAAATAAAATCTACAAAAGCACTATGCAATAATTATATATACATTGGAAATTTTTCAACTATTGAAAAATAATTTCAAACTTGCCTTGTCGTCTGGGGCAGTAGAATATATCGACTGCTTCTCTGACGAGGAGTAAGACCCTCCACCCAATGAGTGTTCTGGATATGACATTAAACAATCTGATGGTGCGGCTCCAGTAATGCTCAAGCTTTGGGGAATGTGGTGTACCACTTCATTGCCATCACTCCCAGGTCCACTCAGACCCGGGGTGGTAGAAACTGATAGGGTCCTATCGATGGGTCAAGTAGAACTTTACAGTGAACTTTTGCTAAACTGAATTGTTGGAAATAGAACTGTTTTTGTCATTGAAACTGCCTACTTATTCTAAACTGAACTGTTTGATATAGAATTGTTTTGACATTTAATTGAGCTGTTTTGACATTTAACTGTTTGTAAACAAAAACTATATTTATACTAAACTGAAATGTTTAAAATTCAATTCGTCGTTAAATGACCTGAAAAGGGTTAATTTACCGTAAAACCAACAAACTGACCAACAAACTGACCAATCGATAATTTCAAGAATTATAGAATGAGCATTTCAGGTCAAGTATTAAAAAATCCAAATATTAACTAGAGTAAAGGAAATGCCGATGCAAAGAGTTCACAATATATTATAATTACACTCGTAAAATTGAGTGGGATAGTGAAATAATATTGAATTCTTTTTAGATAATTTCACGACACATGGGAACCAAACTCAATTTTTTTCACAGATAGAAAAATGATTTAACTGCATAGTAGCTGGAACTGCAAATAGTACATCATTGAATTAGAATAGGAAATTCTTGTTCGTTTCATAGAACTTTCATTTTGAGATGATTTTTGCATTGAAGCTAAATTGTCTGCTGTCATATTTATTAAGGTCAGTTTTGTGCAACACATAACAAAACAGCTAAAAAAAGTAGAGCAATATGTTTTGTTCATCTTCTTTTTTTTTTAAATTCGAGGATATTGTAAAATCAGCTTTCGTTTTGATGCTTTTTTTAAAAAAATATATTTATTAATATTTTAGCCTTTATGGTACCGACAAAAAATCTGCAACAAATGGCTAAGATTTCATCGCGATAATTATAATTTTTTTTATTAATGATTTAATTTTTTTTCATATTAATATGATCTAATTATTGTTTGAAATATATTTGAATATACTGAAGAAATTACAAAAGTAAATAAGAACATACCTGTATGCGCATATGTACATCAAAGTATGTATGTGTTTATATGTCAGATCTGTTAAAAGATATAAGCGTATAGTTGTTCATTTAAGCATGTAATGTTTTTTCTCTCACTGCAGACATGGCAACACGTACATCCACGCATACGTAGAAACACGTACACAGACATACGGTTTGGTTTGGTTTCGTTGATTTAATGGCATATCAACCATTGTAGGTTATTTAATGCCAAAGACATCCTCTGAGAAGAACAGTAGTGGTACCATTTAACTCATAGCGGGGAGGATAAGGGGGTCCATATCTTTCCCAGGGGCATTTGTCCGAAAGTGAACATAATAGTGCGACTGGAATTTGAACTCACTATGATTCTGAAGTCCAGCGCTTTAACCATTACACGACGAGGACACCTCCAGAGACATACGGAAACACACACATACACACACACACACACACACACACACACACACACACACATATATATATATATATATATATATTACCAATAAATTTCAAACCACACCACCACACACGCAAAAAAAGTCTCAAAGCACACATTCTCACACACGTTGAAAAATAACTGTTAGTGAAAACCGAAACCACTCCAACACACACACACACACACATACACATATATATATATATATATATATATATATATATATATATTGCCAATAAATTTCAAACCACTCCACCACACACTCCAAAAAAGTCTCTAAGCACACATTCTCACACACGTTGAAAAATAACTGTTAGTGAAAACCGAAACCACTCCAGCACACACTCACACAAACACAGAGACAAACACACACACACACGCGCGCACACGCACACACACAACGAAAAAGTCCTATCAAAGATCAATGTGGGGTAAAGCAGGCGATGAAAGCACACTCTAAAAAGAGAGAATTGACCTCCATATAAACTCATAATCAACTGAAAACCATTCAAACTGCAAACACCAGTGAGTTCATGTCTCATTGAGCACCTCATTAACAAGGCCTTGTACCATATATGTTCTCTGACGAAAGTAACAAGCAGAAAACATAGACGTATGTAAGAACAAAATAAATAGATAGATCCTAAAAATATGGAAAAATACTAACAACTTCGAGGACCTACTCATTTTAATATATATATATATATATATATATAGCTCCTCCAGAAATATCTATCAATCTATCTATACACATCAAGTGTATATGTATATCTATGTATATATGTGTCTGTGTGTATCTGTGTACTTAGGCAGCATTTCTTCGTTAAGGCATATTTGATTAGATATTATTAAAAAGCTAAAGAAGTTTACAGATTCTTGAAGACTTATACATTAGAAATAAAAGTTCAAACCTCAACAAAATTATTTTGAAACCAGTGCTAATGTATTCAAATGTATTTAGCTACTATTGCCCTACATAGAATTAAATCTAAAAAAATATTTTAAAAAATTACACCAGTATAAATAAAATACTGAATAGCATTTTTGCAATTCACCCATCCACTGACGATGGAATCTGAAATTATTTGGGAATCATTTGAATACGGAACATTTATTAACCAATTCCAGTCGAACATTATAATATCTATACGGCGATTTGGAACGATTAAAATAAAAATATGTTGACAAGCGTCGTCGAAGGCGACCAGAAGGCTCCCTTTACAATAGCTACTACACCGAGATCTAAGGGAGGGCGCTACTCCTTTCCCTAGATTTCTCCATTTTACCCTTGATACGTACCTTATATTGCTGAGTGTAAAGCAAGGAGGTATAAAGTACCATTTCAAAGTCTTTGGTATGACGCGACCTGAGATTGAACTCAGGTCTCCCAGACCATTAGCAAACACTCTACCCACTTGACCCATGAGGATTTCTAATACTTAAATACAACGGGATGTGCCTATTTTATTACCTTAGTTTTTTTCTGCTGCTTTCTTGCAAGTTTCTTAGTATCAGACTACAAGTGATATACTAGTCGCCCTAGATTCTTCTTTACAACGATTTTGATTATATTGACTGATCGGCTGCAGGGGGATTATTCTTTGTCGGTATTATTTGTATTTGTTAAATTTGGGTGAGATGCTTATTTTGTTGGAAGGGTTTATTAAATGTGGAGGTGTTTGGTTAGCGTGTGAGTTGTTGAAGATGTTTAATGCGTTAATGCCAGTGATGAATGCTATTTTATTTATGTTTTGTTATCTATTTTTCATACTGATGGCCTCGAGGATTTGTAGGCGTTTTTTGTTGCTAAGGTTTTATATGGTTGCCGTGCTCTTGGTGAGGAGATTTTTGTATTTCCGAGCGTGTGAATGTATCAGTGTAATTACTATGTAATTACAATTGTAGTTAAGAATGATCTCGCTTGAGAGTAAAAAAAATATGGTTACTTCTCTATCAATTGGAACAAAAAGCTCGAGGAAAACATTAAATCATAAAAAAGGAAAATTTTGTATCCTATAACCTAACTGGTATGAACAATATACATACACACACACACACACACACACACACACACACACACACACACACACACACACACACACACACACATATATATATATATTTGATTGAACATAATGGACATTTTTTGTCTGCATATAATATGTTAAGACTTTCAAATCGCCGTATTGATCTTATGATATTCGGTGGGAATTGATTGATGAATCTTCCATAATTAGTTAGACCTTGCTGGAGAACTGAACTAACTATGGAACTTGAAAGTGATGGTGATATCAATTGTTATTGGTGCGCTCTGTAAAGTCAGCAAAGGATTGGTGCAAGGACTGGAGAACTTGAAAATAAGAGGAAGAATCTCGACCATTCAAACAACAACATTATTAAGATCGGCCAGAATACTAAGAAGAATGCTGGAGACTTGAGGAGACTTGCTCTTACTCAAATCCCTGTGAAAACCATCTGTTAAAACTGATGTGAAAAACTAACTAAAGGAAAACCTATAAATTTAATACCAGTGAGTTTCAGTTTTATGTTTTCCATGATTATATATCCAAAACTAACTTAGCCGATGGCGGGAACGATTCTATTTTAGGATTTTCTTTTTTCAATATCCATATCAAAATATATTTGGAGAACTCAATAAAAAATAATGAAATATTGAGCAAATAATTTTATATAAAAGAAAAACCTTTAAAAATCACTTATGTTCATTTGTGAAAAAAACCCTTCAAAAACCTTTAAAAATTACTCATATTTGTATGTGGTAATATTTATTTCAGCAGTGCCTTTCTTAAAAACTTGATCAGCATCATCAGACAAAGAAATGATTAGAAATTTCTAAAAAAAAATCAGAAAAAATTCCACAAAAATCCGGATGTCCTAGCCTTTTAAATCAATTTTTTATATGAAGCAGCTCTAATTAAAAAAGAAAAGGGTCTCCTTAAATAAATATTACCACAAACAAATATAAGTATTTTTTGAAGGTTTTTCTTATATATATATATATATATATATATATATATATATATATATATATATATATATATATATATATATATATACATTATTGTAATCTAAATAATTTAATCTGTGTTAAATGAAAAAAATAACGTTTTCCGTTCATATTTTTCGATTAAAAATCGGAATTATTATCTAAATGTCGCCATACAGGATTAATAACTATGTCATATAAATATTGTATTCAACATTCCCAACTGGAAATCGGGTTTATATATATATATATATATATATGCGTGTGTGTGTGTGTATATATATATATATGATTTTGTTGGGTGAGAGAGATTTAAAAATTTAAGACACTTGGGAAATACAAACTTGTCAACACAAGTTTCAGACGATGATTAAGCCACAATTATCAGGTTTATATTTGCTTTGAGCCACAAAGATCACGCTTATATTTGCTTTTATCTTTGTAAATACGAAAAATAAATAAAGATCAGTTGAGCAAATACTCACCCACTAAAATTCAAGCAACACTCTAAAAAACAAAACAAAATTAAAAAAACACACTATAATATGCAGATCACAAAGTATAAATTGTGATTCAGACTGGATAAAAAACAAACAAAATAGGAAAAAAAAATTGTCTGAAATTATATCTCACATCATACAAATTAAGCCAATTCTTTTTTTCCTGCATTGAATTTTAATTGGTGGGTATTTTTATCAAATGTTTACACACACACACACACACACACACACACACACACACACACACACACACACACACACATATATATATATATATATATATATATAAAGATTTGATCATATACTCATTAATTAAATTAAAATCGACCATCTCCACACACACACACACACATATATATATATATATATATATATATATATATATGTATATATAACTGTATGTGTGTCTGTGTGTTTGTCTGTGGAAAGAAAAGCATATTTAAGATCTTCAGGTTCTCAACGTGCGGTCTGAAGATTGTGGCTTCAATTAACATGACTCTAGTGTTAAACTCACATACACACGCATATATATATATATATATATATATATATATATATATATATATATATTAGTTTTCATATATATTCAATTGCATGGAAGCTTGTCTGTGACCACGGGTTTCATGACGTTTTATAAACGACAATCATCAGACAGAGAATGAAAGATATTGAAGAAATCGAAAAATTTAAAAATACAGTCAAAATAACGTTATTGACCAAGTAAACCTCTGGCCGGCTTGGGTAGGATTTGAAACCGCTATCTTCTGACAATGCTCACCAGGAACCGTAGAGACTCAACGCCTCTATCCGCTGCACCACGGGTCCCGAAGGGCGATCAAGGATAGATTTGGTCAAAAACGTGGTGCGATAGACAACAACTATTGAAGGCAGTAATAACTGGGGATACGGTTACAAGACTCATCATTCCTATCCGAGGTCGCGGTAAATCACCTGAAGAAGGCCAGAGGTGAAATTTGGCCGAAACGTAGTGAAAGAAGAAACAACACAAAAAACTACCAAGATGAGGACAAAAAGTCTGCAATAAATAAAAATTAATTCTCAGATTAAGAAGTCTCATCTCAAAATGATTCCAATTAAAGACAACTAGAAGGGAGTTAAGAAGAAAATGTAAGTAATATTATTGCAATTCATGATTGTATCTACGTAAGGAACATAGTGAATATATTGAGTTAAGACGTTGCCATAATTGTTTGTATTAGCTATGTGGGTTTTTTATTATGTGGGTGAGTGTGTATGGCGACTGTTTTAAATGACAAGCAATTTATGATCATTGCATAACAAAGAAAACGAATCTATAATTTCACGTGTAAACATGATAGGTCTAGGACGTGAGGATAATAGGTTGGGAGTTGTGTTGGATTACAATGATAATTTTTTGCTAGTTATCTATGTTGTGTAAATGTTATGTTACGTATACGTTATTGTAATATATGATGGTGTGTGCGTGGGGGATATGTTAAATATACAGTGTGGAGACATATTTCTAACACTTACGAAAAGTTGGCTAACAAAATATCAAGAAGTTTTGGAAGTGCATGGAGATGGGTATAAATATTTAATGAAGAAAGATGGTACTTACAGTGCGTCGGGTGTGTTGTTTGATGGAGGAAAGTGATAATTATGATGCGCCGTGTCTGTTGTGGGGTCATTTTTGGGGGTAATTTTTTGTAGTGGCGATGGTATAGGTAAAATAAATGGGTTATGTGTATGGGTCAAAATGTGAGTGTAGATGTTTTTTCAATGTCAGCATTTGAATAGAATTTCGTATTTTTTGTTTAGCAGTGTGTTCGTGAAGAGAGGGTGGTAATTGCTAGTTTTTCTTGGAAGCAAAGAAGGCCTATTTTGATGTTTTGCGGTAGGCGGATGCTAGTTTTAGTATTTCCCATGTAATGGTGGGTGAGATATTCATGTCTTTTAGGGGCCATATGTGTGTGGATAAAGAAGTGTTAGTTTAGAAATTTCTGTTGGTGTAGAAAAGTTTGTAGTTATATATTCTTTGTTTTCTGGTAACCTCCGTTGCACGCATGTACTACTTAACGGAGCTGTTGGTTTTTATAGTGGCTCTGTACAGTATATTTTTTGTAGGCAGCACACACACACCCACACACACACACACACACACACACACAATTCTTATAGGATTTGCTTAATTAACATGATTTAATTTGTAGGGTGCGTGTTCATTTATCCCAAAAGTTGCATTGTTTCTTGGAGTCTGTGGTGCTGTGGATAGTTTCGCCCTTTTGGATTGTGGCCTTTTATGATTTGAGATATGATACTTGGACAACTTTAGCTGACTTTTATATTGTCTCTGTTGAAAATTTCTGCCGGGGTGATATAACTGGGGAAGTGCTAGCTTATTAGATTTAGAAAGTCCCTATCGATTTTTGATGTTAACCATGTAAGGCAGGTTGAATCAAGTCCTATTCCTATTTCTGTGTTTGTTTGTTTTTTTGCTTTGTGGAGGTGTGTATTCTAGTGTTTGTCTATTACCCTGCGTTTGTGTTCGTTGTCGTATATGCGTTTGTATTTATTGAAAATGTCGATGTTGGAGGAATTATCAGATAGTCTGCGACTAATTGATTTTGTTATTTGTTTGATAATTGGGGGTGGGTGGTTTGAAGAAATGTGTATGTAGATGGGTGTATCGTTCTCTCTCTCTCTCTCTATATATATATATATATATATAATCGGACTGCTAATTGCATAGGCGAAGAACTGTCAGTCACCAAGAGCTATTGACTCAGTTTACTCTATATCTGACTTAGATATATATGCTCTATTATCGATATTGAGCAATCTATATTTATTGATATAACAAATTTCTTTCTTTATATACATATATATATATATATATATATATTATTGATGATTTGATTGTAATTTAACATATTTATTTGTACCTATGTTGATATATCTGTTTACTTATTTGATTTACTGTAGAAATCACACACACACACACATATATATATATATATATATAAAGGAACTAGGAATTAATAAATATACTCTATTATGAATTTTTTCACCCGTATATTGACAGGTTTTTCGGATGGGTTTGAATAGAAATTTGCCATTTTTTACCGTTAACCCCAGGGTTCACATATATTACTCAAGTGTGCATTGAGCACTTCGTTTGGGTTATTTTGTCAAAGAATTTTTACAAACTTAATTGATACAACACACACACACACACACACACACACACACACACACACATATATATATATATATATATATATATATATATGAAAATATTTTATGCAAAACATACTGATAGGTTTATATTTAGATTTAAGATTCTACATTTAAAATCTAAAATTACATTTAAAATATGATTTTTTTTCATTTTTGAATTTCAATTCAAATTAACTTTAAATCTTAATACAAATATTGCTCTATCTTGGATATTGAGCACTATAAGTATTGACGTTGCCAGGCAACTGGACGTTGTCTTTTCATATCTTTTTTTGCATAGATAACTAGATAGATATTCCCACAACTATCTGTAATATAATTAGAAAGGAGTTAAGAAGAAAATGTAAGTAATTAGATATCTTTTCCATCAAAGCTTTCTTCAAGGTTGCAGCTTCTGTAAAGTATTTATGAATTGCCTATTCTTATAGGATTTGCTTAATTAACATGATTTAATTTGTCATTTTTTAATTAGTATACTACTGCCCTAAAATGCATTACCAAGTTACCAAGTAACTAATCACAAATTAGTATATCGAATTAAGTAAATCATAATTCTAAGAAATTTCCTATGTTTTGGTATTTCTTTGAATTTTTGTTTTATAAAATTATAACTTATTTACAATTAAGGGAACTTTGGCAATAATGATTAAGGAAAAGGATGACTTCCTTCGTGTCTAAACCAATGAAGTTATTTTAAAATCTGTGGAAATAATAAAAAAGGATTCACTTTTTTCACTGTCTGTTTTTTTCTTTTTATCCAATTTTGAAGATACATTCAAATTTAATAAAAATTTGAATGAAATCGATATGTGATCAAAAGTATGAAGACAAAATTTATTTTATTCTAAATGCTCAAATTTCAAGTAAAAAAGACGAGTGTGTGGGGGTGCACTCACACTCTATAGTTTAGGCCGACTCCATACGAAATCTTAGATGGCTGCGCTCCATGCTAGACAAGTGGCAGGATCCTGCAATTCACTGTTCCCTCGACAAACTCCATGTAGATGTGGGCCTCACATAATTTTCAAATCTGATTTTAAAAAATCAATCCACAAATGGGTTTGGTGAAATGACCTTTTTGGTCATTTTCAACTCTGAGCGCCGCAGGATTTGTCCGAAAAGTTCAGCCATCCGCATAGTATTACTCCTTTGAGAACTGCAAGTTTGCAGCATCGAAGCAGCCCGCTATTGGAGGTGTGATCATGCGGGCGAAATTTCAGAATGTGGCAGAGGCAGAAATTGTCATGGACCAAGAGTATCTGTAGGTCAACGAGACGTATAAGTCATGATTCACTGCTGTATAATAAAATCAACTAAACTAATTCTTGATAAATTCGGCATTTTGAACTAGAATATATCTACAAGCGGGATTAAATACTTGTTTGACATGCTTTCTGTGAGTGAGAGCTTGTCTGAATAAATAAAGGAAGTCAGTGTCGATAGTTTTAGCGAAAAATAATTATGGAAGTTTCCCAACCTCCATACTCATTAGACCTTGGTGCGTGGGATATTTCTTGCTTTCGTTGATAGAAAATTGATGTCAGTTGTAAGAAATTTGAAGAGGTGCCTGCGATTAAATGAAATGCGAGAACATTGGAAAATTGAATGCAAAGAGAATTATTTTAAAGCAAGTTAAGGTGTCATTCATTGTCGTGGTAAAGACGGCTTTAATCTTGATAATTTTTGGACAAACATCGTATATTAGTAAAGAATCGTTTGAGATAAGAGCTGATACTTTATTAAATAATAAATTTATTTTTCTATACATCGAATAGAAAATATTATTGGCAATATCTGTGAAATAAATTCTCTCCAGCCGTTTTGTTTGACATCGTTTATAAGTTTCAAGAATTATTTTTAAATGCCGACTCGAATATCTTCAGAATCTTTAAATTGAAAGAAAATACAAGAAATCAACTTTAGAATGAAAAAAATCATTGAAAGACATAAAAAATTACCCCCAAATAAAACATCAACATCGAAACATCCCTTGGAGCGATTGAAGCTGTTACAGCATATTCCCTACGAAGAATAAAAAGACATTTTCATTTCCCCTCTAAATGTTGAAGGACAAAATATAGAGCAATACAAGTTAATAGTTAAACAGATTGATTTCCGACAAAGCCACGTTGAAAGCGTCGCTCTCTGTCAAATCACCGATGTGAAGCAGTGATGAGCTAGTTGAATGTTTGATAGGTGACAATTTAGATTGCTTTGGTTTGGTTTAATGGCCCATCAACCATCGTAGGTTATTAATGCCAAATCCATTTTTATGTATATAAACAGTCCTATTTCAAATAATTTAGGTTAGGATAAGTACGTCAGTTTTAATGTCAAAAAATAGTTCTATTTAAAAAAAAATCATTCTAGTTTTATTTTAAACAATTCAGTTTAGCATAAGTACGCAGTTTAAATGTTAAAACCGTTCTATTCAAAGCAATTTAGTTTAGCATAAGTACACTGATTAATTCTATTTTCCCCATAGATAGGACCCTATCAGGTGCTACTACTCTGGGCCAGAATGGACCTGGGAGCGATGGCAATGAAGGGGTACTCTGCATTCCCCAAAGCTGCAGCATTACTGGGACCTCATTATCAGATTGTTTAGCCTCATATTCATGACACTCATTGGTGGGGGGGATCACTCTCTCAAGAGAAGCAGTCGGTGTATTCTACAGCCCCACCAAACAGGGCAAATGACAATTTAATTAGAATAAGTAATGTTAGCAACTTGAGTCTTGTGTGTCAGACTATGCAAGGCTTAGACAATGTAAGCTATTTCTATTGCAGAAAACATACTGAAACGATTCGCTAATGTTAATGATGCTACACTATAAGTTGCATATTTGAATAACAAGAAAATATGCAAATATGACACCGTGTCCAGTGCGCTGGTGTTAAAACGACAGGGCTTTTTATCTAAATTCAGAATGATCAGCTGTGAGTCTTGGATATATTCTAATAATTCTATACTAATTTTTTGTTATATATGCCGATCGTGGTAAGATGGTTACCGTCGTAGAAAACGAATGAGGTGAACCGAGTTCAAATCCTTGGTGAGGCTATTTACCTTTCACAGAGAACTAATAGTCTTTGCATCCAGCTATGGGTAAATAGTAGGACAGACTGATTTTTTAACCATGGTATAGCGACTAGTTTAGGAGAAAAAAAGTCTAGATTCAAACCTGTAGAACTCCGATTAAAATTATCTTGTGTCGCATCCTGCTCGCGCGCAGGGGTTGGTGTATATATATATATATATATATATATATATATATATATATATATGTATGTACGAATGAAGCAAAAGAAGTGAATAATTATTATAATTTCACTCCTGCGAGATTTTCACTCAAATTTTAACAGTTGGTTTGCCACAGGATAGTTGTTTGGTTAGGTTTTAAGGTATTTCAACCCTTGTAGGTTATTTGATGCCAAATCCTGTTTACTCACACACACACACACACACACACACACATATATATATATATATATATATATACATTCGATTTGTAAATTGATACTTTGTGTGTAACACTTTTAAACGAGTCAGAGATCATTAGTTTGCACACTGTTAAATGGTTTTAAGTGTTACTATCACTCTCTAAAAGTTTAATTTACACAAAATTAAATGGTTTCAGTTATTGCTAATGAACACAAATAATTATGCTCAATATTATTCGTTCGTTTACACAGTTAAATGTTTCCAATAAGAGTAAATGATTAAACAGTTCTATTTGAGCCATAGATAAGATATTGAATTATACTACCACTCTGTTTCAGAGTGGACCTGAAAGTAATGACGAAGAAGGGGTACTTCACCTTTGCCAAAGCTCCGAGAAGACTAGATCCTCACCATCAGATGGTTTAGTATCACAACCAGGACACTCGTTGGACGGGAGGTCTTTCTCCTCCACACACATGCTCTCGGTGAATCCTACAGCCCCAGCCAACCGAGCTTCTTTCACTGAAGAATCTATGGGTTAAATAGTAGCTCAGCTGTTTTCCTACCAGTTAGCTTTTGCATTCAATATCCGTCGAAGGTTGATTAAACAAAGAAACCAAGCCAAGCCTAAGTGATAGTAAGTTTTCTCGGATCTTCAGTACTTTTCTGCGTATTCTAGCAGATGGTAACAATACTGCTGTCTGGATAGGCTCGATCCTTCTACTTATTTTCAATTCATCCGGTTTTTCTCCAAACTCTCCAACTGCAAGAAGGTATTACAGTCACTTTCATTTTTTTCATATTTTTCAGCTTTCTATCAAGATCTTAGTAATTGTCGCTTTTTTCCTTTTCTCTCATTTTGTGTTTTTTTTTCGTTTAATCCTTGGCTCGATGCATTTGCCAAAAACATTATTCGGCAAGTGCCCTTTTTTGTTGACTATAACTACATCTGGTCATCTGGGCGTGATTCAGTAATCTGCTTCTTTCTCAAAAATCCAAAGAATTTTCTCAGTCTCATTTTCTAAAACGGATTCTGGGTTGTGCATATACCATTTATACGTATGGTCAAATTAAAACTTCTTGCAATCTTCCCAGTGGATCACCTTTACCGTCCAGTCGTGTCTAATATTATACTCTCTTTTGGTTAAGTTGCTGTATTCATCTTTTATATGATAGTTCATTTTGTCTCTGTCACCACATAATCTACATCTGCTATTTTGTAGCGTCTTCTCTATTTTTGCTTTGACATAGTCCTTATGGAGTTGTTTTGTGCTGATACCAGAATAGATTCAGTTTCTCGTCTAAGGTTGTCCTTACTTATCAATGTCTTAGTTTTATCGTGAGAGATTTTGCTTGTTTGTTGCTTGGAATGTCCATACACTTGTTTTCTTATCATTTTCTCTCCTGGGTACTTTTGTTCTGTTGATGCTTGTGTTTTCTATATTGTTTTTGGTGGCTGTAATCAGTCTTTCCCCGTGCATGTTAATGTAATCTGGGTTGTTTTATCGATGCATCAACGCTATTGTTTAATGCTGGTAAGTCCTCTTCCGCCTTCTTTTCTTGACACCTACAGTCTGTCTGTATTGTCTCTGAGATGTAAGGTCTTATGCCTCGTCATGAATTTTCTTGTTCTCTGGTGAGAAGTTCTTTACCTGTCCACTTTAAGAATAGTCCTGAATAGAAACAGCCAACGTATTTATCCCTTTAATGAGATTTCTGTTATTTTGTTCCGTTTTGAGTAGTTTCCTCGTTCTCTTGGGGTATTCTTTTAATTTTTTTTTCTTTATATCTGCATGTTTTATGGTGTCCGCTTTCAACATTCCAAAGTATTTGTAAGTTCCCTTTTCTCCGTGCGTTCTGTTATTTTTTTCTTGATTTGGTAGTTCCATTCCTTCCATCATTTGTCATTTTCCGCTTTTCATGATTAGCATGGCGCATTTAACTGTGTATCTCCACTGCCTGTATTAACGTTTCCAATTCATTTCCTTCTTTGCAAACAATTTGACATCGTCCGTGTACATGATGTGGTTCATTTTTCCTTCGATTAATGAAGCTTATATCCGCCACTGCATTTCCTTTATTATTGTTGCTCTTTTCGAGTTTTCCTCACCAGAATTAGCCGATGGATTTTCATTGGAATCTGAGTGACAACAAGTCTTTTCAAGTCTCTCAGATTCATCTCAGTGTTCTGTTCTATCTCAACAATTCTGTCAGATAGTCTCAACTCATTCTGCTTTTTCTAAATTCTCAAGTCCATGTACTAATCCTTTGGTGACTGTACCAAGAGCACCAATTACGCGTGGTATTACCATCACTTTCATGTTCCGCAGTTTTTTCATTTTCCTAGCAAAGTCCAGGTACTTATCCTTCTTTTTGCTTTCTTTCAATTTACTCTGTGGCTAACCGGGACAGCAAAGCAACCGAAATAAAGATGAAAATAAATCTTTATAAAAAAAAACACCTAATTATTAGAAGCCTTTGTCAGCAGTGTTGATTCTCTAGATGCACCAATTCAGGGATTAAATACAAATAGCAAATAGAGACGAATTGCAACCACAGAAAAAAAGGAAGAACATAAAGGACAAACTGATTAATACGAATTACATAAAAGAGCGAACAAAATTAGAAGCAAAGCAACTACATGGGCACTTCGGATAAAACTAATTGTTGGTTGGTTGATTCTACGGCAAATAAAAAATTACTGGATTATTTAATGACCAAGTCCGTATACTTTACCATCCTTTATATATGGTTTAACCGGCTCATTGGCCTAGTAGGTAGAGTGTTCGCCGCCAATTGTCCAGGTGACCTGGGTTCAATCCCAGGTCGCGACATACCAAAGACTTCAAAATCGGTACTTGATACCTCCTTGCTTAAAACTCAGCACTATAAGGTACGTATCAAGGGTAAAGTGGAGCAATCCAAGGAAATGAGTAGCGCCTTACCCTACACCTCAGTGTAGTAGCTATTGAAAAGGGAACCTTCTGGTTGCCCTCTATTACGGTCGCCAACTTATTTATATATGGTTTAGAGTAACTTATAATAACAATTTATATAACTTCAAGTAACTTCTCTTTATAAAAACTAAATCTTCGTAGTTATCATATTTACCAACCCCTCCGCTTGGACAGGATATGACACATGGTCAATTTTTAAACGGAGTTTAACAGGTTTGAATTCCGAGTTTTCCTTCTCCTAGACTAGTTGCCTCACCAAGGCTGAAGAACCCAGTCTGTCCTACTATTTACCCATAGCTGGAGGGAGAATAATTGGATTCATACCTTTCCCAAGGGTATTAGTGCGATGTGAAATGCAATCGGTCTCGTCCAGGATTTGAACTCGTATCACCGTGTCTATTTCCTATGACTGTAATCATTACACCACGGGCACCGCCATTAAATCTTCGTTGTTATAATGTTTTAATTATGCCACTCTAACATTAATAATTTACGAACAGTTATATATTTCAAGTATTCCTGTCTAACATTAAATGTTTTACACAACGTTACATCGCTTTAAAGTTATTTGGTTTAAAGCATGGCAACTCATATTCAGTCATTTAGACTTGAAACAGTATTTTTCACGCAATCATATGGTTTTAACTAACTAATGATAATCATTTGTAAACTATTCTTAATATTAATAATTTATAAACAATACTATTATTTCCAGTAATTAATCCGGTATATTAATAATCCTGTGTGTATTGATATATGGCTTCAAGTATTCTTATCTAATACTGATAATATAAACGAACTTATATGGTTTTGATGAGTCTGAAACTTCACCAGAAGATTTTTTAGCGTCATATCTAGGACACTTGTTGGGGTGGGCTCTTACTCTTCTGCAGAGGTGCAGTCGGTGTATTCTAAAGCCTCAGCCGACTGGGCCTTGTATGGTTTTAAATATTCGTATCTATTAATACTAATAATCTTTACAGATTATGTTGTATTCCAAGCAAATATACGCTTTCAATTACTTTAAAGTAATAATTATTTGCAAATATTTATAGTTTTATGTATTATATTACACCAGTATTTCAATCAAATTCGAACATTTTTAATGTTTTTGATCAGATCTATTTGATTCATAGATGAGACAAGTAATAAAGATCTATTTGATTCATAATATAAACAAGTAATAAAGATCTATTTATAATATAAACAAGTAATAAAGATCTATCTATAATATAAACAAATAATAAAGATCTATTTGATTCATAGATGAGACAAGTAATAAATCTTTGGATTAGAGTGGGATTGGGAGTAATAGGAACGAAGGTGCGACTAAATAATCTCCAAAGTTCCAAAACTGCCGTTTCATCGGATGTAGTTTGGTGTCCTCTCCATGGATCTCTTTATTTATTTTTTTAGATTGCCGTATATTTCAGCAGAGGTTGCAGTTAGTAAATGGAAATTGCACATGCGATGACATGTATGTGACCAGGTGAAGGGAATTTAAGTAGATAAACCAAATTGAATTTAATGGCCGTCCAGAATAACTCCTTAAGGACTAGTTATGCAAATTATAGAAAATATAGAAAAAGAGAACAACATTTGTAAGTGGCATAAAATAAGAAAGAAAAAAAAAGGATAAAACCCGCAAGTGCTTTATAAGTGAATGTAAAAAAAAGTCGTCAAGAAGAAGTATAAGAACGAGAAAGGTGATCCACAGAGAATGGTGGAAGCGACTGAAGTTTTTCTATATAGACAAAGGGTTTAAGCACGGACAATGATCTGTCTTGAAAAAATAGACGCAAAATTAACTATGAGTATGTATGTGCATACACATATTTATAGGAGGTGCCCGTGGTGTAATGGTTATCGTCGTAGGAAATGGACACGAAGACACGAGTTCAAAATAATAGACGAGACTGATTGCATTTCACATAGCACTAATACCCTTGGGAAAGGTATGAATCCAATTATTTTCCCTCCAGCTATGGGTAAATAGTAGAGCAGACTAGGTTCTACAGCCTTGGTGAGGCAACTAGCCTAGGAGAAGGAAAACTCTGAATTCAAACCTGTTAAACTCCGCTTAAAAATTGACCTTGTGTCATTCCTGCCCGAGCGGAGGGGTTGGGTAAATATGATATACATGTGTCTGTGTGTGTATTAGTGTGTGTCTATGTCTAAGTAATGCTGTTAGAGGGGTAGCTAAATATGTTTGTCTTGCAGATTGAAAAATTATAAATTAGAAAGCAAAGGATTTCTCGATGGGAATTTTAAATGAATTTCTGAAATAATCTGAAGTATTCAATGCACTTAAGTTCAGACATCAGCAGACAAAAATCTCATTTTATCATGTCTTTAGTACGGGGTAATCGATATGGGTTAATCGGGCATTTCACCGAATTATAAATCTATATACTCAGCAGAAGCTGTAGGTCCCAGAGCGCGGTTTAAGTGTGGAGTAACAGTGGGAAACAGGTCCCCTAGATCAAACTGGTAGCCCGTAGCATTTCAGGCAAAATCGCCAGTTGTGTGTAGCAGCTTGACAGTGTGAAGAAGAGAACTGATACGCGCCCAAGTTTCGTCTACTGACCATATCACTTTAGTCTGGGTCTGCTAGACTTAGATTAAAGAGCTAAGTATCGCACATGCCGTTCTCAGCCAGAATTGTTTAGAAAAGAAATTGTCATAAATAAAAACAATGCAATTATATTTTAGTGTTCTTTTTGTTTCTTTTCCTGTTGTGGACACAACTTGTGGCTTCTACACTTTCATCCAGAACCGACAGCCGACTTTTATTTACCTTTTTAATATCAACGTAACGTGGAGAAAAGGTCGGCTTGCAAACAACATTGCTTTGGCTGCGGATAGATACTACCACAAAAGTATCGAATTTTTTTAACGAGCACTGCAAGTTTTAAACTCTTTGATAGATTCTTTGAAATATCTTAAAGCGTGGTAATTTATCTATTTATCTATAATAAAAAGAATTGAATTTTATAAAAGAAAATAACTTTTTCTAGAAATGTCACATTCAGATAAAAAAAAAAAATACAACCAACGTGCAATATTGCAGGCGTCTCGAAGAATGTTTTCGGCATTAAAGTGATCAAGACTATGTGAGGTAATGACGACAAGGTGAGCTTGTTTATGTCAGGATCACACACACACACACACACACACACACACACACACACACACACACACACACACACACACACAAACACACACACACACGTGCGCGCGCAAATGCCAATCACTTAATTGCTTATGTTAGAACATCCATCTGGAGCAGTCTTAAAAACAGGTAACCGTGAAGTAGTTTTTTCAAGTTGATTAAGGAAACATCCCTATTTAGACAAATCGAAACCCTTCTTAATGTGGTGGACGGTATCACTTAGGTTGTGATTAGTTCCTCTCTTGGTAACTGCTTCTTTTTAAAACCCTATGTTTCGTTTGTGACTGTCTCTTGAAGATCGTTCTCCAGATTGACCTTTTGTTTTTATTAGCAAAGCCAGGCACTAATGATGATGACAGCAACAAATAGATTACAGATGTGACTATTGTGCTAATTACAATAACAATTAGTTCTTGTGATATATATCTGTGCAGAAGTAAATTGTCTAGTTGTTCAAATATTTATGGGCACCTCTCGACTCATCACACACACACATATATATACACACACACACACACACACACACACACACACACACACATACACACCCTTATAAGTGAGTGTGTGTGTGTGTCAGCGCGCACGCGCTCGCCCGCGTGTGTGTACTGGTGTCTTTTGATGTATTGAATATAAATAGATTAAATGTGATCTTTCAACTCAAAGAAGACACAATTATATTACACACATCGCTTTCTGGTCGAACTTCAAAGAGATAAGAAATATTGGAAAGTTTGTGACTTTTGTACAGTTTCTTAAGTGCGTATCTTAACTTTCACGAGCTTGTGTGTTTATGAGCTGTACCTATCATGTATGTAAGGGAGCGAGAGTGAGAAAAAAGAGATAGATTGACTGATGTACAGTGAGTAATATATATATATATATATATATATATACTTGTTTTATTGGACCAATAAGTCAGGAGACTTGGCTTTGCTGCCATTTCTTTGTGTTCGTGTCCAAGCTTCGTTTTAATGATGATTTCTAAAATAGGCAGTTCCGATATTTCGAATGATAAATGCACCATTATAACAAAGTTTCTAAAATCCTGGTAATATCATCGTATCATCGAAACCTTTGGTTTTGTTCTTTAATTATATTTACAAAGAGTTCCATTTTTATATTCTCTTTAAAGCAGAGTTCGGTTAATTTAAATGTTCAAAGGACTTATTATTACTCTCTCGTCCGATCATGTCAACTAATGCTCCAAAACCCACTCGGATGGGGCTGTAGAAAATCATCGACTGCATCTCAGCAGAAAGGTAAGACCACCCTAAACGAGTTTATGAGACTAAACAATCTGATGGTGATGATTGAGTATTGGAGAATGCGGAGTATCCCTTTATCATATTTACCCAACACCTCTGCTCGGACAGGATATGACACAAGGTCAATTTTTAAGTGGAGTTTAACAGGTTTGAATTCAGAGTTTTCCTTCTCCTAGACTAGTTGCCTCACTAAGGCTGAAGAAACTAGTCAGCCCTACTATTTACCCATAGCTGAAGGGAGAATAATTGGATTCATACTTTTCCCAAGGGTATTAGTGCTATGTGAAATGCAATCAGTCTCGTCCATGATTTGAACTCGTTTCACCATGTCCAATTCCTGCGACGATAACCATTACACCACGGGTACGGAGTATCCCTTTATTGCAATTGCTTCCGGGTTCACTCTGGTCTGGAGTAGCAGCACCTGATAGGGTCCAATAGATGGGTCAAATAGAACTAAACTGTGTACATATGCTAAACTGAACTATTTGAAATAGAACTATTTCTACATTTAAACTGTGTAGTTATGCTAAACAGAATTGTTTGAAAATGGATCAAATCGAGCTAAACTACGTACTTATGTTAAACTGGATTGTTTGAAATAGAACTGTTAATATCTAAGAAAACATTTTTGGCATTGAATAACCTTTAATGGTGGATATATCATAAAACCAAACAAAACTCACCTAGATCTAAACCGAACCAATCAAATGCTCTATGAATTTCAGTTGCTGAATTACAACCGGTTTCGTTTGGTTTCTTTCTTTAATGGTAAATCAATTTTGTAGGTCAACAAAGTCTTTTCCTGTTGACTGGGGCAGCAGAATACACCTGTTATATAATTAAGGAATGATTTTATTATATTAATCATTTTTCGTTAATTATATTTTATTATTCAGTTTGGTTGGGCTTTGAACTATTCGAGTCTCTTATTTCAGGGCATAGTTATTGGGTACAGTTTTACGCTCGTGCACAAAGGATATGACAATCACCATTGTTATAATAAACCCCCAGACAGGACATGGGGCTGGAGTGTGGAAGACATCATGTCCAGAAGAGATGGGCTGAGAATTTGAGGATTTTAAAAACACAGAGTTGGACCATGCAGGCAGATAGTTGAGTTTCTGCCATTGAGGCGAGAGTTGAGGATTCGACCATTGAGTCGAAGAGTTGAGCTTTTCGGATCTCTACTGGTAGAGGTGAATTGAGATCTTAAAAAACACGAGAAGTGCCGAGCGTTGGGGGTGGTTAGCATAGTATGATTACGAAAGACTCTCCTCGTGTTGAAGGACCGAAGTCAAGAAGTTAATAAAACTGTTCGTATCTGAAACAACAGAGTTCGCCTCCATTTGTATTTGTATTGTGTATTTGCATTTGTATATGTACTGTTGGATTGATATAATTATGATTATCGTGGGTATACAAAACACCGACTTCACTTCTGCAGAGATGTAAGACCCCCAACAATGAGTGTTCTGGATATGACAATGAGCAGTCTGATAGTGAAGCTCCAGTAACGCTTTGGGGAAGGAGGGGTACCCCTACCTTTCCATCGCTCCAGGTACGTTCTGGTCTGGATTGGCAGCACCTGATAGGGTCAAATAGAACAAACTATATGAGCAAATAAATGACTAATGTTAAATTGTGACTTTTATATAACAATACTTGAAACAATTTAACTGTGTGCAAAGAAGAGCTCAGGCTTGTTTAAAAGTGTTATCAACAAAATAAGTTTACAAATCATATATATATATATATATATATATATATAGAGAGAGAGAGAGAGAGAGAGAATTGCTCCACTTTACCCGTTATCCTTACCTTATAATTATGTCTGTTAAGCAAGCAGCATCAATTACCATTTTTGTGTCTTTGGTATGACTCGATCTGCGATTGAACCCTGGTCTCCCGGACCATTGGCGAATAAATACAAAACATTTGTAGAATAGAGGCAATAAACAGTAATGTAATAGTTGACTGGTTTCTTTATTTAATACCATACCAACCTTCGTGGGTTATTTAATGCCTAAGCCTTCTTTCTAGAAGAACAGTAGTGGGACTATTAAATTCTTAGCTGGAGGGGATAAGAGGGTTCATGACTTTCCGTAGAGTATTAGTTTACGTAATAAGGCAACTGGTGCTCGACCTCTCTTACCTCACTGTCGCAATCTAACTTGTTTGTTTCTACACCATTGAGACTCCCTTCATAGTGGTTGAATCGACTCATAAAATAAGAAAATGTGTTCGTTGATCTTGTGAAGTTCTTATAATATGTGCAGTGAAAGTTAATACAATATTTGACCCAAGGCCATTGTTATTGGAGTTGGGCTTAATAATTTTACCCAGAAAAAACAATTAATCTGAAAAAAAAATCAGAGGGTGCCAATAACTGCTTTCAGTACAATGAGAAAATATTGCCTAAAGGAAGGGTCCCAGGTTCCCAAGCTAATTTATTTTTTTCTTTCCTTCAATCGATATGTAATTGATTGCAGATTTAATCTCCAAATAAAGGGAAATAAATTAATTAGTTGCTCGAATTCCTAATCGAACTTATTTCCCTAAATAAGACCGTTTTTTTATCCCCTTTCTTTATTATATTCTTATTTTGATGAATTTCTAAATAATTACTTTTCTATGATAATTTTTCTTTCTTGTATTTCATTTTATTGTTTTTACTGCATATTATTTTCATTATCAAGCTTTTCTTCCTTTTCTCTTTCTGAATATTTTTCTTACTTCTCTCACCCTAAAATTTTTATCCTTACTCCTTATCAACCATTTTATATTCTTTCTTTCTTTCTTTCTTTCTTTCTGCTTTGGCGCTTGTCTCTCGCTCCCTCTAATAACATTCATTGTCCTTTCATTCATTAACTTGCCTGTAGATTCCGTTCTTTTCCCATCGTGTTTCTCCTTTATGTTTTGTTTTGGTTTCTTTATATTGATTTATCAATCTTCGTGGGTTATTTAATGTTAAAACCTAGTCAATGAGTTCGAACTTCACTTTTGGACTAATACCCTTGGTAAAATTATGAACCCCCTTATCTCCTCAGCTATTGTTTAAGTAGTACCACCACTATTTTTTACGAGGATTGCTTTAGCAATAAATAACCCATAAAGTTTGATGGGACACTGGACAAAAAGCCCAAACATGTCGTCCTTTTTTTACATCCTCCTACTGCTCTCTATTCTAATGATAAGTTTAAGATACGTGCCAAGAGGTAATGGAAAGCACGAACAGGTGACAATTTCAGGGTGTGTATCTGTATATGTACATGTATGTGTACACAGATACTACAGTTTAGTTCCACAAATGCAGTGTGTTGTATAGCCATGAACAACTATATATACACATATGCATGCAGAAACATATTCAACACAATAAAGACAAACGGACACAGTTCTTCAGAAAAATATACCTGTCACTTTATTGAAAGGGTTGTGTGTGAGAGGTGAGTTGGAGACTGAACAAAGACTGCAACATATTGACCCCTCAGCTCCTCCGCCCATAGCCGTGCGTCTTTTTCGTTCTCCTGTGCTGCTCAACCGGGGGCCTGGGGGCCCAGCCTCACTGCCGAGAGCTGGTTCTTACAGTTCGATCTGAGACACTGGCTTCAAGTTCTGAACTCCAACTGCCTGACTTCCTGTCGCACCCCGGGTTATATCATTGTTCTGCGTCCACTCAATTCAACCCGTCGCCAGCCAAGGCCACCCTCTGATCACTTCGAGGGGATGCACCCGCCCCCTACACAGGTGCATTTCTCATTTGACAGCTTGGCCGGGTCGGAGGTCAATATGCAACACAGTGTAGTAGGAAGAAAAAGAATTTTGGTAACTTCGATTAAAACGACAAATAAAACACACACACTGAAACACATTGACACACATTGCTATATATATATATATATATATATATATATATTGTAACAGTGTTGGTTTTCACTAATTCACTTGGTGGGTTTGTGGTGAACGAAGTACGGTATAATTTGGAGGGAGCTCAATATCAGAGATCGGGCAATTATATAATAATAATAATAATAATAATAATAATAATAAATAAATATATTTTAGCTTTTATATATTTAATGCCATGGAAGTTTGTCTGTGACCTTAAGTTTCATGAAGTTTTACAAAGAACAATCATCAGGCAGCTAAAGAAAGAAAATGAAGAAATCGAAAAAATCGAAAAATAGAATTAAAAAAACCGTTAGAATTGTGTACAAATTTTTATATGTGCTTCTGTGTGTGGGTGTTCAGTTGCATATTATTGTGTGTGGACGTATGTATCTTCACACTCACATATACTAAACACCAATTATACGTCCACACCCAATAATACGCAACTATAACCCCCAAAAACATATACTCACAAGCACACATAAAGATTTTGTACACAATTCTAACGGTATATGACTGTATTTTTCAACTTTTTTGATTTCTTCATTTTCTTTTGTTATCTTCCTGATGATTGGTGTTTGTAAAACTTCATGAAACCTAAGGTCGCCATCGTAAACAAATACAAATAAAGTATAAAAAAGGATAAAACCACTATAAGGAATATTGTTTAGTCTGTTTTGCTTTGTTTGTTTTACGGCATACCAATTTGTTATGGGTTACTTAGTGTCAGAATTTTATCAATCTGTTTTATTCAGTTTGTTTTATTTCTTTAATAACTTATCAACTCCATGTGGGTTATCTAAAGTTAATTCATTCGCTTGGTTTGGTTTATTTGTTTCTCGGCATATCAATTCCCAATACGGGATTTAATGCAAACATTTTATTGTTGGGTGTGATTTCATGATTTTTAATGGCACATCAACACGTTATGGGTTATCTAATGCTGAAATTATTAGGTTTTATCCATCCTGTTCGAATATATAAAAAAACATACATATGCACATACAAATAATTAAACAAAATCTGAAACATAGAATGTTTTGGTACAACTAAAGTTTTATTTCTAACGGCAATCATTTTCCCCATCACAAGCATATTATTCATTTTTAATGCTGTGATAGATTGGTATCGTTCTTGAGAGCGAAGCATTCACTACAACAGTTTGTATGTGGTTTAATACATAACTTGCTTGCACCTACTGATCAGGATTCACTTGTCAGTTTTATATATTTTATACTTGCTTTAGCATCACAGATTTCAAGGAGAAGGAAATAAAGAAACACATGGAAAAATTGATATGTTCTTTTGTGGGAATAGCATCATTAAAATGAATTTATTATTCTACTAAAAAAATCTTAGAGTAAAGATATAAAATGGTCGACAGTGCGATGGTGATAAAAATTTAATGATTTTAGAAAGAAGAAAATCAGAAAGAGAGATTTAAAAAAAGGAAAATTTCAAAGAAGAATAATTCATAATTAATAAATTCACCTGGAGAGAAATGATTTTTCAAAAATGTACCGGAAAAACATGTAAATAGATACCGTTTCTTCTAACAAATGTTTCTGATAGCGCTAGAAAATCAATATTTATCCCACACTACAAATAAAAATTTGGCAAAAATTCAAACTGCCTATGAAGCAGACCTTTAACAAAATACGCATGGTTTTGCAGTGTGGTAGTCGTATCGAAGATAGTTGGCCGAGACACATAGACAAAGACGATGTGATAAGATAACGGAGAAATTAGCAAATGAAAAGACGGACACGTATGTGACAGAAAAATCTCACTCACTTTATTGTCGGTGTAACAACTTCTCCACGGACAGGTCTCAAAAACCGGAAGACATGATGTGTTATTTTCAAGTCGATCAAGGAAAGATCTATTCTTTCGCGAATCGTAGCCCCACCTACCTGCCCTGAATTGAAGCTCGTGAATTTGTCACTCTCTCCATAACTAACTGACCAAATAATTTTGTGTGACCATATCTCGTACCTACCACAATAGTTGATGATTGACCTTATTTTTTCGCTCACAGAATCGTAGTTTGAGGATAAATACAATTCCATAGATGTTTGGTAATATTTTAATTGCTTTTTATGATATTTACTAAATTAAATATCTCGCTTAAAGAAAGACTGACTAAAGAAATGCTTAGAGTGTGACTAGTATTAGGAAGGTATACATTTTTTTTCATCATACAACGTGTGAAAGCACGAGCGATACCCTGCGCTCATCAGCCGCCAACGAGGGGTGATAACACAGTTTCGGTAGCTGAAGGTGATACTGCCACTTCTAGCGCTACCAAGCAGCTTTCGCCACCAGACAGGGTATTAAGAGAATCATATATATATACTCCAGATCAGTTAAGAGCAGTGACTACAGTGGACGTTAAACTTCATTTTTAGTGTGCAGTTGGTGATTTAAAAAAAAAACAAAAAAAAAAAAACACTCGTTTACTTTCGGCCATTATTATTACGCGTATACAGTAATCGTTTCTTACGTAATCACATGGGAATGGTGGTTCCGCGTGTATTTCATTCATGCTGAAAACTTCTTACTTTCGACCAAATCCAACTTGAGGCATATATATTTATGTATATATATATATATATATATATAGAGAGAGAGAGAGAGAGACTGTTCCATAAAATGTATACACACTTTGACAAGTGACTGTGTTTTCAAAATAAAATTGTCCAATTATACACTATATTGATTATCCACTTAACTGTATAATCCCTGGGTTGTTTACATAGTATTTAATCTTACATACAGTTTCTGAGTTGCCGAGAAGTTCCAATTGTTGCATTTAATTGAACCATTTAACTCGATAGCACATAATCTCAAACAAACAATCTGTGTGGAGAAGGAATTGCAAAACAGAATGTACTTAAATAGCCATAGTAACGATTTGTGAAATTTGTTTCTTGTTTAAATGGCATATCAACATTCGAAGGTTATTTAATGCCAAATCCATCCTTCTAGAAGGACAGTAGTGGTACTATTCAACCTACAGCTGAGAGGATAAAGGCGTTCATACCTTTCCCATGGGCACTTGTCTGAAAGTAAGCGTAATTGCGCGACTGGAGTTCGAACTCACTAACAACGATTCCGCGGTCCAGCGCTTTAATCAGCGAGCAACGAGAACAACCCCTCCACTTGAAATTTGCATTTTCCATCTAGTCAAGTTACAATTAGAGCCTTAAATATCAATGTCCTCAGTGTGAACACTTTCAATAACTTAATGATCTTTACAAATCAGGAGATTCCCGTGATCAGCAGTGCCTTGAAAATAATGATCATCAGTTCGTATTCATTACGTGTCTTCATTAACTTTGATTTTAAAACATAAATATATCTTAATTACACCTTGTCTAAACAATAAGAAGGTTTATAAATTTCTTGACAAAACACACACACACACACACACATATATATATATATATATATATATATATAACAAGACCGGAAACCTATTTAATGATCCTCGTATATATATATATATATATATATGTATGCATCTGCATATGAGTATACAACATTGTGTTCTGACTTCCTTACTCCTCCCACACCTCTCATCATATATATATATATATATATACGAGGATCATTAAATAGGTTTCCGGTCTTGTTTTGTATGGGCACTTTTATTGATAGTACACACATGAAACCCTAGTCCCCTTAGAAGTAATCTCCTCCGGCAGCAATCCACTTGTATTATTCCAATAATTTCTGGAAGGCCCCATGGATGTGTGAGCGTATCAATGACCTTCGTCACAGCCTCTTTCACCTCCTCAATTGTCTCATAACGACAGCCTCTGACCTTAAGGAATAACCAAAAGTCACAGGGAGCAAGGTCAGGACTATAGGGAGGGTGATGAACTGTCTTGATGCCCATCTTGGTCAAATAGTCTTTGACAAGAATGGAGTTGTGGACTGGTGCATTGTCCTGGTGGAAATGCCACAGACCCGATTTGAACAGTGCTGGCCTCTTCCGACGGAATCTCTTCCTGAACTCACTTAAAACCTCAACATATTCACCCTAACCCTTTGGCCAATTAACTCTGGTTGTTGTATATTGACCTTCGACCCGGCCAAACATGCCATTCCAAAGACGACGGAAGTGACACATTCCAATGGCCAGTTATGGGAAGATATTGAGTGGGCGATTGAACTATTATATAACTCGGTGAGACAGGAAGTCAGTTAGTTTGGAGACCAGACCCGTTGGTGACAAGATGCGGTAGAGGAAGCCAGCACCCAGCAGAGTGGGCCCCCAGAATTCCGGTTGAGCAGCATCTGGAAAACGGGAAAGAAACACTGATGGCCATAAGAGTGGGGATCAATATGTTGCAGTTCTTTTCGGTCTCCAACTCCCTCTCACACACAACCCTTTTAAATAAAGTGAGAGGTATATTTTGCTAAGAACTATGTCGCGTCGTCTTTATTATGTGTCGTTATGTTTATGTATGCATTTGCATATGAGTATACAACATTGTGTTCTGACTTCCTTACCCCACCCACACCTCTCATCATCCCTCACATCCTCTCTGCCTTCCTTGAATCTTTTATGCCACTCAGAAACTGATGCTCGATTAATGCAAGATGGTCGAAAAGCAGTCTGAAGCATACCATACGTTTCTGTGACATTTTTTCCAAGTTTAAAACATAATTTTATTGCATATCGTTTTTCTAAAGTGTCCTCACGTCCAGATTGCATTTTTGAAATTCACTAGCTGTGACAATCGGGCTTTAGTAGGGTGTATTCCAATTCCTGCTGTAGCTGTTCATTTGAACGTGAAATCATAAAAATTGGTCAGTCATCTCATACGATGTATAGCAATAACATACTTAATGTTCAAGAGTCTACAATAATTTTAAATGCCTATACAAAAAAGTCTGGAAACATATTGAAGGCCCCACATATATATACCTGTCTCTCTCCTCCAGCAGACATAAAAAAAGGCCAATTTTTAAGCATAGTTTAACATATTTTAACAGAACGGTTGCCATACCAAGGTGGATGAGATTCATACTGCCCTACTATTAAACTTCATCTGGAGGTAGATTATTTGGATTCATACCTTTACCGAGGGTGTTAGTGACATATGAAATGCGAGCAGACTCACCCAGGATTTGAACTCGTGTCCCCATATCTATTTCCTTTAACGGTATCCATTACACTCCATTATACACACGCACACACACACACACACACACATATATATATATATATATATATATGACATATAAAAGAAAAATCTATAAAAATTATATATATATATGTCTGTGTGTCTGTGTGGATTTGGGCTGCGGTCTTTCATTTAAGCATGTTTGATTAGATAATAAAGACATATTTTGTCTATGTAATTTTATTAAGATCCTTTCAAGTTTCCTAATATGTGTCTTGGTTTCAGTTTGCAATTGGTGGATGAATTTACCAAAAATGTCCTGAGCGCTTTCACACCTTATATATATATATATATACGAAAAATGTCTGGAAACTTATCGTATGCACCTCGTATATATATATATATATATATATAATAAATTTTCTCGTAAAACTGAACGTTTGAGAGATCATCAGTTAACTTGAAGATGTGAATCGTTGAACAATCTACACAGGTTATTTGAACAGAGTTATGAATGTTTTATAGGACCAGAACGTAAAAAGACTGAAGAAATAACAACAAAATCATAAACTTTGTTTTCTCATGATGTGACCCTTATAATAAAAAAATGCCAGTTTAATTTTCCGTTTTGGTTTCCATTTCTAACATTGTCATCTCTATTCCATACCTTTAACACACACACACACACACACACACACACACACACATATATATATATATATATAATAGGATAAATCTAAATGAGAAGTTTGCTCTAAAATGTGCCCGAAGCCACAATAGCAAAGTAAGTATACAACTCAGAATAATATCAAATTATAAACATCAAGAACATAAGATTAAGTCTCATACATTGTGTGCAATCATCAGACGTAGAATTGACAAAAGTAAACTGTTACCTGTTATATATCATGGTATGAAATAACGTGTTACGATGAAAGTACACTTGACATGTATGAGTGAAAATACTGACAAATTCAACTCTCTCTCTCTCTCTCTCTCTGTATATATATATATATATATATTGTAACAATGTTGGTTGTCACAAATTCATTTTGTGGGTTTGTGACGAACCAAGTGTGATATAATTTTGAGAGTGCTCAATATCTGTGATAGAACTATTATATAATAATAACAAATACAAATTATATTTTTTATATGTAATGCCATATATATATATATATATATATATATATATATATATTATCCACACACACTCACACACACTCATATATATATATATATATATATATATATATATATATATATATATATATATGTCCGATTGTGTGTGTTTGCATGTGTGAAAACGTTTATTTGACATATGAATTTTCTCATGATTTTAATAATCTCGGTCTGGAAGATATCTTTGGGAAACAAGAATGCAAAAAAAACATCAATAGTGACGCTTAGAAAGCTGTGTTTTGCATTAGTTTACGTGTCACGAAATTATCCTTTTCGGCATCTTTGTATTTTTATACTAAAACTAATTTGATATCACTCTTCTTCCAACATGAACTTGAACAGTAACTTTAAAAAGTCTTTATTAAAAACTTCCTTCTCAGGTATTTTTTACAAGACATAGCGTTTTATCTTTTTACCAATTTAGTTTAATGTCATATCAACTCATGATTACTGAATACTATTTTATATATATTTCACCACGCATGGTACTACGTATCATGTAACAACTTCCATTCTATAAAGGACTCTTCAAATACTAGATGGGATTTCCTCTTCATAATATTCTCTAAGTATTTGAAGAAATACTTGTATCTTTTCTTTTAAGTTTGCTCAGCCAATAATTAAGTTAATTCACCGTTAATTGTTTCATATTGTCTGACAAGAGAAAATATTAATCCATAATGAATTTCCCCGGTAAAAGTGTCCGAATTGTCTTCTCGTTCTCTAATAAAAATTGAGTTAATTTTTGGTTATCAGATACGATCAATATATAAAGACCAAGCTTCAAGTCATTGATAACGAAACTCACTCGATCCGATCCAACGATTTTGAGAATATAATTTTCAAAATCTATGAAAAATATCCTTTTTTATATCGTGTTTCTTAAATGATCAAATAACCTTTTTGTAAGCTTTTTTTAAAATTAATTTATTTGAAGCTCTGAAAACAAACAATAGTTTTAGGCAGTTTAAAGTGCGAACATCACTTTATGAGTAATTTTCGGGGTAAGTGATTTAAACATTTGGTTTGCCCAGTCGGCTGGGGCTGTAGAATACACCGACTGCTTCTCTGCAGAGGGGTAAGACCCCACCCAACGAGTGTTCTGGATATGACACTAAAAAATCTGAATGTGAGGTTCCAGCAATGCTGGAGCTTTGGGAAATGCGGAGTACCCCTTGATTGCCATCGCTCCCAGGTCCACTCTTGCCCGGAGTGGTAGCACCAGATAAGGGTCCTATCTATGGGTTAAATCAAACTAAACCATGCTTCTTTCACTATACTGATTTTTGCATTTAAACTGCGCAGTTATGCTAAACTGAATTGTTAAAAATAGAACTGTTTTGACATTGGAACTGCGTACTAGTGCTGAACTGAATTGCTCGAAATAGAACTGTTTTTATCGTCTAAACTGTGTACTTATGCTAAACTGAATTATCTGAAATAGAACTGTTTGACATTTAACTCAGTGTATTACCCAGTCAGCTGGGGCTGTAGAATACTCTGACTGCTTCTCTGCAGAGGGGTAAGACCGCCCCTAACGAGTGTCCTGTTATGACACTAAACAATCTGATGGTGAGGTTCCAGCAGTGCTGGAGCTTTGGGGAATGCGGAGTACCCCTTCATTGCCATCGCTCCCAGGTCCACTCTGGCCCGGAGTGGTAGCACCTGATAGGGCCCTATCTATGGGTTAAATAGAACTAACTGCATACTTATGCTAAACTGAATTGTTTGAGTAAACTGAATAGCTTGAAATAAAAATGTTTTTGACAATTAAACCGTACTTACATTTAAACTGCGTGCTTATGCTTAACTGAATTACTTGAAATAGAACTCTTTTTCGACATTAAAACTGTATTTACACTTAACTGAATTGTTACATATAACTGCTTGAATAGTTTGAAATGGAAATGTTTTTGACAATTAAACTGTGTACTTATGCTAAAGCGAATTGTTTTAAATAGAACAGATTATTTACATAAAAATGGATTTGGCGTTAAATAACCTACAAAGGTTGATATGCCATAAAACCCAACAAACCAAACCAAACCAAACATTTGGTTACTTCATCGAGAATATTAGTTGTCCAGTTTTATCTCCTCCCATAATTTGCCCATTAAGTCTAGCTAGATTTGTCTGTTGAACACAAAATCTTCGGCTTCGTAGAATCGAGGGATTTGCTTTTTTCATGTCCGAAATCTGTATGTGGGAATTAGGTTTGTTCTTTGAAGAAAAAATTTGATGAATAAGGTGTATTCTGACCAAGCACAAATATTGGTTCCGTAACTGAGGTTAGCGCACGGCACACTTTTTTCAATTCTAGAAGAAATGCAGTCTTTTGATACAGCTTTAAGATGTAATCCATATTGTGACTTGAAATGTTTTCTGTGTTATCTGTCCTTAACGAAACAACTTGGTCATCTTATTCATCATTAAACACGTGTACTGGGTCTATCATCAAACGGCATCCCAAGGAAAAACTCAAATTATGGAGCACAGAAGAGTATGAAGTGACCACTTTGTTACCATTACTCTCAGATCCATTTTGAGCAAGAACAGTTGTACTTGTTCTGCTGTTATTAATCTATTTACCCCCGCCCCGTACGAGCAGCATGAGACACACAGTTAATTTGAATTCAGAGTTTTCCTTCTCTTAGACTGGTTGCCACCCAAAGAATACACAGCCAGTCCATCTTACTATTGATCCACAGCTTGAAGAGGAATAGTTCGATGCATACTTTTCTCAAGGATATTAACTCTCTGTTAAATGCCTCGTTCTGGATTTGAACACGGGTCACCTTGTCTATTTCCGACGACGATAACTGCTTGAGATTTAAAATGATTTTGAACTATGTTTATAGATTAGTTCTTTAAAAGTTTATCAGTTAAGTATAAAGTATTTACCTGATTAAATAGATTGTAAAGATGGAGTTTTGTATAAAATTCGAAATTATAATTGTTAAACTGACTTTGGCATAAAAAACACAACATAAGTAAACATGTCGTAAAACCAACCCAGCCCTCAATATTAAGAACATTATTTAAATTGAAAATAATGCGTATTAATGAGCCCATAAGATTTATACGGCTCGTCTATTGACATGGGTGACGAAGCACGAAAGAATGGACTCTCAAATGAGGTTAGTACAATTATATCAGTGGTAAAATAATGCTGTCTCAAGATATCTCATTTTTTGGACGTGAGTAATATTCTTGTACATTCTAAATAAATGCCAGTATTCAGGACGAGAGATATATGGGAAGCACCGAATATAAGATGGAATTAGTTTTATTTTACAGAATGAGGAGAGTCACCGTGGCATAGCAACTAACATGCCGGACTGCAACCTTGTGGTTAACGAGTTCAATCTCCAGTTGGCTTATTACACTCACTCTTGGACTGATACTCTTATAAATATCATGTACCCACATATCCCTGCATGTAAGGGTTAAATAGTATCACTGCTGTTTTTCTCCAAGAATGAATTTAGCAGTAAATAAACCACGAATTTGATATACCATTAAACAAAGAAACCAAACAAAACATTGCAAAATGTAATATAAATCAATAGCAAAAGACTATCTTTCTATTAGGTTTTGGGGACTATGTCAACGTTGACATTAGGAGGAACAGTTTTGACTAGTTTTAACAGTGCAGACATCCGAGAATAAGATACTGACATTTACAAATCCAACATGATTCTTACTGCGGCAGTAAGAGTCGCAGTAAGAATCATGTTGGATTCGCAATGTTTTGAACTATATGAATCATGTTGAACTCACAATGTTTTAACTATATTTTATTGATCTCCTTGTCAATGTGCTGAAGCTAATGTTCTTCCATTGATATAATCATCGAAGCTGATGTAGAAATATCTTTCAGCAACAAATAGACATAAATACTTATCGAGCATACTCATCTTTTCTAAGTTGTAAGCGGCTTCAAAATCAATAGACAACGCGGATGTGGATCCGGCCTGAGTGACAATTTCGCCCTTTTCAATATCGATCTCCAAACCATCATCGGCTGCTGAATCTATCTATCTATCTATCTATCTATCATGGGCCAGCGATTCTGCATACGAGAAGAATATGAAATATGCTGGTTGAAATAGCTTTTTTGTCTCTTTTGCTATAACATATCACACAACGGTCTCTCTCTCTCTCTCTCTCTCTATATATATATATATATATATATATATATATATATTAATCTTGTCATAAATGATTATACCTTCGACCTATCTCTCTAATTATTTATTATTTCTTACTAAACCCAATAGAATTGAAAGTTTGTAAATAAAAGAAAATGTTACCACGTTTCAGGAAGATCGATTTGTCCATGGATCCAGTCAGCCTCTCCTTTCTTTGCTAACGATTAAAACATGCCAGTGAGGAGATCTTCTGTCGAGATATCTTGTGGTGTACCCAGGAAGAAATGGATTTATTCTTTTTCCGAACGAGATTAGGAGAAAAGTGAGCATTTGCAGTTTCGGTTGTAACTTGAACCCGGTGAACCAATTCCTGTTTCAGTGCCAATATCTATTATTCTAAATCGTTCCTGCTGATGGAATCGTGAGATAGAAAATAAAGAAAATGTAAGTAAAGTAAGTAAAGTTGGCGACTGAAGTCGAGGGTGATCAGAAGGCTTCCTTTTTCAATAGCTACTACACCGAGGCGTAAGGGGGATACTCCTTTCCCTGGATTGCTCCACTTTACCCTTCGTACGTACCTTATATTTCTGAGTGTTAAGCAAGGAAGTATCAAGTACCATTTTTAAAGTCTTTGGTATGACGTAACCTGAGATTGAACCCATGTCTTCCAGACCACTGGCGAACACTCTATCCACTAGGCCAATAGCCTCAAACGATATGCTCGAAGCCATCGGAAAAGGTACTATTTCAAGTTCTTCTACACACGACCCTTTAAATTAATTAAAAAAAGAAAATTTCAAAAAAAAAAAAAATAAGACTAGTCAAGCATGAGGACATTAAAGTGGGACATTTAAATCTCAATAAATACAGTAAAATCAGATCAAAATATCCTTTTTCTGATTGATTTTAACGGCATGTCAATCTGTCTAAGGTTTTTTTGATGCTCAAAGGTTACGGAAAAACGTACACTTATGTACAGATTTTCATTTACAATTTTCGTGCATTTTTCTTTAGTTTTGGAATGTAGATATATTAAAAAAAAACATTCATATCGTGTACAAATAATTTACAATTTTATTTGACATGTACTTGGTGCGGAAGCCAAATTAGGAATAGTCAAGTCTGATAATTAAAGACTCTATAATAAATCAAGATTAACTTGAATTTAAAAAAAAAAATACAGAATAAGAAGATAGACACAAAACAGTAAATTTACTCAGTATGGCCACCATTATATTCACATTACTGTATCAACACGCCTTCGAAACGATTTGAATGCCTTCGAAATAAATTCTTCAGACATTTTATTCCATTCCTCCTCAATAGGAGTCTTAAGCGAACCAATATTTGGGTGGGAAGTTGCATTTGATTTATTTTCTAAAACGACCCATATAGCGTAATCAAGGTGGTGGTGGGGTAAAGTCGGCACTTAAATCTAGTTTAATTACTATCCTCACAGTGTTTTTGCGAACTTCAATTCATTTCCGCACTTTCTTCTTGACGTTGTGGGATCCTTCACTATCATCGTAGTGAGAACAGATAAAAGTCTTCTTTTCGTTTTTGTTCAATCTCGCACCCCCGCCCCTTTTTTTTTTATTTTTTATTAAAAAGCTCTTTTTCTTTTATCACGTTTTTTTCTTCGAACATTGGAAAAATCAGCCAAAAAAGAACGTTTTAAAAATTATTCCATATTTTGCTTTCGCACCTTGTAGATAGGACTTTTACAGGAATCACCACAACTCGTCAAAGTAGACCTGGTAATGAAAGAGTACGCCATACTCCACAGGACTCCAATTCTGGCGTCTCAGCACACTATGAAGTGTAATATCATTTTAATATTATATGTATATATATATATATATATATATATATAACCGGCACATTCGTCAAGGGGGTAGAATGTTCGCCAATGATCTGGGAGACCGGGGTTCAATCCCAGGTCGGGTCATACCAAAGACTTAAAAATGGTACTTGATACCTTCTTGATTAACACTCAGTATTATAAGGTACTATCAAGAGTAAAGTGGAACAATCCAGGGAAAGGAGTTGCATCCTCCCCTACGCCTCAGTGTAGTAGCTATGGAAAAGGGAGCCTTTGAGTTGCCCTCGACTACGGTCACCAACTTTATTTATATATATATATATATATGTGCGTGTGTGTGTGTGTGTGTATATATAATACTATTTCATGTTCTTATTCCTATTCTATTCTTGACTTTTACTTTTACTAGTTGACTCGTATTTTTTTCTCATCTGGTGCATATGCAGTCAAATATGATTAAACTTATTTGATTCTAAAATTAAGTTTAGTCGGATTTGATTGACGGCATTCAGACATAAAAAAGTTATTGATGTTCTCTCAGGATTATACAAGTACTTTTCTTTAGTTTTTAAAAAAAAGTTTATTGATTCTATTCAGCTCCTTCAGCTTTGCTTCTGACCATTCCTCTTTCCCTCCAGGTTTGTTGATGCCTTTTTGTAAAATTTTGTTAGCTTATTTCTTACCATTATTTTGTGATCATTATATTTAACTTAGAAAAGTTGATTCATTTAACATTTCAAGGGACAAGTTATTAACGTGGTGGATTAGCGACAAGTTAGGTAGCGAGTTCGAACTTCAGTCGCGCAATAACGTTCATTTTCGGACTTATATCACTGCGAAAGATATGAACCCCATTATCTACCAAGCTATTGGTACTATTTACCAACCCCCCCCGCTCGAGCAGGATATGACACAAGGTCAATTTTTAAGCGGAGTTTAACAGGTTTTGAATTCAGAGTTTTCCCTCTCCTAGACTAGTTGCCTCACCAAGGCTGAAGAACCTAGTCCGTCCTACTATTTACCCATAGCTGGAGGGAGAGTAAGGGGGTTCATACCTTTCCCAAGGGTATTTGCCCGAAAGTGAACGTAATAGCGCGACTGGAGTACGAACTCGCGTACTACGATTCCGCAGTTCATTACACCACAAGGACACCCATTGGTCAGAAGCAAGCTATTGGTTAAATTGTAATACTGCTGTTTTACAAGGATGGCTTTGGAATTAAACGAACGAGGGTTGATACGCCATCAAACTAAGAAACCAACAAAACATTACAAAAATCATAGGTGAATTGTCAATTTTCTTTTTATGATTGATTGATTGTAAGGGCATATCAACTAGTCTAAGGTTATGGCATGTCTTGAGGTTAGGGAATCACTTTAATTGTATATTCATATTTCCATTTTGCCTGTGTTTTTTTTTCCGTAAGAGTATTGGCACACACTTGGTTGATAGCAAGTATTCGTTATCTAAATAATTTTCACACATTTGTATATTTCAAGTGTTCCTGTCTAATACAAATAATTCAATGGTTCCAATTAATTATTTCTATTGCTCAATCACATTGTTTCAAGCAACTAGAAATAATCATGAAAAAAACTATTATAATTCATTAACTATTTTCGATACAAATAATTCGATTATATGCTATCAAATATTCCTATGGAATAGAAATGTTTTTTAACAGATTTGACTTATTAATGGGTTTGTTTAATTGCATATATATACATTTTTAGTTATTCCGTACCTACATTTGGTTCCTTTAGAACTGTTTGAGATACATAACTATATTTTGATAGTAGCGTTCGTAGTGCAATGGTTACCATTATAAAAAATTAGACTGGGCGATACGAGTTCTTATCTTATTCGCATTTCATATAGCCCTAATACCTTTTAGAAAGATATAGATCCAAATATTCTTCCTTCAGCTCTGGGTAAATAGTAGGGCCGACTTTGCTCTTTATCTTTGGTATGGCAACTGGTCTAGGAGAAGAAAAACTCTGAATTCAAACCTGCTAAACTCTGCTTAGAAATTGATCTTTGGTCACATCCTGCTCGTACATGGGGTCGGTAAATATCAACATAACTAGATTTTCGCTTACGATTTCATTTAGAAATATACATTTCTATTTGTCAAGAATAACTGGTTTCCACATTATTGTATGATAGAATCTATTCCCATCGAATACAAATAATTTGCACACGTCTTTTTTGCTTTCAAGCATTCCTGTCTAATAAGAATTATTGTATAGTTGTCTGATTGATTTTAACGGCTTTTTAATTTGTCTCGCGTTATTTCATACATATACCTTAGGGAATCGCATTCATTGCACCTTAAATTTGTGTCTACTTCCTTAAAAGTTTTTTGCTACCTATCCTATTGAAAACAAAGAATTTTTTAAACAGATCTATTTGACCCATAGATAGGACCCTAATAAGTACCACCAATCCAGGTCTGAGTGGATCTAAAGGTAATAGTAATGAAGAGATACTCATAACATTCTAGATCTTCAGTTCTCGCGTTTCACTATCAGACGTAGTTTAGTATCAAACATGGGACTAAACAACACAGACAGGGCACTTATCTCGTTCTAGTTTCTTTTTGGAACTCGTAAAGTTTGCAGAATTTGATTTCATTTACAACATCTTTTTCAAATTTGCTAAATTCTTCAATTACTTGTGGACATGTTTCTGGAGTGAATACAAATCTTCCGACTATTTCTATTTCCCCGCCTTTTTGTGAGAAACAAAGCCTAATTTTTTGGAGAATTTTTCGATCTTAAAAAATGTTTTCTTTATGCCCATGCTCGTTGCAAGCAATATTGAGCAAGTCCTAGCGGCAACACCCCACAAGGCACCAACTATACGGCCACCTGCCTTCCATCACGAAAACTATCCAAGTTAGACGAACCAGACATGCAGGACACTGTTGGAGAAGCAGGGAAGAGCTCATAAGTGATGTACTCCTATGGACCCCCACATATGGCCGAGCAAAAGCAGGATGACCAGCTCGAACATACATACAGCAGCTATGTGAGGATACGGGATGTAGCTCTGAAGACCTGCCGGAGGCGATGAACGATAGGGAGAAGTGGCGAGAGAGAGTCAGGAATATCCGTGCTAGCGGCACGACCTGATGATGATGATGATATTATTCATGGAGAACTCAAATGTGGTTTCATGCAAATTAGTGAATCTAAAAATTCTGATTTACCAAAGAAAAGAGAGCTCTTCTAAAATAGCTTTGTACAATATGTAATCATGTAAATCACAAAAATAATCATATATATATATATATATATATATATAAACATATTCATACAAATATATGATAATTATATGTATATATGTAAAAGCTCTAAAAATAGCCTTATATAATTTGTAATAAGGACGGAAGTAAAGTAAAGTTGGCGATCTAAAGGCTCCCTTTTCAATAGCTACTACACCGAGATGTAGGGGAGTGCGCTACTCCTTTCCCTTGATTGCTCCACTTTAACCTTGATACGTACCTTATATTGCTGAGTGTTAAACGAGGAGGTAATTTAAGTATTAAGGAGGTAATTTATGTATCATAGTTGTTTTTGTTTACATATATCCGCTTAACGGCAACCGAGAGTTCGATTCCTGTCATTGATACTGAGAACAATTTAATCATCATCATCATCATCATCATGTCGTGCTGGTAGCACGGATATCCCTGACCCTCTCTCGCCACTCCTCCTTATCGTTCATCGACTTAGGCAGGTCCTCAGTACAACATCCCGTATCCTCACACAGCTGCTGAATGTATGTTCGTGCTGATCGTCCTGCTCTTGCACGGCCATGTGTGGGGGTCCATCAGAGTACATCTCTTACGGCTGGAGAAGAAGCTAGACGGCAATTACACAATAATGCTGCGCGCAATCTTGAACATGTCCTGGCGACAACACCCCACAAGACACCAACTTTTTCAGTCCAAATTTTCGTATGAATTATTTCACATGTGGACTTTTGTAATCAAGTGGAAGCATCATTAGGTGACCGAAATAAGGAAAAGGCAAACACAATGACGAGTATAAAAACCCATTGACAAGTATAAAAAAAGGTAGGAGGCCGAACAAGTGGTGTGGAGATATACGGCAGAAAAGAATTTTATTACAACCGAGAGGAAGAATTGGTGGGAAATGTGCTATTGGCATTATAGAATGTGGCTGTTAAATTCTTGGTTGATCTTTTTTAAAGAAGGTTTCTTAATCTTTATGTACGAAGTTTCAAGAATTTCCCTTCAATAGTGTTGCGTATCACCTACCTTTTCAGGATAACGAGCTGTTCCATCTGCCGTATATTGCAGTGGCGGAGATCATTCTGAGAAGGATAAGCCTACCAGTCAGACCAGAAGAGCCATTCCTATTGTTGAGGTATATCATTACTATATAACTAATCCTATGTTCTTATTACTAACAATCTCTCTCTTGTAAATACTCTTTCCTGTAAATATAACTATTTACCTCACCTATCGTGGTTTGTTTTATTATTACTACTACTTGTGTTCACCAACCAGAACACAACAAATAGATCAAAACTTTAACAGATGAAAAATAGAAGAGGCAAACACAAGCTATTTGTACCATTTAATCAAATATATGCATATATATACATATATATATATATATTGTTAATCCAACGAGGAAAGGAAACATTTTAAAATGAGAAGGTTCACGAAGATATTTGTATAAGTTGGTCGACCGTATCTCTTCGTGGACCTACTCAATTTAATATATATATATATATATATATATATATATATATTGCTGTTGTTGTTGTTGTTGTTGTTTCAACGAGAGTAAAATAAATATTTAAAAATGAATTGGTCTGCAAATGTTTCCAGGATTTTTTATCTAGGATTTTATAATTTCCTATACCTGTACACGACACGTGTTTCACGTCTTTTTCACGAGATTTAGCATGGTTAAGATGATTTTCGCTTGCTGTTTTTATAGTAAAAATTGTTTTGATATAATATGATCCTATTTGATTCCAGGATATGTGTCTGTGAATGTCCCCTTGGATTTAATTGATCGTGAAGACAGATGGTCTCTGCAGATGTTTATATATATATATATATATATGAGCGAACGAGTGAGCAAGAGGGACAGAGAGAGAGAGAGAGAGAGAGAGAGAGTGAGGGGAAGAACAAAGGACAAAAATCAACCCAAAATCCCTAAAATATATATATTAGTAAATGGGTGTATGTGTATGTATGTAAGTGCACCCTCAACACACACTATCAAGTATACACATACACACAGAACGCATGCTTATATATAAGAAATAAAAAAAAAACTTTATATACAAAGAACATCTGCAGAGACCTGGGGTCTTCACGATCAATTAAATCCAAGAGGACATTCTCAGACACAAATCCTGGAATCGAATAGGATCATATCATATCAAGACAATTTTTACTAATAAAAACAACAACCTAAACTTATCTTAACCATGCTAAATCTCCTGAAGAAGACCTAGAGTCTAAAAGACGTATAGAGCAAAAGTATATGAAAAAATAAAAAACAAAATCCAAATTCGAAATAATTTTCGGACCACTATCTATCTATCTATATATATATTTCAGAAGCAGTTTTTCTTTTAAGTATGATCCATTACAAATGATAGTCAAAGTTCTTTTAAAGAGAATTTCTTGTCATATGATAAAGTTTCTCGATGATGATTCAAATTTATTTTACGAATTAGATATGTGTTAAAAATTACTTAGATATGAGCTTATATCTTTACTACATATCATAAGTAAGTAATGTTGGCGACCTTAGTCGAGGGTGACCCAAAGGTTTCCTTTTCATTGGCTATTACAACGAGGTGTAAGGGAGGGCATAAAGTTGGCGACCTTAGTCGAGGGTGACCCAAAGGTTTCCTTTTCATTGGCTATTACAACGAGGTGTAAGGGAGGGCATAAAGTTGGCGACCTTAGTCGAGGGTGACCCAAAGGTTTCCTTTTCATTGGCTATTACAACGAGGTGTAAGGGAGGGCATAAAGTTGGCGACCTTAGTCGAGGGTGACCCAAAGGTTTCCTTTTCATTGGCTATTACAACGAGGTGTAAGGGAGGGCATAAAGTTGGCGACCTTAGTCGAGGGTGACCCAAAGGTTTCCTTTTCATTGGCTATTACAACGAGGTGTAAGGGAGGGCATAAAGTTGGCGACCTTAGTCGAGGGTGACCCAAAGGTTTCCTTTTCATTGGCTATTACAACGAGGTGTAAGGGAGGGCATAAAGTTGGCGACCTTAGTCGAGGGTGACCCAAAGGTTTCCTTTTCATTGGCTATTACAACGAGGTGTAAGGGAGGGCATAAAGTTGGCGACCTTAGTCGAGGGTGACCCAAAGGTTTCCTTTTCATTGGCTATTACAACGAGGTGTAAGGGAGGGCATAAAGTTGGCGACCTTAGTCGAGGGTGACCCAAAGGTTTCCTTTTCATTGGCTATTACAACGAGGTGTAAGGGAGGGCATAAAGTTGGCGACCTTAGTCGAGGGTGACTCAAAGGTTTCCTTTTCATTGGCTATTACAACGAGGTGTAAGGGAGGGCATAAAGTTGGCGACCTTAGTCGAGGGTGACCCAAAGGTTTCCTTTTCATTGGCTATTACAACGAGGTGTAAGGGAGGGCATAAAGTTGGCGACCTTAGTCGAGGGTGACTCAAAGGTTTCCTTTTCATTGGCTATTACAACGAGGTGTAAGGGAGGGCATAAAGTTGGCGACCTTAGTCAGGGATAACTCGAAGGCTTCCTTCTTGATAGCTACTACACCGATGTGTAGGGGAGGGCATAAAGTTGGTGACCTTAGTTGAAGGTGACCCAAAGGCTTCCTTTTAAATAGCTATTACACCGAGGTGTAGGAAATGGCGATACTCCTTTCCCTGGATTGCTCCATTTTACCCTTGATCTTTACCTTCTAGTGCTGAGGGCTAAGCAATGTGGCATCAGTTACCATTTTTTTGAGTCTTTGGTATGACTCGATCTGGTATTGAACCCTGGTCTCTCGAACCATTGGCGAGCACTCTACTCATTAGGCCGGTAGCTATTTATCAAGATGAATGAAAAAAAAACTTACCTTCAGAAAAAAGGAAACTTATGATAAACAAAATACTAAAAACGTAGTAATCAACACATACATACATACATACATACTTGAATAGGAATATCAGTTTTTTTAGATTTTTTAAAATGGGGCTTTCATTTTAAGCTACAAATTATTTTTTTTTACTCTTACAACTAACGTTTTTCAACTACATTTTGTGTTCTCCTCGTCAATATACTGAAGCTAATGTTCTTCCAGAATCGAACTTTATGCAGTAAAAATCTTTCAGCAACAAATAGACATAAATACTTATTAAGCATACCCATCTTTTCCAAGTTGTAAGCGGCTTCAAAATGTATAGACAACGCGGATGTGGATCAGGCCCAACTGTCAATTTCGCCCTTTTCAATATCGATCTTCAAACTATCGTCGGCCAGCAATTCTTCGTACGAGAAGAATACAAAAACACGCGGGTTGAAATAGTTTGACTATTAGACTGTTTGACAGAAATATGAAACTGAACAGTTTCTATCTATCTATCTATCAATCTATCTATTTATCCATTGACTTCACATATAAGCTGATGCATTCGTATCACATATATTCATGTCTTCTATGTTTTTATCCCTCTGTCTCTTATTGCCCACTTCTCTCTCCCTCTTCATATATATATATATATATATAAATCTTTTTATATATACTTACACCAGTCAATCTATTTTAATCGCATCACGTTTGAATATGCTGTATATCTATCCCTTAATCTCCCAACCAATCTTACTCTTCTCATACATTCTGATGCCTCTTGTTTGTTGTTCTATCAATCTATTTCAATTTTCTCGTGGACATATTTATCAACCCCACAGCTCGGCAGGATATGGCACAAGGTCAATTTTTAAGCGGATTTTAACAGGTTTGCATTCCGCTTTATCCTTCTCCTAGATTAATTGCGTCACCAAGGCTTAAGAACCTAGTCTGCCCTACTATTTACCCATAGCTGGAGGGAGAATAATTGGACTCATACCTTTCCAAAGAGTATTAGTGCTATGTGAAATGCAATCAGTCTCGTCTAGGATTTGAACTCGTGTCGCTGTGTCCATTTCCTACGACGATAACCATTACACCACATGTACCTCCAAAGTTTTCTCGTATATGATTATGGCATGCATATATGTATGCATATATAAATGTATGCCTGAAAAGTTCACAGGCTGACCAATATACTTCCATTGAATGACAACTAAAGAGGTTCCTTTTTTAGCATAGTGCCGCTTACAATCAACACACTTCTTCTGACATTGTTGCAATTTTTGGATTCTGTGGGTAAAAAACAAAAAACAAAAAGAAACATAAATAGAAAATATGACATCTTCATATAAATTCTTCAGCCTAAGAACTTTTCAGCCCACTCTCGTATCTATTTATCAATCTGAAATAGTATCGAAAACACATTTACATTTATGAAAGAATGTTCTTTAATATACTTCTAGAACATAAACCTGTCTGAAAATGGTGGGTTATGTTTTATAAAATGTCTCCGAGCGATAATTAGGAATGAAGGAGCTGCAAGTAAATGTTAAATTTGTAGAATTCCTGCATCTTCTTCTTCTTCTTCTTCTTCTTCTTCTTCTTCTTCTTCTTATTATTATTATTATTATTATTATTATTATTATTATTATTATTATTATTATTTCTACTTTTCTCTTGCACAGAACGAGGTTTTCAACAGTTTTTTTTTTATTGATCTTCTCAAATTTCGCATCAAAATACATTACCTGCGTTGAATTGAAGAAATTGTACGTCAGAGAAACGCATTAAGTTTTTTTTTTCAAGATTCTGACGGCTTCTTTCTATTTCGCTCCTCTATCCTGTCTGTTTACTTACTTTTTCTGTCTCTTACCATTTGTTCACATACTATATTAATCCCCTTTCTATATCTGTGTATATCACTCAGCGTGTCTGTATGTTAGTCTGCCAAAACAAAACAAAAACAAAAACCAGGTAAAACGGCTGGACAGCCACCGAAGATTAATTGGAGGATGTCTCTGAGGTCATATGTGATTTTGGGTCGAGAGTATCACTACTCCATAGTGACCATATAATATATTAAATGCCACCAAACTTTGTCGGCTTTCTGTCACATCGTAGAAATATCCGATAAAAATGCATCGTCTTTGTTTATATATATATATATATATATATATATATATATATATATATATATATATATATATATATATATATATATATAATTTATATAACCTCACCAATATAAATTATTTACCATTAATCTGATTTTCTTACCATTGGAAATTTGTGATTATCTTCTCCAGTCACGTGGAACTTGCAGTGATGGTAAACAATAATTATTGCAAAGTTTCTTTTTTTTAATGTTAGACTTAGGGTTTACTTAATAAAAACATTTGGCACTGTTTTAGATATTTCATATATATTTGTTTCAACTTTTGCTTAAAAGTATCAATATATATATATATATATATATATATATATATATATATATATATATATTTATATCTAATATATTTATATCTATTCTGTTGGTGGGAAAAAGATCCTGATTGTACAATTTGCAAATTCTTCAAATTGATATCTGGGGAAAAACGTTCCGTAAAAAAAAAAAAGACGAAAAACACGTGTGACTGAAAATAATCAAGCATTAAGTATATATGATCGAAAGAAAGAAAAAAAAAACGCTGACAGAATTACCTAAGCTAAAACGTAATAAAGTGCTCAATACATGAGATAGAACTAATATTATGAAAATAATTCCTACAGGGACAAGAGCACGTCTACCTTGGTTTCCCCAAACAACTCTTCAGAATTACACTGGCGAGGTATTTTAACATAAAATACATTTTCTTGCTTAAAACACTCCTTACCTATAAAAAAAATTAGCATATTAAAAAAACTCTTTATTTTATTTATATTATATGTAGATGTGGTTAATTTTTCCTCCATCCATAGGATAAATATTGTAAACTATGTATGAAGGAAAAATTAACTATAGCTACATATAATATAAATATTACTTGCTTAACCAAATGTGTGGAGTATTTCATATTTACAGAAATAGGAAAAATGGGTTAATTAGTGGATAAAAAGATTGATCAAAACTGTTTAACGTTGAAGAAGAAGGGAAATTTTTTATCGGTTTCTCAAAAAAGGTGGTTGTTTTTTTTTTTAATATGCTAATTTTTATATAGATGTGGGGTCTTTTTAACCAATAAAATGTAATTTATTCCAACCCACTTCACCAAGACAATCCTCAAGAGCCGTTTGGAGAAACCTAGGTAGACTCACTTTTGGCCA
>OY757909.1:35994028-36106059 GCA_963585895.1 Sepioteuthis lessoniana
GTAACAGAGTTCGAACTCTAGTCATGCTCTTACCCTCACTTTCGGGTTAATAGCTTTGAACCCCCTCTTCCAAATATGGGTTAAATAGTGTCCTTATACAAGAATAGCTATAGCATTAAATAACCAACGGAGGTTGATCTGTCATTAACTAAAGAAACAACACTAAACGGAGTAGAACCGGAAAATAAGCTTATATTAGGAGTGACCAAATTATAAACAAACATACATCCAAGTGGATATGTTTCTGCAACGGCGTAAAAAACATTAGCTTGGACTATAGATACAACATAATTACGGTCATCTCGTCCCGAATATGTTGAGGTATGTGGCCAGAAAAAAATAATTAAGTAGATAACGTGTAAAATACGAACATATAAATTTCGGGCTGGAAAATTTCGAAAAAATTGCACGTTTTATACGTAAATAATGAAAGTAATTGAATTATTATTTCTTTCATTCCATTTTTGCATGTGAAGTACTCTCGGGTAACCATATTTACCAACCCCTCCGCCCGGGCAGGATGTGACACAAGGTCAATTTTAAGCGGAGTTTAACAGGTTTGAATTCAGAGTTTTCCTTCTCCTAGACTAGTTGCCTCACCAAGGCTGAAGAACCTAGTCTACCCTACTATTTACCCATAGCTAGAGGGAGAATAATTGGATTCATACCTTTCCCAAAGGTATTAGTGCTATGTGAAATGCAATCAGTCTCGTCTAGGATTTGAACTCATGTCGCCGTGTCCATATCCTACGACGATAACCATTACAACACAGGCACCTCCAACTCTCGGGATTCAGTACTCTCGGGTGTCAGTACTCTGGTACCAATCAATGCAGACCTTAGTCAAAAAAATTAACGCTTCTTTGCTTGACTCATCTTCTCGTGACCCAGAATGTGATAGAAAACCAGAAAATGCCGCCTGATATCATCATATATATATCGTTGGTTATATTTCAAGCAAATCTATTTGGTCTTTAGAGGTGCCACCACTCGGTGTCAGAGTGGGAACCTAGGATCAATGGAATAACTGGAGTACTCTACATTGCGCAAAGTTCAAGAACTGAATCCTCACAAGCCGATTCAGTTTAGTGTCGTTTCCAGGACATTTCTCTTTGTGGAGACGATGTGTTTGATGCATTTTAAATGTTGTTGACAAGTCGATTACCACACACACACACACACACACACACACATATATATATATATATATATATATATATAGTTGATTTTTCCGGCATGTTAACCCTAGTTGGATTATCTAACGATGAAATCATTCTTTTTTCAATAAGTTATACAGTTGTAAGTAACGAAAGATTATAATCATTTGTAAACAATGCCATCTTCAAGTAAACATTCTTGATACTAATAAACTATATACAATTATATGTTCTCAAGAAACTATTTTGATTTCTATTCATTTTTGCACAATTACATGGTTTAAAGTATTCTCAACAATCAAAATATTTGTCATGTACTCATATAATTTCAAGTAATCATTTCTAATAGTAATGAATTTCAACCAAATCTATTTGGCACATATATGGGACTTTAGAGGTGCAACCATTCGGTGTCAGAGAGGGGACCTAGTGAGGACAATTACATAACTGGAGTACGGTACATTCCCCAGAGTTCAAGAACTGAATCCTCATAAGCTTATTCAGTTTATTGTCGTGTCCAAGAGATTTCTCTTTGTGGAAGGGTCAACCCTTTGCAGATGATGCAGTTGTTGTATTCTAAATCTTGTTGACAAAGCGATCACCATTTGCGAACAACTGAGAATATGCACCAGTTCGTAATGAACAAAATTAAAGCAGTGTCATTTGACGAATTTCAGTACTGTTTGTGGGTGCACTAACGTGTTTGTAGATATGTAACTTTCAGATGCAACTGTTTGTTTGGGTTTAGTTCTTTTGAACAGCATATGGGTTTTGAAAGCATATTGGTTGTTCTAATACCAAGCTTTTATTCATTTGTAAGTTTGATTATGATTATACCTACACTTTTAATGTTCCACTGCAATCATTAGTTAATCATAACATCGTTGATTATAATAATTTGTTTGATTGGTTATTGTTGTGTTTTACGACGTATCAACCCGTGTCGGGTCATTTACCGCCAGACAATAAAGTTTAGTATAAGTATAGTTTTTATTTACAAAACAGTTGTATTTCAAACAATTATAATCATATAAGTATAGTTTTTGTTTACAAAACAGTTGTATTTCAAACAATTCAGTTTAGCATAATTATGCTGTTTTAATGTCAAATACAGTTCTATTTCAAACAATTCAATTTAGCATAAGTACATAGTTTAGTTCTATTTGACCCATAGATATGACCCTATCTGGTGTTAAGACTCTGGGCTATAGTGAAACAGTGAGAGATGGCAATGAAGAGGTACTCCAAATTCCCCAAAGTTCCAGCATTACTGAAACCTTACCATCAGATTGTTTAGTGTCGTATCCCGGACATTCGTTGGTGGTATCTTACCCCCTTGCAGAGAAGCAGTCGGTGTATTCTACAGCCCCAGCCGACTGTGCTAAATAATTTGTTTGCACAGTTCTATGGTATCAAGCATTCCCCCCTTTAAACCATTTGTGTGTAAAAATTAGTTATATTAAACTAATTTTAACACAAAAATTGTTTAAAGTATCTATTTCTATGTAATAATAATTGTTTGTTTGTATGCTGCTCTATGGTTCTAATCATTCCTGTTTAATAATAATAATTCTAAAACAAATATATTTGGCCAACCGATAGGACGACAACTAGCAATCGAACAATCGAGTGGACCTTAAAAATATAGGGAGTCTTAACACTCTGCAGAAGATACAGTAAGTGTATTCTAAAGACTAAACGATAATATTTACTTGAACTGAATTTTATGCTAACTTTGTCTCATTATTAGTTGCTGTGGACGTCCAAAAACGTGTATTGGCAATCGTGCATACTCTGACATTGTCGTAAACAAGTTCGATCTCCAGTAGCGCTATTACATTCACTTTCGGACTAATACCCTGGGGAAAGATATGAACTCTGTTAATCTCTGAGTTAAATAGTACCATTATTATACAATAAGGATGAATTTGGCATTAAATAACCCACAAAGGTTGATGTGTCAATAAACAAAGAGACCGAACCAATTAGTAGTTTAATGTAACAGATAGACTTTGTATGTAGGTCTGTCTCCATTTGAAAAGTATCCATATTCTCAAAATGTAGCAAAACTTGTAATTGGTAGTACTAACTCAAAAGGAAAAGAAAACATTGATTTGAAAATTACTCACATAGCAACCAATAAGAAAGAACTGACTAATACGGATATTTGATTTGGCATTCTGAAGAATGACCTTTCTTGTGACATTCTCTTTTTGTTTCGTCCAAGGAATCGATTCTAACATCAAGTCGGACGTATCATATTGAAACAGACAAGCTAAAACATTTACTCCTCACAAAATGGCTGCTAAAGTAACTCTGAGAAACATCTTTACAGCCAAAATAATTATGACCTTCCATCGGGACACGCAGACTAAAGTCAGTGTTGAAGATAGGTCATTAAATTACAGGGCAGTTTATTAGGGCACTGATTATCTCCTTGAAGACAACCACGGAGCACTCTTGGGGTGGTCATTGATAGTGTATTATTTATTGTCAGAAGGACTTAAAAGTTAATAAACGCTGTCGAGTGGTTTGTGTTTATTTTCAATTGGTGTTTATTCCCTTTGAGAATAGGTCTTTTATTTGAAACAATTCTTCCTTAAAACAACGGCAATTATTTCTCCTCGTGAGGATCAGTAGAAAACATGAGTCTTTGTTAAATTTTATCAACCGCTTCTCATCGATTGTGTCACTCGGCACCTTGAACTTTTAGTAAAAAGAATAAGAAAGTGAGAAATACTCTTAGGTTTTATACTGCTCCTCATATGATCATTTTAATCTTCTTGCAAATGTTTGTTTATCGTACTGCTTCTTCTTGTTATATATATATATATATACTAAATAAGTAGGGAAAAAGCTAGAAGGGAAATACACAAGAATGCTACGAGCTATTTTGAACAAATTCTGGAAGCAGCATCCTACAAAACAGCAACTGTGCTTCCCATCTGACCCACCATGAATGTAAAACGAACAAGGTATGCTGGGTTCTGTTGGCGAAGTGAAGGCGAGCTTATAAGGGACGTTCTGTTATGGACACATCGATATTGGACAAGTAGAAAAAATTACATAAATCAGCTTTCCCTGCTCAATGCCCGTTTTCCCTACCAAGATTACCAAGATTACAAAGCCCAGTCTGTCCCTCTTTTCCAAATAAATTAGCGCTCTATGAATTGCAAACGGCTTCGTTCTAGCTATGAACTAGGGTTAGAGAGTCTGTTTCCTACGGCAATAATCTTTACGCCACAAGCCCCATCCATTATATATGTATATATATGTATAAGTATATGTGAGCGTGTGAGTTTTCCAACCCCTCCATGCAAACAGGATGAGACACAAGGTCAATATATAAATGTTTATGTATGTATGCATATTTACCTAACCCCTCCGCTCGGGCAGGATATGACACAAGGTCAATTTTTTAAGCGGAGTTTAACAGGTTTGAATTCAGAGTTTTCCTTTTCCTAGACTAGTTGCCTCACCAAGGCTGAAGAACCTAGTCTGTCTAACTATTTACTCATAGCAGGAGGAAGAATAATTGGATTCATACCTTTCCCAAAGGTATTAGTGCTATGTGAAATGCAATCAGTCTCGGCCAGGATTTGAACTCGTGTCGCCGTGTCCATTTCCTACGACGATAACCATTACACCACGGGCACCATAAATATTTATGTATGTATGTATGTATGCATGTATATATATTCATGAATATATACATGTGTGTGTGTGTGTGTGTGTTAATATATATATATATATCCCAGCAATAGGAGGGTAGTTTAAAAAGTTTCAGATCCTTTCTAGATTTTAGTTTTAGATTTGCCACACATCGCTCAACTTAGGATCAACCTTACCTGCACAGAAATTAAGAGAAAAATCTGAATTAGCTTTTAAAAAGAAGTGGTAGAATGTTAACACAAAAATATGCAGCAATAGAATTTCTTTCGGGTGAGACTTTTAACTATTTGAATGACACTTGTATATATGTGTGTGGGGGTATTTAATTATGTGTCAGATGCGCTAGGATTACCATTACGTGAGGATGAAACAGAACCATGCGCAAATTTTCCCAACATAGGTAGGAAAGTATTTGGTAAATGCATTGAGGAATACCTTGAACAGGTCCTACAACATCAATCTCAGTTAAAGTGAATCTCGAATAAGTGGCCGTCCAAAGTGTCATAAATTCTTCTATGAAGAAGGTGGCGTTGCAGTTAAATATCAACGTTAATATCTCTGTTAACTCAAACGAGTCCAATTAGCCTAATGAGTATAGTGTTCACAAATGATCCATGAGATCGGGGTTCAATACCAGGTCGAGTCATACCAAAGACTCAAAAAAATGGTACTTGATGTCACCTTGCTTGGCACTCAGCACTAAAAGGTAAGGATCAAGTTGAGCAATCCTGGGAATGGAGTAGCGCCCTATCCTACACCTCAGTGTAGTAGCTATGGAAAAAGGAGCCTTCGGGTCACTCTTCAATAAGGTCACCAACTTTACTTACTTTACTTATGTGTTTTCACTTATTAATCAAGAATGACGTTATACAGAATGAAATAGCCCACAAACAAAAGTATACAGAATGAAGCTACGCACAAATGAAGTTAGGTATATTGTAGCTACACACAAACGGGATCAGCATATAAAAACCACCACTTGCCTGACATGTGCCAAGATGGTTTTTTGCTTCATTGCTTGGTATCCTTCTGATTGACGGGGTGGGTAAATACATTCTCTCTCTCTCTGTCTATCACACACACACACACACACACAAACATATATATATATATATATATATAGGGAGAGAGAGAGCGATATTGGGCAGACTAGGTTCTTCAGCCTTGGTGAGGCAACTAGTCTAGGAGAGGGAAAACTCTGAATTCAAACCTGTTAAACTCCGCTTAAAAATTGACCTTGTGTCATATCCTACCCGAGCAGAGGGGGTAGGTAAATATGATATATAGAAAACATAGTCACACACAGAAGCAGATACGGAAGCATGTATGAAGATATAAATTGGCATATGTATCTTGTAATAAAGTTGTTGAGGAAAGGGAAAGATATAAATGTAGGTACCCTCCAGCTATGGTTATATCGTGGTGTATACATGGCTTTTCTGTCTTTATACGTTCTGGAATAGGAAAAATTGACAATGCGTTACATCTGGCTTTCTCTACGTAGAGGTTGAGTATACTTACAAGTAAAGACAAAAGTTCAAAGACTTTGTCAAAATTTAATTAGCATAAGCTACTTAATGTTTTCAATATTTCGAGTAGTTACATAAACAGTCATTCCAGATTGAAAATTAGGCAATTCAAATTGTCGAAAGTTACAGCTGTTGTGAGCTAATTGTTAAATTTATTCTATAATATTGACTTGGATTCTAACTCGAAACTTTGGGAAAAAAGCTTTATGAGAACTGCGCAAATATGCTGCAAGCCTTTTTGAACAAATTCTGGAAGCAAAAGAGAGAGAGAGAGAGAGAGAGAGAAAGAAAGAGAGAGAGATAGAGAGAGAGTGACAGAGAGAGAGAGAGAGAAAGGGAGAGAGAGAGAGAGAAAGAGAAAATTATAATGATTATGATGTTGGTGATGACGATGATATTCAATAAGAAAATAAGAATCTTTTTTTAAAATATTTTTTTCCTTTGGCATTTTTTGACCAGTCGGCTGGGGCTGTAGAATACACCGACTGGACCTCTGCAGAAAGATATGACCCCACCAACGAGTTTCCTGGATATGGCACTAAAACAATCTGATGGGGAGATTCCAGTAACACAGGAGCTTTCACTGTCATTGCTCCCACGTCTACTCTGTCCAGGAGTGGTAGCACTTGATAGAGTTCAATCTATGGGTTAAATAGAACTAGACTGTGTATCTATGCTAAACTGAATTACTTGCGATAGAAATGTTTTGACAGGTAAACTGCATACTTATGCTAAACTGAATTGTTTGAAATAGAACTGTTTTGTGTGCTAAACTAATTTTTTAAAAAATGGACCTCTTTTTGACATTGAAACTGTACTTACGCTAAACTGAACTGTTTGAAATAGAACTGTTAGACATTTAACTGTGTGTAAACAAAATCTTAACTTATACTAATCTGGATTGGTTGAATTAGAATTGTTTGACTAAATTGAATAGTGTGAAACAGAACTGTTTTTGACAATTAAAGTGCGTATTCATGCTAACCTGAATTGTTTGAAATAGAACTGATTTTTTGCACAAAATAGATTTGGCATTAAATAACCTACAAAGGTTGATATGCCATAACACGTAAACAACCAAGAACCGACCTATTACATTTGGATGTTAGGTTCAATTGGGGAGATAGACAATTTTCATTGGTCCTTACAAAAATGTTATGGAAACCATACTATTTAGGTAATGAAGCTGCAACCATTCTTAGGGCTACATGTTTGTCACATCTGTGCTAGTAAAGGACCAGATTATTAATCTGGTAATGTGATCGTTATTTTTTGTTTGAAGTTTGTATGTTATTCCATAGATTTAGAGTTTGTTGTGCCGAGTGAGATGGAGGGAAGGGTTTACCCGTAAATACTTCACATTTGTCAAAAATGTCAGCCTGGAAAACTTAAAGAATGACATTTGTGATGGCGTCGGCCCTGCATCCTTCAATTTCACTAGTAAATGAATTTACTTTCATTTACAGCTGTTTTTGTCATTCGGCGTCCAAGTGTTGTTTTTTTTCCCATTCTTCAATATTCTTCTCCCTTTCTTTTTCGTTTCTTTATATTTTCTCATCTTTTCTTGACGATTTTTTATAGTACAAATATAATCAGTTGAATGAAAATAAACGCAGTGCTTGAACAAGCGCTTGCAGAAAAATTCGGTTGATGAAGTATTAAAAAAAAAAAGAAAAAAAAAAGATAAGAGCTACTCCAACCTTTTTCTCTGGATGCGAGATTACTGCAGTGAGTTAATACGCTTCATTCTTGTTTTTCAGTACGAAGCAACTGCACTGAGTAACATGAAGGGACATTTAATAAAAAAAACTACAAAAAAAAAAAATCAAATAAAAAAATGAAATCAAATAAAACTAAGATAAAACAATAAAAATAACAGAAGGAGCAGCAGCAAGAACGACAACAACAAAAACAGAGATGTTAAAGATAAAAACAAATAAACATGAAGTGTGGACAGTTCCAATATCCCACAGAAAATCTGCTGGCCATATCTTAATTATTTTTTACTAATTTTAATCTAACTATTCATCATGGGATAAAGAATAAGGAATTGTAATTAAAAATGATTCAGTCTGATTCTTAAAAAATATCAAATATTGATTTAAATGACATATAATAGAAAAATATTAATATATATATATATATATATGCACACACACACACACACACACACACACACACACATTTATATGTATGTATATGCATACAAATTTGCTTATGATGAAACATATGAAATATATATTTTTTCATCATACAACGTGTGAAAGCACGTACGATACAATGTCCTCATCAGCCGCCAACCAGGGTTGATAACACAGTTTCGGTAGCTCAAGGCGGTACTGCCACTCCTGGGGCTACCAAGCAGCTTTTGCCACCGGACAGGCTTTTAAGAGAATTATATATATATATATATATATATATATATATATATATATATGTATATATATATATATATATATATATATATGTGTGTGTGTGTGTGTGTGTGTGTGTGTGTGTGTGTGTGTGTGTGTGTGTGTGTGTGTTTGGTTTGGTTTCTTTTGTTTAATGGCATATCAACCTTTGTAGATTATTTAATGCCAGCGTTATTCTCCTAGAAGAACAGTAGTGGTACTATTTATCCCATAGCTGGGAGGATAAGGGGGGTTCATACCTTTCCCAAGGGTATTTGCCTGAAAGTGAACGTAATATATATATATATATATATATATATATATATATATATATATATATATATATATATATATGTGTGTGTGTGTGTGTGTGTGTGTGGTTGTATGTGTGTATATTCATAAATATATATATATGTGTGTGTTAAAATGTATATACATATATGTGTGTGTGTGTGTGTGTATGTCTGTGTGTTGAAAAGATAGATTTCTTTTGAATCTGACTGAATGATAGAAATATGTGGAAGGTTGAATGAATCAAACATTTAACTCAGATTTAGATATGTGATATTTCGTTCGGGCTTTGTTTCACCTCTACGAACTTCGTCAAGACTGAGGCTGTTTTTTGAGTTTTTCTATCTAAAATCATATGAGTAATATGGAGGTGGGTATGGCTGTAGAAGGAAAAGTTGGGAGGGATTTAAAGTCAACTCCATGAAATCTATCACCACTCACCAAACAAAAAAAAATCTTTAATTAAACCTGATACACTTGACTTTAAATCCTTTTCAACTTTTCCTGCTACGGCTATACCCCCTCCACTCACCTCACATGCTTTTTAATAGAAAAAACTCAGAAAACACTCTCTGTCTTGAAGAGGTTCGTGAAAATGAAATAAACCCCAAATGAAATATCACACATCTAAATGTGAGTTAAGTGTTTTATTTATCCTACTTTCCACACACACACACACACACACACATATATATATATATATATATATATATATATATATATATATATCAATATCAGTGGCGACTCTAGCCTATTTTTGCTATTCGTGCCCCCCCTGTCACCTTCAGTTCCCAACCCGATGACCGTGGACCCAAAGTAAGTCATCATAGTTGCTATTGCGTGATTCTCCCTTGTATAGCACAGATTGACTAACGTACCTTGCATGGTGGTTTTTTTGTAAACAATCAAGATACTATATAATTTGTAGTCATGTTAATACAGTAGATAAGATATTTTTTTTCCTTTCAAAAGTATAGAAGAAAAGAGAAGATGTTCATTACTATGAGGAGAAAAATATGTTTATTAGAATAAAGAAATTGATGACAAAATTATTTGTTGAAAATGTATTCAAATAAACAAATTTTAGTTACAGAATGTAATATATGCAACATTCATTAAAGAAATAGATATCTGTTAGTGAAAAAACGAATTAAAACACAGATTTTAACCAACATTTACCATAGCGATGATGATGACGTCGGCTACGGCTATAATCTGCTATCCCCCCCTCTCTCTCTCAGTCCCTCACCCTCTTCCCAAGACAGCTGTCAGCAGTCACATTGTGCTAATTTTTTTTTAGAACGGTATTTTGAGTTGTATTTGCTATTGGCTACAGCCAAAAGCGGATTTCTCTAACATTACTGTTATTATAAGGGTCTTGTGCTTGGCACGGATTACGCGTGTTCAACATTATAGCCGATTTTATGGGATGTTCAATGAATCTGACGGTGGCTGGAGAAAAACCATCCGTTCAAAACAGCATCGTTGTATTATTCCCAGATATATTTATGAACTTTTGGCTACTTAATTATCGAAACTTGAATAGATACGTAATTTAATTGAGATCAGACTAAGTATGTTTGCTTGAAATTAATGGATGATTTTTAATCCATTTTGAATAACATTGACCGAGTTATTGGTCGTGCCGGGCACGAGTAGCACTAGTCCCATCTCCGCCCCTGATATATATATATATATATATATATATATATATATATATATATATATATATATATATATATATATTAACCAGTCCTTCTGCACAAGTAGGTTTTAACTGAGAGTATTCCTTTTCCTTAACTGGTTGGCACACAAAGGTTAGAGATGAAAGTCTAGCCTATTATTTATCCATAGGTAGAGTGAGATTAGTTGGATTCATTCATTTCCTAATTTATTAGTGTTATGTGAAATGCTATAAGCCACGTCCCGGATTTAAAATCGAGTCAATGCTTTCATTTCTAATGAAAATGACCGTGAAAGCAAGAATACCTCCATTATATATATATATATATATATATATATATATATATATATATATATGTAAGTGTGTGTGTGTGTGTGTGTGTGTGTGCAGGCATATACACATGTTGTTTGTCTGTGCATATGTATGCTTATATATCACCGTATATATGAATATAATGTGAGCATACATGTATATACGTAAGTGTGTGTGTAAGTGTTCGTGTCATCCCATATATATTCGAATTTTTTATATATATATATATATCCAGTCGACGTCCGAAGACAATGGTTGTGGATTATTCATGTATAGAATATGTGAGGAATTTCACATAAATCTATGGAAGTGCTCTATGTTTGGCTATTGTTATATATTCCCAGTCCAAGTTTATATAATAAAACTCACATACACAGCGTATACAATGTAATAAGAAGAAAACTTGTTAAATTGTCATTATAAATTTATTTTGGCGAAGAACATCATTATACTCATCAGATAAATTCACACGCTTACCACATATACACCCTCCCCCCCCACATATATATATATGTATATATATATATATATATATATTCTGGTTTAAACTCGCAAAGAGTATTTTCTCGTGAGAAGATTATTTAAAAAAGAGAAACTTTATTTACATTTTGTAAGTGCTGATTCCATAACGATGACGGACGATTCTGGCATGAATATAATTATCAGTGAATATATTGAGCAGAGTCTACTGAATAACCGAGACACCTTACTTTTTAAAGTCTGGCGCTAATAGACTTTAAAGATGTTTATTTTCATGTCTACATCTGCTTATCAATTACGATTTCATATCTAGTAGGTAAACTTGAGGAAAGTTATAATTTCAAGTTCTTTCTTTAAACACAATCTATAATTTCGTAAGCCTGCCTCACTTGATATCATTTTTACTTGCTTTCATTCAATCATGGGCATTTTCTTGTTTTTCTTTTTGCCTATATATATTTCGGCGCTGTCTGCATAGCTTTTTTTTATTCGAAGTTTTATAACTATGAAATCTGCGTTTCGACAATTCCCCTCTGGCACAGGTATAAATCATCTCCTGATTTGATTGATTTATCGGTATTTAAAGGCATATCAAACTTTGTGGATTCGCTCATTGACCTAGTTGATAGAGTGTTCGCCAATAGTCCGGATGACCTGGGTTGAATCCCAGGTCGAGTTATATCAAAGACTTCAAAAATGGTACTTGATACCTCCTTGCTTAACACTCAACAATGTACGGTACGTATCAAGGGTAAAGTGGAGCAATCCAGGGAATGGAGTAGCGCCCTCCCCTATAGCTCGGTGTAGTAGCTATTTAAAAGGGAGCCTACAGGTCGACCTTGACTAAAGAGAGACAACTTTACTTACTTAGTGACAAATTCTCTCTTTCCATCTCTCTTTCTATATATATATATATATGTGTGTGTGTGTGTGTGTGTGTGTGTGTGTGTGTGTGTGTGATTTGTAATCGAATAGTTCGTAGTGAACCTCATTTTCAAAAGAGCGTTCAGAGGTGTTTGTTTATAAACAGATGGTTTCTAGTATTCATCTCAAACACTTATAATTCTGTTTTTCAAGTATTCCGAAGTAATATGAATCATTTGTCCACTGCTTTATGGTTTCAAATAAGTAATTATAATAATTTTTGTCAATTATTGAACTGTTCTATTTAAATAATACATGGGACCCTAATAGGTAATACCACTCCAGATCAGAGTGGAACTAGGAGTAATGATAATAAAGGATTACTCCATAGTCCCTTAAGCTCTCGGACCATCAGATGCAGTTTTGTGTTATACTCAGGAGAATCGTTATGGTAGGGGTCTTACCTCTCTGCTAAGATGCAATCGGCGTATTCAATACTCGCAGCTGACTGGATTGTTTACTGATAAGCATACACCATAAGTACACATTCGCATTTCCATTTTTCGTCATATAGAAAATTAAGAATTTATAAATATCAAAAGCACAGAAATATCACTTCAAGAAGGTGTTTTTTCATTGTTGAAAGACATATCAACATTCGTGGGTTATCTAATACCAAAGATAATCATTGTAGAAGAACAGCGATGGTACCAATTAACACATATCCATATCCATTGGAGTGATGGGGTTCAAACCTTTGCAAAGGGCATTATTTCGAAAGTGAACGTGATATCACAACTGGAGTTCAAACTCGCTTACTACGGATGTCGCAGTTCAGCTCGTTAGCCTCTAAGCCCCCCCCCCCAATCATTTATCATAAATTTCATTTCTAGTAAATATTCTCTCCCAGTCCTGTTGGTCGGTCTGAGAATACACAGACTGTATCCCCTGCAGAATATTAAGACCCCTAAAACGTGTGTCTTAGGTATAACACTAAACTGCATATTATTCTAGGGGTCCACTTCTGAAGCTCTGGAGAGTGCAGAGTACCCATTCATCGCCACGAAAACTCCAAACACTTTAATAGCAATGAGGAAAGTTAAGTAGAGAGATCATTCATCATTTTAACTGAAATGCTTTCTTACTGCGTGTTAATCTCGACTGATTCAAGCTTGGTAGGATTAATGCCTCGAAAAAAAAAAAAAACAAACAATAAAAAAAATAACGTATGAAATAGCATTTTTGACAATAATTTAATTAAGCTATATATAAACTAAAAATATCCCAGTCAGCAGAGATTTGAATACGTTAACTGTATCATTTACAGAGAAGTAGGAATCCCTCGCTCCCGACCAAAAAATATCTTTTGCATAACATTAAACTGTATCTAATGCTGTGGCTCCAGTCCTGGAGATTCGTGATTGCTTAGTATCCCTTCATTACTTTTACTCCCTGGTCCACTCTAACCCAGATAGTAATACTCGTTAAGTTAGTATCTACGGGACACATAGATCAGTTTGAAAATTCGTATTTGATATTACCATCAATAAAACATAAACCTTAAAAACAATTTCACAAAATTTTAAACATGAACGCGTTTCAGAAATCGTTTGGCATAAAATAACTCACGACCAATTGGCATGCCGTTCAAATCAAACAATCAGTCAATCAATCAAACAAGTGAACTGAAAATATCTTAGTAGTATTAAAAAATGCAATCACAAATACAGCAGAGATTCGTAGAATTAACACATTTAATCATTTGATGCCACTTAAAAATGTACCTATTGTTACTTGAGCATTTTTGTGCTTTAGGCTTTTGGGCATTGTCTGATTGCTTCATCGCTAATTTCCACCTTTCATACAGTCAATAGAAATAAAATGAACGACGTATTTTCCCAACCCATTTGCTACGCGCAGGATGCCACGCAAAATCAATTTTTTTTTTCAAAGCGAAGTAAAACTGGTTTGAATTAAGAGCTTTTCTAGAGCTTTTCTAAAACCCTGAATGGTTTCTTCCCGGTCACGATCACGATGTGACATAAGGTCAATCTCTAAACGGAGTTTCACAGGTTTGAATTCAGTTTTTCTTTTCCTATATTGGTTGCTATAACAATGTTAAAAAAGCGCAATCTGCCTAATTATTTACCCATTACTGAAGGGAAAATAGGTGGAGGTATAACATTCGCTTACACATTAGTGCTATGTAGAATCAATATTTCCTACTATTTACCTATATTTGTGAGAAAAATGATTCATAGCTTTCGTGTGTAAATCAGTGTGAAGTGAATTCCAAACAACATAACCTCGGATATGAAAACGGATCACCGTTTGTACGAAGAATTTTGTAATAAGTAAAAGTAATGATGGCGACCTTAGTCGAGGGCAACCCGAGGGCTCCATTTTCAATAGCTACTACACCAATGTATTAGGGAGAGCGCTACTCCTTTCCCTGGACTGCTCCACTTTACCCTTGATACGTACCTTATAATGCTGAGCATTTAGCAAAGAGGTATCGAGTACCATTTTTGAGTCTTTGGTATGACACGAGCTGGGATTGAAACCCGATCTTCCGGACCATTAGCAAACACTCTACCCACTAGACCAACGAGCAGGTAATTTTGTAATAAACTATCCCCTCATTATAAAAGAAACCCACAAGTATGGACTTAAACTGTTAGTGATACATGCATCCTTCTTCCAGCAGATGTAAATAATGGGTTTCTTATTGCAAGTTCCGATTGTTTGTTTCTGGATCGTATTAAAAGCAAGAGTGAAGTGAAACACACACAGCCTGGGAGAGGATTTGAACTCGTGTCACCGATTCCATTTCTTATGACGATTACCGTTACACTTAGCGCACCTCCAAAATAAAATTAATGATTGGTTGATTGATTTTAATAGTATCTCAACCGTCGAGGGTTATTTTACACCTAGAGGTTAGGGAATCACGTCCATTGTGGGTTCATATATACATTTTTTGTTGTTCTAGTTGATCCATGGATGGATTTATTTGTTTAAAAGCATATAAACTTCGTATGGGTTATTCAACGAGAAATTGTATTCATTCAAAAAACTTTGATTTATATTACTATATTTCCAATGCATTTAAAAATATATACACTTCTGTTTTTCTCGGCTAATTTGTTTCCACATTGTTAAATGATATCAAATGATCCCATCTTGTAAACGTATAAGTTGGCGACCATAGTCGAGGGTGAACCGAATGTTCCCTTTTCGATAGCTACTACACCAAGGTGTTGGGGAGGACGCTACTCCTTTCCCTGGATTTCTCCACTTTACCCATGATCCATACCTTATAATGCTGAGTGTTAAGCAAGGAGGCATCAAGTACCATTTTTTGAGTCTTTGGTATGATTGAACCCAGGTCTCCCGGACCATTGGCGAACACTCTAACCGCTAGGCCAATGACTCAAATAATTATAGTGCTGACTAATTGGTCTTAACGAGATATCCTTGTAGGATTATTTTATGCGTATGGGTTTAATAATCAGGTTTATTGTACATTTATATTTAGAATCTTTGTGTACTTGTTTCTGTATTATTGTTTTTATTTTGCACACGGTCTTTAAGAATAATGAAATTTTTTTAAACAGCTCATTTTGATCCATTGATAGGATCCAAACAGGTGCTTACACTCCGGGTCGGAGTGGACGTGTACGTAGAGGCAATGAAATGATATTTTACACTCTTCAGATCTCTGGGACTGGAGCATTATCATCAGATGTAGTTGAGTGTAACACCAAGGACAACCCTTTTGGAAGATTTTTTTACTGCTCTGCAGTCTATAGAATCAGCGTATTGTAAGTCAAAAAGGGCAGAAAGTTAAATAAAGTAACAAACCCTATAGGATTTGAAACCGTATTATTTGTTTTCAAATATCTGTATTTAATAGTTAAAATATTTCGTACTCAGGTACCGAGGCTGATGTAAGAAAATCACGAGTATCCGTCAGCAAAAACTGATTGTGAAGAAATGCTGTAGTTATTCTACTTTTGGTGCTTTATTGCGTCAGCAGGTCGACTGTTGATCAGAAGAACAACTGTGGGAAGATTGCGAAATTAAACCCATTAGTCCCCGGACCATCAGAGAACCAGCGGAGGCTGGAGCTCTCCCATTGGACCGTAATCGCATTATTCTTAATCTCAAATATCCCGCAGAAGGCATTAATCCTTCCATGCTTGAATCACCCCAGATTAACCTGCAATAAGAAAGCATTTCAGTTTTATCGAACAGTGACTGTCTTTCTTTCTTTCTTTCTCTTTCTTTCTTTCTTTCTTTTTCTCTTTCTTATATAGCTTGGAAGTCGGTTGGAATGAAACGAAGAACATTTCATTAAAAAAGTTAGATTTTTAGGTCAACCATTTACGTTTCGATTCGACATGTCAAGATCACCCAAACTACTACTACTACTATTATTATCATTAAACATTTATGAGGTTAGAATATTAATTTTATCAAAGCTGATATACGCAACATACAAAGATAGGAAATGTCACTTTCGGTTAAAAGTCAAAACTAATTCATATATAAAGAATAGCAAGCATAATTTTCGTACATATGCATTGATGCCGGTCATTAACTAAGTCGCAGCTTAGTAAATTAACACTGAAGATATATTGTTTTGTAGTAATGATGGCTCTTCACTAGTCGGCAAGACTTTTTGGCTGCACTGGTTGGAACTAAATGCTGCATCAGTGTGCTAGAGATTCTCCGAACTCTTCAGCTTTCCAATTTTGTTTTTCATTCTTCTTGTACTATTAAGGCTAGAGAACTAAGTCTGTCATTACTATAACCAAATAAACAACACAGGTGATTTTTTTTTGGTATAGGTGAAATGTTGCGTAGGAATAGGCAAACATTTTGGATGTGCTGATGGTTGAAAAATCGTGCATCAGTGTAACACTTCTCGGAATGATGATGATAATAATAATAGTTACAGGACCGACTACCGGGATGATTGGTTTTTTGTTCTACATAGAGCCAGGAATAAGATCCATTTGAACATCTTAGAGGCGATCTATATTTCTTTAGATCACCCCTCTCTATGTAGACAGAGAACCAATCATATTTCATACTTATTGGGAGATTTACTAAATACTGGTGTGGCATAGTTTCTTAAATTTTTTGTCACATACTTTCTTCCCATATAAAAATCATTTCCCCGGTGGTATTGTATGAATAGAGTTGGACGAAAGGGCCCTCGCTTTCTTTTTTTTTATTCAAAAATAATTTGTCTCCCTTATACAGATGATTCCCCTATTTCTCTGTCTATATAAATAATATAATAAATCTCACACAAGAAGACCTGGACCTGGATAACATAGGGAAACTTTTATAGAGAAACTGAATTTCATCTCGTAGCAGCATAAAACAAGACCATAAGGACCAATGATATTAAAGCGAAAACAGATAATATGCACAGAATGGTAAGTGTATGTTACGTGTTAATAGAGACGAAACTATTAATCCCATAATAAGCGAATGTAGCAAACTAGCCAATACAAGACACGACTGGGTGGGAAAGATGATCCTCTGGGAATTGTGCAAGAAATTGAAATGCGACCATACTACCATGCATAAACTAAAATCCGTCCTGGAGAATGAGAAAAACAAAATTCTGTGGGATACGGGGATACAAACAAATCAACTAACCCCGGTCAAAATACTAGACCTAGATATAATTTATGAAAAAAAAAAAAAGACTGAGAAACTGTCGTATTGTAGACTTTGCCATTCTGGCTGACCACAGAATGAAAATCAAAGAAAACGAAAAGAGAGACAAGTACTTGGATCTTGCCATAGTGCTTTTAAAAGTGATTTTTAATTATAATTGGTACACATAGAACGGTCTCCAAAAGCTTGGAAAAGTGTCTGGAAAAGTTGGAAATTGTAAGACGTTCTGAGACCATCCAAACTATTGTTGAGATCGGCCCAAATAGTGAGAATAAATCCGGAGATTTGTGGTGACTTGCTGTCACTCCACTTCCAATGAAGAACCATCAGCTAACTTTTTGTGAAAAAATTACAAATGGTAAAATAATTGAAGTGGACCCTGGTAGGGACCACGAAAAGACAACTCGGAACACGGTATAAGGTTAAAGATATATTGAAGTAACAAGATACAGAGAAAAGAGGAGGCGTAAGCTAGGCTTACTTGTCAGTCAAATGTCGGTAGAGTATCCGATAGTAATTTACAAAGCTCTTTGCTTCGATGTGGCTCAAGGCCGAATGAATGGGGCACCCAATGAGACTCGAACTCACTCGTGTAGTTTTGCTAGTCGAGCTTGCTAACCATTACACCACCAGAGGCGCCCTGGTAGAGTATCCGATATCAGAGAAAGTTCTTGGCTCTCGATTAATATAAAATTTGGAAGAGTCCATGAATGGGTAGGTAACGGTCCCATAAAATAATAATGATAATAATAATATCTAATGATAATAACAATCTGCTATTGTTCTGGATGACCAATGAGGGAAAATAAAAGAAAGCGAAAACATATAGTAATAATTGGATCATGCCAGAAAACTAAAAAAAAGTCGCACATTATAGAGATTGTGATACCAATTGCTGTTAGTGTGATTAGAATGGTCTCCAAGCGCATGGACAGGAGACTGTATGAATTGAAAATCAGAGCAAGAATAAGGGCCATCAAGACCAAATCATAGTGGAATCAGCCTGTTAAGAGTCCTGGAGATTTGAGGAGATTTGCTGTCACCTAGTTTTTAATGAAAAACCAATAATAAATACTTGTAAGGACAATAGTGGATTTTACAGTTCCGGTGTATCACTAAGTTAAAATAAGTAAGTAAAGTTTGCTACTGTAGTCGAGGGTGACTCGAAGGCTCCCTTTTAAATAGCTACTACACTAAGGTGTAGGGGGTGCTACTTCTTTCCCTGGATTGCTCCACTTTACCTTTGATCCTCCCCTTATAGTGCTGAGTGTTAAACAAGGCGGCATCAAGTATCATTTTTTGTGTCTTTAGTATGACCAGACTCGGGTTTGAACCCCGGTCTCCAAGACCATTGACGAACATTCTACTCATTAGACCAATGGCCCGGTAAAAGTTAAATGAAATAAAAGAAAGCGAAATGATAGAGAAATGCGTGGATCTTCTCCGAGAATTAAAATAAGAGTGGAATATGAGGATAACAGTGGTACCAATGATCGTTCGTGCACTCGGAACAGTCCACAAGCACTTGTATAAAGTCTGGGATTGGAAATCAGAGAGAGAATCGACACCATTCTGACCGCAGCATTATTAGGATTAAGAGTCCCGAAGGCATGAGATGACTTGATTTTGCTCCTGTGAGAGTTCACTGACTAACTCGCAAAGAATAAAAAAATGATAATAATAATCAAGCGGGCTTTGGATTACCTTGAAGTTAATGGAGTCCTAAACAGTTGTTTATATTGCTTATATCTCGGACCAAAACTGGATAATCTTATTCTGATTTAAGAATATCGATTTATTAGAAGCCATTGATAATAATGGGAACTACGTCAGAAGTATTCCTTTTGGCTGTTAATAGAAATCGTCGTATTGGTTGAGTCTTCTTTTATCCGATATCATTCATTTAATTTGATCTTTGGTAAAGAGTGTTATTCCAGAAATGACAACCAACACTAGATGCCTATTTTTCTTCTGGTTTCTTCTTTTTCCTGTCTAGATATTCGAAGTTTTTTCAATATACCAATTCAATCAGTGTTCGCTTAGTCATTTAGTTTCGTATAAGACCATAAGAGAGGAGCACGAAGAGGGAACCAAATTCATAAATAAGTTTCCTAGCCAATTCTGACGACCGTTGAGCCATATGAGGTGGCTTTGTCAGCTGATATCTTAATTAGATGTTTACTGTCTAAACGGAACTATCTGATTTTTTTCGAACTTTAAAAAAATATCTGTGCTGTTACTCCATTTCTGTTTTTCTAGTTATACTTTCCTACCATGTCATCCTTTCCGAGGTTTTGCTTAGTCTGGCACAAAGGCCTCATATTTTTACAGTATCTACTGTTACTAAATATTCACCCAACAAACGAGTCATATTTTTACAGTATCTGCTGTTACTAAGTAGTCACCCAACAAAGGCCTCATATTTTTCAGTATTTGCTGTTACTAAATAGTCCCCCAACAAAGGCCTCATATTTTTACAGTATTTGCTGTTACTAAGTAAAGTCACCCAATAAAGGCCTCATGTTCTTTACAGTATTTGCTGTTACTATGTTGTCACCCAATAAAGGCTTCATTTTCTTTAGAGTATATTCTGTTACTACGTTGTCACCCAATAAAGGCTTGATTTTCTTTAGAGTATATTCTGTTACTAAGTTGTCACCTAACAAACGCCTGATGTTCTTTAGACTATCCTCTGTTAGTACCTTGTCAGTCAACAAAGGCTTCATGTTCTTTACAGTATCTTCTGTTAGTATGTTGTCACCCAACGAACGCCTCATGTTCTTTACAGTATCTTCTGTTAGTAAGTTGTCACCCAACAAAGGCCTCATGTTCTTTAGCGTATCTTCTGTTAGTAAGTTGTCACCCAACAAAGGCCTCATGTTCTTTATATATCTTCTGTTACTATTTTGTCACCCAATAAAGGCCTCATTTTCTTTAGAGTATCTTCTGTTACTAAGTTGTCACCCAATAAAAGCCTCATGTTCTTTAGAGTAACTTCTGTTAATAATTTGTCACCCAACAAAGTCCCGATGGTCTTTAGAGTATCTTATGTTTGTACCGTGTCACTCAACAAAGGCCTCATTTTCTTTAGAATATCTTCTGTTACTAAGTTGTCAACCAATAAAAGCCTCATGTTCTTTAGAGTATCTTCTGTTAGTTGTTGTCACCCAACGAAAGCCTTATATCCTTTAGCGTATCTGCTGTTACTAGGTTGTCACCCAATAAAGGCCTCATGTTCTTTAGAGTACCTTCTGTTACTAAGTTGTCACCCAACGAAAGCCTCATTTTCTTTAGAGTACCTTCTGTTACTAAGTTGTCACCCAACGAAAGCATCATGTTCTTTAGAGTATCTGCTGTTTGTTAAGTTGTCACCCAACGAAAGCCTCATGTTCTTTAGAGTATCTTCTGTTACAAGGTTGTCACCCAACGAAAGCATCATGTTCTTTAGAGTATCTGCTGTTTGTTAAGTTGTCACCCAACGAAAGCCTCATTTTCTTTAGAGTACCTTCTGTTACTAAGTTGTCACCCAACAAAGGCCTCATGTTCTTTACAGTGTCTGCTACAGTTGTCACCCCACTTAATTCTTAACAAGATTCTCCGGGCTAAACTCTGACGATTTAGGGGGAATTAATGTTTTCAGCGTGACTTGACCGTGGATTTCGGAATGTGTTAATGTTGTTAAGCCTTTAGATAATGAAAGACACAAAAAATTCATTATCATAATCGCTTGCAATTATGCTTACACTGCGAAATGTTATAAAAGCGAAATAAGAAAGCTGAGAATGCTAATGGTGAGGCTCTCACAATTGAATTGATTTAAGAATATTTTGATATGATTGTAATTTTCTGTATGTTTTATTTTTTATTGTCATTATAAAATATTTTCTTTAATTTTTTATGATTAAAAAAATTCCTAGGAGAGTTTTAGCAAATTGGAAAAAGGCGACATTTAATCTGCAGATATTAAATTCCAAAGTTAAATAGAACACGGGAATTTTCACAGATTTCTAACCCACTTTTAAGCGCTTTCCTCCATTTAGCGTTTGGTTTTGTTTTTGATTTTCTTTTACGTTTCTCTCTGTTCTGTTTTCGTTTATTTATTTCTCTTTCTTATAACCAACTGTGGACAGAAAAATGACACGGAGTATGTGTATAATTCTACCATCGAAAAGGAAAAACGGAATTAGCCCATATTTTTAAAAATTTCAAAGTAAATAAATTAATAGCAAATAGGAGGTAAAAGATTGTCTTTAATAGCTGAACATTCTGGCATCACAAAAAACTTCTTATAGAAACTAGATTAGATTAGTTAATTACTGGGGAGAAAATATGAAAATCACTTTAAAAACACTTTCATCATACTTTCTTGCCCCCTTAAGCTTTTATGACAGGCTGAATTCTTTCATGCGTGAATTTCCGTTAAAAGCAATATTCTTTATAAAGTGGAGATGCCCGTGGTGTATCCGTTATCGTCGTAGGAACACGGCGACACGAGTTCAAATCCTGGACGAGACTGATTGCATTTCGCATAGCACTTGGGAAAGGTATGAATCCAATTATTCTCCCTCCAGATATGGGTAAATAGTACGGCAGACTATGTTTTTTAGCCTTGGTGAGGCAACTAGTCTAGAAGGAAAACTCTGAATTTAAACCTGTTACACCCCGCTTAAAAATTGATCTTGTGTCATATCCTGCCCGAGCGGAGGGGTTAGTAAATATATATCAAGTGGTTTCAACTTTTCTGAATGGCAGTTAATTGATCTTTCTTGGTGGATGGAACCTTCGCATTGACCATTCGTTATTTAGTAGGTAAATAAACTAATAGAAGATAAGAAATCTTTTATTTTATCTTGTAGCGAAACATTATGCCTTCAAAAATGTTCGTAACCAAACTAGATTAAATGACTTGAATTAATGGCATAATTTTTCCAAGCCGTACAGAAGAAAATATTATGGAATAACCCAATGATACGGAAAAATTAAGAAATGTTCATGTAATTTGCGTCCCAAAAACAAATACCAGCTGAAGCCTTAATATGCAAATCAGTATAGAGTTAAAAGACATTTCTTTCAACATGGCACAAATAAAAGAGTTGTAAATGAAAAAAATGGATAGGATCGTAATAACTATTGAAGAAGTCAATCCACAGTGAAGTTTGCCGAAAGATGCTATATGTTCTCAGTTAGCTCTGTTTAAAATTTGGTGCAATTATGAAAGCAATGGGGTGGTTAAAAAATATAAGCATTGTAGTTGTCCACGAAAGACAACAAATGAATAATTTGTGAAACCAGAATGTTTAGCAATTTAAAAAAAATATTTTGCGTCCTATTTCTTATTAGTTTATTTACTTCTAAATAAGAAATAATGAAAATATTCTAAGTGTGCTTACACCAATTAGATATAAAATAATCGCGAAAATCTAAACTATAAATGAGATTTTCAATGTCTCATTCTATTTATAAATTGAAACAATGAATAATTAACTTGTTGACCGGTCTTAGAATACGCATCCTCTGCACTAAAGTACGCCCTCCCGCAAAAAAAAAAAAAAAAAAAAACGTGTCCCGAACATTAAGTTGAACAGCATCTGATGAAGAGAAACCAGTTCAGGAGCTCTTTTGGAGCCATTATTCTTTGCCATTACCCACAAGTCCGCTCTAACGTAGAGCGGTAATACCTGTTAGACTCGAATCTATTGATCAAATACATCTATTTGAGATAGTCTTTACAAGGATTTTGAACTAGATTAATAAATTGGCTTTTAAAATATTTGAAATTCCAACTAAGTATGGAATATTAAGCTGTTTAAGATGATTCATTAACCAAGGGTCATTGAGAACGGGGTTCAATCCCAGGTCGATTCATACCATAACTAAAAAATCGTACTTGATGCCACCTTGCTTAACACTCAGCATTATAAGGTAAGGACCAACGGTATAGTGGAGCAATCCAAGGAATGGAGTAGTGCTCTCCACTATACCTCAGTGTGAGAGCTATTGAAAAGGGAGCCTTCGGGTCACCCTCGACCAAGGTTGCCAACTTTACTTTATAGAGTTACATCTTTTTACCTATCATTGCGATATCTACCTTTTAATTAGAAAACATAATTTAACAATTATATCTTCGACGTTGAAAAACTCAATAAGAATTAGCACGCTCCAAAACTACCCAATAAAAATAAATAAAATACAATCTTAGAATAACATGTAAATAACGTAACAGAAAAATTTAAGATTCAATTTTGTGAAGTAAGCAGTTTTTTTACTAGATAAATATATATTAACTACGTATCCAAATTTATGTAGCAATCAACTTAGAAACCTTTTCAGAAAGAAGAATCGTTTGTTTTGGTGACACTGAAGAAATAAACATATAAGCTTTATACATATTTACTAAGTTATGCTTACTTGTGACCCAAGGTTGGACGTATAGGTCTCCCAGTGATGATCGAAATCATTAGTAACGGTTTGCATTTCTAGCTTGTTAACTTTTATATCACTCCAAAATCTTATATATATGTGTGTGTGTGTGCAGAGAGAGAGAGAGAGAGAGAGAGAGAGAGAGAGAGAGAGAGAGAGAGTTATTTGCGAAGCTTATTATAATCTTCTTCAGGTATCAATTTAAATTTTGGGGTATAATCTTTTAGTTTGTTTTCATAAGCTATAATGCCCCACACTAAATTAACAATTTGTCGCTTTTTGGCTTCGCGAGGAGCGGACGAAAATTTGATGACTTAGGTACTCTTTGTACTATAAAGCAATTTTCGGTTTTTGTGCGAGATTAAGCAAAGCTAAGAAGATTCTATAATTCTACGCGTTAGTTTCAATGTGAATGCTAACACTGGGTCAAATGTCCAAAATGAGCCGTTATGCTAATTCTGAATATGCGTTATCGATTCATTCTTGTTTCAGAGTAAAACTCAAACTGATTGTGTTTTTTTAGTTTGGTTTCTTATTTCAGTTGCTCGTTACTTAAGCAGCTTTTGTTATCACCACTGAGATTGTCGACAATGAAAACTGAGGATTAGTAAATACTGCACTTTACTTTTTGAATTTTATTTTTGGTAAAATCAAGCATTAAAAGACATTGAGAATCTGTTCTTTTAATCCATTCAGATTGATGTTATGTCTTTTCTGCGTTTTCTCTTATATTCCTGTTTTTATTGTCGCTGTTTTTCTTTATTTAAAATCACCTCACCGTTTTTATTTTTTTGGACAATAAAACGTGTTAGTCTTCTCACTTATTTCTTCTGTTTTATTTCGGGTGCCTTTTCTCGAAGTCTTTTTCTTTTTTCTCTTTCTTTTATCCTTTTATAATTTTATTTCCCGTTCTTCATTTGCATAAAAAATATAAAAACACTTTTCCCATATGTTTTTTCAGAGTCAATCGTTACCAAGTAAACTTATGGAATATATTATTTCCTTTCAATTTTCAAATCAGCCCCACATTCTAATACGGTACCAATGTAAAATAAACTTACATAGAAAACTATATATGTCTCTGTTTTGAATACACAACATAATAGAAATTGAAACAAAAATTAACTGTTTGAAAAACAAAGACTTATCAACATGTATTATGAAATAGTCCGTAATTAAAAGATTGATTGAGAAACGTTGGCTTTTTTAGGGGAGTCTTGGTGTTGGCTTCTTTAAACAAGTCTCGATGTTATTAATTCCGATTGCAAAAGGGAAAAACAGATCCGTTCGTCACAAAAAGATATCATTAATATTTGATATCTTAATAAAGGAACCTCTGTAACTGGCCTTTATTACTCATTGAAATACGACATTCATTAGCTCCTGTTCGATGTCAAGTGACTTTCTGTTGATCAAATTTTATATTGAATATATTTGCAGATCTTAATGTATTACAGAGCATTATTGTTATATTACTCTATGTGAGTTTTCACTCTATTATTGCTGGTTGGTTTAGTTGGTTCTTTGTTTAATGGCATATCAACCTTTGTAGGTTATTTTAATGCCAAAGCTATTCTCCTAGAAGGACAGTAGTGGGACTATTTAACCCATAGTTGGGAGGATAAAGGGGTTCATACCTTTCCTAAGGGTATTTGCCCGAAAGTGAACGTAATAGAGCGACTGGAGTAGGAACTCACGTACTACGATTCCGCAGTCCATCGCTTTTACCATTACACAACGAGGACACCCCCTCTATTATTGCGTGAGACCTTTAATAGAGTCTAAGTGATAGCCGGTTTCTTCGATTCTCCGGGAATATGACAACGGAGTTTTCAATCCTATCACGGATCTCCAACACTCATAATCTCTTCTCCGGTTCCTGTAAGTTTGTTCCAAAGGCTCCGACTATTGCTACAACCATGCTCCCTATATTACTTTGTTCTCTAGCAAGGTCTTAGTATTTACGTAATTTAATTTCCCTGCGTATTCTGCTGGAATGATTAAATCCAGTAGCTGTCAAATTTTCTTTCTGTCAACAGTTACAGGATCTGGTCAACTGAACAAAATTGGTTATTCCGTTTTTCTCTGGAAATTTCATATTACTGCAATACTTTCGGCTGTATCAAAAGATTGTCACTTGATACGAATGTTGTTCACCATAAACACTCAGATTTATTCAAGATCTACAGAGATGAAGTTCTCAAAAACATTACTTGCTTTATTCTAGTTTACTGCGTTACCACCTCTTCTTAAAATAGGAATATTCTTTCAATATTTTTTTACAAGAAACTGTTTTCGGTTAATCGGGACAGCTCATCATCATTGGTGTCGATTAAGTCTATTAACGGGAATTCTTAACACTAATTATATTGCTAAGTTCTTGGTATTGTTTATATGTATATATAAAGTAAGGTTGAGATTTTAAAAAATCGATAAGGAGTAAAAATATCTTCCATAAATCGTTAATGAATTTAATAGATTTTCATTGGTTAAAAGGACCAGCATTCAATAAGTTTCATTTACAAAAGCCAAATCAATTGACCAATCGGTGATACCTTATCAAGGGAGGTTAGGCATGCATGATTTTTATTTGGATATTATTGATTCTATCATTTTAAATAAATTAAATCTTTCGTGAAGGTAGCTGCGTACATTGCCTTCTTGCAAGTGGCTATGGCAAAGAAAAAAAAGAAAAAAAGAAAAAGGCTTTTATGCCAGTTAAGAGTATAATAAAAGGAAAATATCTTAAAGAAGAAAACAAGCAATTAATGTCGTTGGCATGAAAAAGATTTTCTTTCGGATTTTTTTTTTTTCAGTTCAACAACGCATTTAATTTCGATTAATAGCGTTTGCAGTTTGCAATAAACAAATTATAATGAATGATGCAAACATCAATACGATGATGCACTAAAATAACTTTAGATTTTAAATTCTTTGATGCCAAAGGCTTAAGAGTACTTGGCTTCCCATAGTAAAAGATTTTAGAAAAAAATTGTTTTTCTTTTTTCATAACTGAAATACGAAGCTAATTTTATGTATACAGTATCACACATAAGCATATTTACCAACCCCTCCGCTCGGGCAGGATATGACACAAGGTCAGTTTTTAAGCGAAGTTGAACAGGTTTGAATTCAGAGTTTTCCTTCTCCTAGACTAGTTGCCTTACCAAGGCTGAAGAACCTAGTCTGCCCTACTATTTACCTATAGCTGGAGGGAGAATTACTGGATTCATACCTTTCCCAAGAGTATTAGTGCTAAGGGAAATGCAATCAGTCTCGTCTAGGATTTGAACTCATGTCGCCGTGTCCATTTCCTACGACGATAAACATTACACCACGGGTACTTCCATAAGCAAGAACACAACTGATATATCTTTTTATATTGAAAAAAAAATGGTTTTCTTTGAAACTCAAGAATTGTGGCTTTTATCATTTCTCTTTGAACCTTATAGAATCTAAACGGATATCATTAAGAAGTATCTATGATAACTTTATTATATAATAATTTTGCTCTCGCAATTTATCTCGTAACGATGACCCAATGTCGACACTAGTTGAGAAAAATCAAAAACATAAATAGCAGAAAAACCCTGTTTGTCTATCTTATACACACACATATACACACAAATACAGACATATACAAACTTATATATATATATATATATATATATATATATATATATATATATATATATATATATATATATATTTCATCATACAACGTGTGAAAGCACGTGTGATACCCTCGCCTCATCAGCCGCCAACCAGGGTGATAACACAGTTTCGGTAGCTCAAGGCGGTACTGCCACTCCTGGCGCTACCGAGCAGCTTTTGACACCGGATAGGGTATTTAAAAGAAATATATATCTATGTATACACAAGATACATAGATATGTATTTCTTTTAAATACCTTATCTTATACACACAGAAATACAGACATATACAAACTAATATATATATATATATATATATATATATATATATACTTACTAATCTACTATCTACCAGCATTCAGGGTGACAAAGAAAAAAAAAACTGACAGAATTCAGAGATAACAAATCTGCCTGGGGAAAAATAGAAAAAGATTATCGGGAGAAAAAAAAAAAGAAAAGGCCAACTTCGTCACACCAGTTGAAAAAAATCAAGAGATATGCAATCAGTTGGTCAAAAGAACAAAACCCCATGCAAAATGCTGCAATGCTACAATTACAAAAAGTGCTCAATACTAAATAGAGCCGATTACAAAAATGAAATCGCGTAGTAGGATAGTCCCGACTCGCGATTTAATTTTTGTATATATATATATATATATATATATATATATATTATGACTTCGATATGATCAATAGCCCATTGATAGTTCTCCATACTTTCAATAGTCATTTATTAATGATATTTTCGGTAGATGAGACCTTTCTTTCGCGGTGGGAGAACTCATTCAATAGTTTCGAAGAGCCATCATTTAGTGTGGAGATATTGCCTCTCTGATTAACGCATGTGCTCCGTTTGTCTGCGTTCACTAGGGGGCGTATGCCACCTGCTGTCTGTTCCAGACTTGCAGCCGTGATTCGGCCTACGCAGGAGTATTTGATGCGATTGTTGTTCACCATAAACACTGATATTTATTCAAGATTTACAGAGATCAAACTCTCAAAAAACATTACCTGCTTCATTCTAGTTTACTCCGCTACTACCTTCTCTTAAAATAAGAATATTCTTTCAATAGTTTTTCAAAGAAAAACTGTTTTCGGTTAATCGGGACAGCTCATCATCTTTGGTGTCGATTAAGTCTATTAACGGGAATCTTTAATACTAATAATATTGATCTGGCGTATTTATATATATATATATATATAATTCTCTTAATACCCTGAGGCAAAAGCTGCATGGTAGCGCCACGAGTGGCAGTACTGCCTTGAGCTACCGAAAGTATCTTATCACCCCTGGTTGGCAGCTGATGAGGGCAGGGTATCACACGTACTTTCACGTGTTATATGATGAAAAAAATTGTGGAGTTCTTGGTAGTGTTTATATGTATATATAAAGTAAGGTTGAGATCAAAATTATATACGTGGTGCATTCAATAAGTTTCCAGACTTTTTTGTACATGCATTTAAAATTGTTGTACATTCTTGAAAATTCAGTATGTTATTGCTATACATCTAATAAGATGACTGACCAATTTTTATGATTTCAGCTTCAAATGAACAGAATACACCCTACTAAAGCCTGATTGTCACAGCTGGTGAATTTCAAAAATGCAATCTGGACGTGAGGACACTTTAGAAGAACAAAATGCAATAAAATTCTGTTTTAAACGTGGAAAAATGCCACAGAAACGTATGGAATGCATTAATCGAGCATCAGTTTTTGGGTGGCATAAGAGATTCAAGGAAGGCAAGAAGTCTGTGAGGGATGATGAGAGGTGTGGGAGGAGTAATGAAGTCAGAACACCAGAGTTGATTGGCCAAAGTGTTACTATGTTGAGGTTTTAAGGGAGTTCAGGATGATATTCCGTCGGAAGGGGCCGGCACTCTTCAAATCGGGTCAGTGGCATTTCCCCCAGGACAATGCACCAGTCCATAACTCCATCCTTGTTACAGACTATTTGAGCAAGATGGGCATCAAGACAGTTCCTCACCTTCCCTATAGTCCAGACCTTGCTCCCTGGGACTTTTGGTTATTCCCTAAGCTCAGAGGCTGTCGTTATGAGACAATTGAGGAGATGATAGAGGCTGTGACGAAGGTTATTGACATGCTGACACAAGAGGACTTCCATGGGGACTTCCAGAAGTTGTTGGAACGGAACAACAAATGGATTGCAGCCGTAGGAGATTACTGCAAGGGGGATTGAGTTTCATATGTATACTATCAATAAAAGTGTCCATACTAAAAAAGTCTGGAAAATTATTTAATAATCCTCGGATGTCATCAGCTTAGTTCGCGGCTGTAATAGTTCGTGCGGGCTAAGTCAGATATACCCGATGAAAAAGCGTAATTTTTCCAAGCAGCGGTCGTGTCAATATAGATGCACCACTTGGATACTGTTGAGAGAAAAGGCTAGACGCCTATCACAAAAATGCTATGTTCTATAACACAAATCATGGAAGCAGCATCCCATAAAACAGCAGCTGTACGGCCACCTCGAAATGACCAAGACATGGTGGAGCTAGGGGAAATTCATAAGCGACGTTCTCCGATGCACCTCTTTACACGGACGTGCAAGTGTGGGATGACCAGATAGATTTTTTCAACAACAGCTATGTATCGACACAGGATGTTGTGTGGAAGACCTTCCGGAAGCAATGGTTAATCGAGACGGATCTCCAGAGAGAGATAGGAAAATCCGTTCGAGTCGTACGACATGATGATGATGATGATGATACAAAAGTGATGAGAAAAATTGGGATTATCCTCTTGATATATATATATATATATATATATACAAAACAAGAGGATTATTCCATTTTTCACATGTCTTCATCATCATCATCATATCGCGCTGGCAGCACGGATATCCCTGACCCTCACTCGCCACTCCTCCCTATCGTTCATCGCCCTAGGTAGGTCTTCAGGACAACATCCTGTATCCTCACATAGCTGCTGAATGTACGTTCGAGCTGGTCGTCCTGCTTTTGCGCGGCCATGTGTGGGGATCCATAAGAGTACATCTCTTATGAGTTCATCTCTGCTTCTCCAGCAGTGTCCTGCATGTCTTATCGTCTAACTTGGATAGTTTTCGTGATAGGGGGTAGGTGGCCGTACAGTTGGTGTCTTCACATGTCTTAGTTCTTCATTTATATATATATATGTGTGTGTGTGTGTGTGTGTGTGTAATCCGATGGAAATAGTCTAGGGTTTAGACTTTATTTGTACTAATCCCAGGTGAACTGCTATCTCTCTTGAGTGCTCAATGACGACGACAGTTGGATATATAGTTAATTTCAGATTTAAAATATATTGAAACTCACGCGCAGAGCGAAAACAGTTTTTATAAATTTAACAAAAAACTTCAATTCAGTGTTTCCATAGTAGATTTATTTCAGGTCGTTATGACCTTCTTCAGATTAATTTTAATACATTAATGCGCAGGACACACACACACACACACACACACACACACACACACACACACACACATATATATATATATATATATATATATATATATATATATATATATATATATATATATGTATATATAGGGAACACTAAAGTAGAAAATAGAAATATTTATTTTGTGTTAAAAAACACAAAATGTAAATCTCTATTATGTACTTTTTGAATTGATCTCGACTAGTTTTGACCTTATTTCATCGTTAGGAGAAAGATTGTTGAGGAAAAATGTTTTAAAAACTTCTTGAATTTAAAAAAAAACTAGATGATCTGCTATAAGAAAATAGGCGAAAAATGCACTGGTGACGTAGTATATCCATTTGTTGAATTTGAATTATTTCCTTGTGTTCAAGTGTCTTCAACTGACCTTTATATATCTGCTATAAGAACACCTTACAGATGTATATGTTAATAATATCAGTTTTTATTGTAATTTTATCCCGGAAAAATAATATATTCCTGGTATTTCAGAAGAAGAGTAACATTTTATTAAAAACATTATGTGTGTATTCGGTTATGGACGATAGATAGATTGATAAATAGATAGATATTTATTTCTGAGCCCTACAGCACTGAAATTCTGTAACAGATAATAATATTTTCTTTAGCCTGCGAACAAAAATGAGATTGCAAAAAAAAGTTGTTCTTGGACTGCTACGAATTGACAAGTTATGTTACAAAGATTTAATGCTATAGTGCTTAGTAATACAGGATACATTCAAATATCTATCTATCTATCTATCTATCTATCTATCTATCTATCTATCCCATCATCTCTGAATAAGTTCACCTGAACAATTTTGGGCCCAGTCCACTGGTGCTGTAGAATACACCGACTGCTTCTATGCAGAGGGGTAATACCCCCCCCCGCAACGAGTGTACTGTCCTGGGTATGACACCAAACAATCTGATGGGGAGACTTCAGTAATGCTGGAGTTTTGGGAAATGTGGACTGCTCCTTTACTGCCATTGCTCCCAGGTCCACTCTGTCCCGGAGTGGTTGCACCTGATAGGGTCCTATTAATAAGTCAAATATAACTAAACAGTGTCCTTATGCTAAACTGAATAGCTTGAAAAAGAACTGCTTAAATATAAAAAATAGATTTGGCATTAAATAACCGGCAGTAGTTGTTATGTCATAAAACCAAACCAAATCAAACTAAACTAAAACCGGATTTTTTAGAAATAAAAAGTAACTTTTCTTTGAAAACATAATTGTATGATTCCTAGAGGAATATTAAACCATGACAACTGATTTTATTTGGTACTATTCATTCACCTATACATTTATTAGACTTATACAATGATCCCACACTCTAGTGGGTAGAGTGTTCGTCAATGGCCCGGGAGTTAAATCCCAGGATTAGTCATGCCAAAAACTCAATGATGTCACCTTGATCAACACTCAGTATTATAAGGCACGTATCAAGGGAAAAGAGTAACACTCTCCTCTACACCTCGGAGTAGTAGTTGTTTAAAAAGGAGACTTCGGGTCACCCTCGAGTATCGTCACCAAATTTAATTATGTGTAAAATGTTTAATTAAAGAGGTGGCTTCATTGTTTCTAGATGCACAGTTAGCTAATAAATCTTACCTAATAATATCCGTTTTGCTGGTATAAAAGTTACTGCTGAGGCGTAAGGCTCCCCCAACGAGTGTCTTGAATATGACACTAAACTATCTGATGGTGAGGCTACTGTAATGCTAGAGCTTTGGGAAATGTTGAGTACCTATTCATTGTCATCGCTCCTAAGTCCACTTTGTCCCGGAATGGTAGCACCTGATAGGGTCCTATATCTGAGTTCAATAGAACTAAAATGCATACTTGTGCTTAATTGAATTACTTGAAATAGAACTATTTTGATGTTTAAACTGCGTACTTACAATAAACTGAGTAGTTTGATATAAATCTGTTTTGACATCTGTGTGATATCAAAAACTATACTTATTCTAATACTAAACTTAATTGTTTGAATTCAAACTGTTTAACAAAACTGAATGATTTGAAATAGATATGTTTTTGCCAATTAAACTCTGTACTAACTTTAAACTGCGCACTTATGCTAAATTGAATTGCAAGAAATTGAACTGTTTTGTATGCAAAACTGAATTGTTTGAAATGGAACTGTTTTTGACAAAAGAACTGTACTTAAGCTGAGCTAAATTGTTTGAAATAGAACTGTTTTGACATTTAACTGTGTGTAAACAAAATCTATACTCCTACTAAACTGAACTGGCTAAATTAGAACTGCTTGACTAAACTGAATAGCTTGAAATAGAAATGTTTTTGACAATTAAGCTGTGTATTCATACTAAACTGAATTGTATGAAATAGAACTGATTATTTATACAAAAATGGATTTTTCATTAAATAACCTACAAAGGCTGATATGCTATAAAATCCCAAAAGCCAACAAATTCATCTGTCTCTCTCACACACCAGAGATTTTCTCCGTTTCGAAAGATTTAAAAGACGTGTATATTTTTATAAAGAAATGTCATGGTGCATCTTTCATCCTTCGTCGCGGTATACAACAGTTAGAAATACCACTTTTTAAATTTAAAATCTTGTGAAACTCTATTGTGGCATAGTACTTCCTTTATGATCGTTCAATGTATATGTTATATACCTTCTCTTCAATCTGTCACCCCTCACGTTTTTTCAATTCGTTTTTTACTTCATTTCTTCTTCAGTCTGTCGTCGTGTGCTTTTTTTAAAAAATTTTATGAACTCTGATGACTTTCTCGTATTGCTATATTTGTTCGTAATCGTTGAGGATGAATGACAAAATGAGCTCAGCTTCATGTGCACATTTTCTTTCTATTTATTGATGACTTTTAATCATCACTCGCTCAGCCTAAACGGGGAATCAAAGAGAGCCAGTTGAAGTTTCTCATTAACTTTCAACCTCTAGAACCATTTGGATAACCTGATTGAAACCATCCAATTTGAGCCTTAGTCTCAGATTGACCCCGAGTTCAACGACTTTCCATCATAATAGTTGAACTTACTCTATCTTTCCACCCGAAATGCTATCGAGATGTCAAAGATAGATCTCACTGATATATCATGTAAGACTATAATCACTAATTAGTGTTCGTGTACACAGTATACAGGATAAATCAAATCAAGATAAATGAATAAAATCAAGATAAATAAAATCAAGAATAAACGAGCTATGCAACATTCTGAGTTTTTAAAGCATGTTTCAGTTTCTTCTCTTCTCCCTGAATCAGTCGGCCATCATGGGCATTTTTCGGTAGCATCGTTTCAGAACTATACCCAGGTTTTAATTTTAATTTCATTTTCGACGAGTCGGCTAAACAGTTCCACAGATTTACCATCTGTAATGCATTTTTTAAAAAATTCATACCACGCAACAACATTACGTTAATCTGACGTAGTTCTGAGAAAAATCTACAACTTAGAAAGGAAAAAAGTACCAGATTAAAAAAAACCTTTTTGAAGATATCATCCTATTTGCAAAAGCTCCGAGCTAAAGACATAGTTCGAGCTATCAGATAATTGGTAAGAATCCTTGAATGACTTTAGGATTAAAGTTGCACTTCAGTTATCAGAACATATCCCCAACAAAACAAAAAAGAAATTACTGAAGTTGGCGTTCATTCAGGAACTTCAAAACTGCCAAAAATTTTGGAACACTTCTTGAGTTCGCTATTAAGAATCTTTCGTCAAGTATGTTCCTCAGATTTCACTGAACAAAATGTATTTATTTCCATCTTTTTCGAATATATGTATATTTTTTTAATGGAGTAAAATCTCTTAGACCTTTTATGCATGCCGCAATATATATGTGTGTTTGTGAGTGTCTTTGTGTGTACGTGTGTGATAAGATAGTCTCGACATAGGATCAGTCATGTTTGGCGGGTGTCAGTTTCTCGCTTAAGTGATCCGCTAATTCCCATTGTCATCAAGTTCCGTTGACTCTTTATCCTAATCCATATCTAAATATAATCCATCTATGATAATAAACACTCGTTATTTGCAAAAATAGCAAACAGAATATATATATATATTTTCATCATACAACGCGTGAAAGCACGTGCGATACCATGTCCTCACCAGCCGCCATCCAGGGGTGATAACACAGTTTCGGTAGCTCAAGGCGGTACTGCCACCCCTGGCGCTACCAAGCAGCTTTTGCCACCGGACAGGGTATTAAGAGAATCATATGTATATACATATATATATATATATATATATATATATACGCCAGATCAATTAAATGCAGAGACTACATTGGACGTTAATCTTCATTTTCTGATTGCAGTTTGTGATTTTAAAAAACGCGTTTACTTTCGGCGGTTGATGTTATTACGCGTTTACAGTAACCGTTTCTTACGTAATCACACGGGAAAGGTGGTTCCTTTTGTATTTCCTCACGCTGAAATCTTTCTCGCTTTCGACCAAATCCAACTTGATGCATATCGCGCCGTGGTCTGAAGACGATTTGAGGCAACTTTCAAACTGCGGCCAGGGATTCCGATTTTTGAAAGAAACGAAATGACTGAGTGTCCTATAAAACCACGGCAACCAACCTCAATAGGAATCACATGGCATATCCAACCCTTTTCCTCGCAGTCGGCACGCAGCGTCTCGTAGCGGTTTTTCTTCCGCTCGTGTGCTTCCTCCCGGTTTTCTTCCCAGGGGACAGTCAATTCTATGAGGACACTCTTCTTTGAATCGGACCATGCTACAATGTCCGGTCGCTTTTCTGTTTGAATAATGTGAACCTGGAAATGGTATATATATCTTTTACTACATTGAGCTCTTGACCGTGATTATTTAAATTTAGTATTTTATTTTAGAATATGTTATTGATCCGGATTGGAATTATTACCTAATCCGGATTTACTTGATTGAATAATATCTTATATATATATATATATATATATATATATATATATATATATATATATATATATATATATATATATATATACACGAGGATCGGCTGAAATGTTCATAGGCTGACAAATACACTCTTCGGAAATGTGAACATAGTCTCCTTTGTACTCCCCATACTTCTTCCAATTGTCTAACAGTATTTGGATTACAAAAGTAAAAAAAAAAAAAGTTATAAACTGCAGATGTTGGCTCAAGTTGGCTGGAGCTGTTGAATACACAGACTGCATCTCTGTAGAGGAGTAAGACCCCTTTCAACGAGTGCATGGATATAACGGTAAGCAATCTGATGGTGAGGCTTCAGGAAAGCTGAAGCTTTGGGGAATGAAGAGTAACCCTTCATTGGCATAACTCACAGGTCCACTCTGGTCCGGACTTGTAACTCTTAATAGGGTCCTATCTATGTTTCAAATAGAACTAAACTCTGTAATTGCACTAAACTGAATGTTTTGAAATTAATTGTTTTTATATTTAACTGTGTAAACAAAAAACATACTTATACTAAAAGGAATAGTTTCCAATAGAACTATCTATTTGTATAAAAGTGGATTTGGCGTTAAATAACCAGCAATGGTTCATATGCCATAAAACCAAACTAACCAAACAACCAACCAACAGGAAATGCAGATATGAAGACATCGTATAGACTTTCCAGTCTACGAACATTTCATTTCACCCTCGTACATAACTATATATATGTTGGGGACTGTTGAAATACAATATATATATATATATATATATATATATATATAGAGAGAGAGAGAGAGAGATTTAACAGAGTAATTTTTGCCCAGTGAGCAACAAATTCTCCCGAACAACATTTCTTAAGCTTTGAATTCCGTATTTTTCCTACTCAAGGCTGGTTATCCTATCAAGACTAGAGAGTATAGTCTGTTATACTACAGTCTGTCATACTGCACCTCTATAGAGGGGTAAGACCCCCCATGAGTAAGCTGGATAAGTCACCACAATCTGTTGGTGAGCTTCCAGTAATGCTGGAGCTTTAGGGAATGTGGAGCACCCCTTCATTGCTATCCCTCCCATATTCACTCTGGCCCGAAGTGGTAGCATCAGATAGAGTCCTTTCTATGGGTCAAATTGAACGAAAGTCTTCTTATGTTAAACGGAATTGCTTGAAATAGAACTGTTTTGACATTTAAACTGCGTACTTATCTTAAACTAAATTGTTTGAAATAGAACTAGTTTTGTATGCTAAAATGAATTGTTTGAAATAGAACTGTTTTGACATTTGACATTTAACAGTGTGTTAACCAAAATTATACTTTTACTAAACTGAATTGTTTGAACTAGAATTGTTTGACTAAACTGAATTGCTAGAAATAGAATTATTTTGACAATTAAACTGTGTACTTAGGCTAAACAGAATTGTTTAAAATCGAAATATATATTTTGATAAAATGGATTTAGCATTTAATAATCTACAAATGTTGGTATGCCATAAAACTCATTCAAACAAACAAACAAACAAACGAATAATGAGGGATTTAACGCGAAATTAATTGCTAACAGCCTCGTCCAGAACCTGCTCTGTACTCATCGGGTCAATTTCATTACGACAGTAAACATTACGCCATTTTGAAACTTGCACTCGTCACTGAAACACTAACACGAACGTCATGTTTAGATGGTACAAAATATATCATATATATATATATATATATATATATATATATATATATATCAAGCGATATTATTATCAAGTCACACAGCAAACACATATTTCTCTGACTCTCTCTCTCTCGCCGTTCATCCCCATCATTCATCACTCTTGGCAGGTCTTCTGGACTACATCCTGTGCCCGTAGAGAACTGTTGTAGGTAAGATATGTATATATATATATATATATATATATATATATATATATATATATTCATATCATATCATATATCATATCTTATCATATTAAAAATATACATATATAGAAAAAATTTATATATAAGTATGCATAATCCGAGGAAAATAGTCTAGGGTTTAGCCGGTTAAGTAGTAATCCAAGGTGAATAGGAATCTCCATTGAGTGCTCAATGGCAACGGCTCTCATATATATAATTAATTTCAGATTACGAAACGAAGAAAAATTAATTCAAGGGTTAATTAAAAACAATTTCTTTTCAAGTCTAATGACCTTCATCAGATTGACTTTTATACATTTGTCCTTAGAATATGATGTAGATTCCCTTACCTTGTTACCAGCTAGAAGAGAAAAAATGTAATTTTCTTTGTAGTATCTGGAAATGTTGATATTTAAGTGTAACACTTATTTATTTTAATGAACATGTTACCTATATTTCAAATTGCTTTTTTTTAACCTGTGAATATCGGGGTCTGTTTCAAGTGAGGTAGTCTATCAAAAATACAGCAACAAAAAAACAAAAAACAAAAAAAAACAACAGCAAACAAACAAACAAACAAACAAAAAGCGAAACAAAAAAACGCATATAATTAAAATAAAGATAACATATAATTTCTAATTTTGAAATTAATGTTAGTCTTGAATATTCAATAATATAATCCAAGTATTCAAGAAAATTAATATTGATATTAATCTAAGTAAATGTCTATTTAGAAATCATCGTAAATAACATGTAGTTATTTTTATTGGAAGATGTCAAGGGTCTGTTACTATTGGGGATGGAGATGAAACCATCATCTCGGAATATACTGATGTTATTCAAATTTGTGATTCTGCCTTGTTTATCTAAAATGTAAATATCGACTTGTTCAGCGATTTGGGCCAACTTGCACGATAATATTGAATATTTGATTTTAACATTAATTTCATAGAAAACTTGAAATATGTTATCTTTTTTTCAATTATAAGTTTGTTTTTTTTTGTTTTTTTTTTGTCTAAACCAAATCTCAATTCACTAGGTACACCTTCCGAAATTTACTGGTTTTAAAAAATAAATACTAATTTAAAGTATAGGTAACACGTTCTTTAAAATAAATAAGAAGAACACTTAAGTATTAAGATTTAGAGATATTTTCTATGAAGAAAATTACATTTTTTCTCTTCTAGCTGGAAACAAGATTCGGGAATTTACATCATATTCCAACACAAACTCCATCTGATGAAGGTCATTAGACTTGAAGTAGATTTACAACGGAACCATTGAATTGAATTTTTTGGCTAAATTTATTTTTGAAAATTATATATATATATATATATATATATATATATATATATATATATATATATATATATATATATTTGAATATTTCGGCTGCAAGATTTTTTATATGAATTGGATTAAAGATCTTGGAACTTCTTTTTTTTACAGTCTTGTTTTTGATAAACTTCACAAAAGCCAACCATGCCAAATAAAAAAAAATACCTGAATGTGATAAATTTATCAGTTGAACTTTGTTACAAAGAAAATTGGCAAGAAAGCTAGACAAAAAACATAATTAAATAAATAGAAAGGAAAATTTCGAAGTCTTTCACCAAATCTAGATAACCGATGTATAGAGTTCCTCAAACTGATTAAAACCAAGGAAAAGTTATTGGAGTAGTGATAATGTCTGAGAGTAGGGATAAAAAACGTGACCTTTTCATAATTTTATGGCTTCAACGCAGATGGGGAAGAGGAATCAGGTTGATTGTTCGTTAGTGGGGTTTAACGGCATATCAACCTTTGTAGGTTATTTGATGCCAAATCCTTTATGTACAAATAATCAGGTCTATTTCAAACAATTTAGTACAAAGGAGTACAGTTTAATTATAAAAATATATCTATTCCAAGCTTGTCAGTTTAGTCAAATAGTTCTAATTCAACCAATTCAGTTTAATATAAGTATAGATTTTATCCACACACAGATAAATGTCAAAACAGTTCTATTTTAAGCAATTCAGTTTAACCTACGTACGATTTCGGTGTCAAAAACAGTTCCACTTCAAACAATTTCAGTTTAGCATAAAAAACAGTTCCATTTCAAACTATTTAGTTTAGCGTAAGTATTTAGTTGAAAAGTAAATTCACAGTTTAATTGTTAAAAACATTTATTTCCAGCAATTCAGGTAAGTCAAACAGTTCGAATTCAAACAATTCAGGTTATAGATTTTGTCCACACACAGATAAATGTAAAAACAGTTTTATTTCAGGCAATTCGGTTTAGCATAAGATTGAAGTTTAATTCTATTTGGCACATAGATAGGATCCTATCAGCTGCTACCACGCCAGCCAGAGTGGACCTGGGAGCAACGGCAATGAGAGGGTACTCCACATTCCACAAAGCTCCTGCATTACTGGAACCTCACCATCAGATAGTTTAGTATCATATCAGGACACTCGTTGAGGTGGGGTTATCTGATCCCTCTGCAGAGATGCAGTCGGTGTATTTTACAGCATCAGCCGACTGGACAAGAATAATCAGGAAGGAAATCTTGCAGAGCATGACGAATCCAATTAGTGCGATCCTTACTGTACGTCTAAGACTAGTGGACTTAATTAACTTAGCTTTATTAACTAGATATTTCTTATAACTTAAATGTACACGGTGTTTGTAGAAAATGATTGCCAATTGTCAGGCGGTGAGAATTTTCCACCATTCGTTACGAATCTGTATCTGGTTAAAATCTATGGAAACTTTATCTGTTAGTATAGTTGTTCTGTGAAGCCGTTAGGCTTCTTATCATCTACGCTGATTTTTTCTCGCAGACGGAGTGCAATGTAGAGTGAAGGCGCTGGCACGAACCGCCTCAATGCTTTGAGCATCGGAAACTTGACGCTATCATCGGGATAGAAGGAGATATTATTTTCTTCTGATCGGTTGGCTCTTTGAAAATCGACCATTAATCTTGAAAACCGCGGCATCAATTTCAACTTGAGCTCTACCTTAGATCGTCGTCATTTTTTTGAGATTGCAGAAGAGTCATGATTATTATTATTATTATTATTATTATTATTATTGGCAATAATTATTATGTCGCTCTTGTTCCTTCGGTTAGACCTCCAGGCAGGTGGATATCAATAGTAATATCTATAATAGAATCAAAGAAACACACATACACGGACGCATATATATATATATATATATATATATATATATATATATATATATATATATATACAAGGTGATAGATAGATTGATATATGGATATACAACTGCGTAAAATGTTAATGTTTACAGTGAATGAATGAAAAGAGAATTTTCTGATTTATTTTGCACTATATATATATATATATATATATAGGAAAGAATGAGAGAGGGAGAGAAAGAGAGAGAGAGAGAGTGTGTGTGTGTTTGTGTGTGTGTGTGATGATAATTGCTAATGATAACATTATTTTTTGAAAAGCAAATTAAAAAATATTCAATGCTTTTAGAACGGAACTGGTTTAAAATTAAACAAAAAATAAACAAACTTAAAAACTCGTAGCACGCCTCCGGTTGCTCTAGACGTGGAGTCTCATAGTGTTCATCAGACAGAAAATTGAGTCTCTTGTTTCCATATTTTGTTGATTTATTTAAAATCCATTTTCTGTCTGGTGATCGTAGTGATACCTGAAACTGAGAAAACTGTGTCGTCTATTCTTAAGAAGCAAGTTATGTATTGCTAATCCAATAAGAATGATTCCATACAAAATGTTTAAAAAAGAATATTAATAAATATTATTTATTTCATGTTTATCATAAACAAATTTAGGAAGACTCAGGAAATTAATCTGTTGTAATATATTTCAAACTTGAAAGTAAATATTTACATTTAGAAATAGGTATCTCTGATAAAAAAAAAAAGGTCAATTTATTTCCACTATAAAATGATGTAATACTTCCAATGAAAATATGAAGTTCTTATTTAGTAACTTTAGCCATGAATTACGCAAAGCGTATTTTATCCGTAACTGATTTGTAGAAAAAAACCGCAACTGATTTGTAGAAAAACCGCAACTGATTTGTAGAAAAACCGCAACTGATTTGTAGAAAAACCGCAACTGATTTGTAGAAAAAAAATCGGAGTCTACTACCATTGCTTTTGGCGATATTTTTGCCGACAGTATTTTTTCTCTTTTCTCTTTTTGTCGTATTCATTAAATATACTTCTAGAAAGAAGATATCAAACTAAGTATTTAGTTGTATTAATATTTACTTTTTATAGTTTTAAACGAAAACTATCTAAGATAGACGAACCAGACACGCAGGACACTGCTGGAGAAGCAGAGACGAGCTGTGATGTACTCCTATGGACCCCCACTTATGGCCGAGCAAAAGCAGGACGACCAGCTAGAACATACATATAGCAGCTATGCGAGGATACGGGATGTAGCCATGAAGACCTGCCTATTATTTACTCGTTTAGAGTTATTCACACCAGCGTTAGCTGATGGTCTTTCACTGGAGTTTGAGTGACATCAAGTCTTCAGGACTCTTCTAAGTATTCTGGCTGTTCTCAATAATGCTGTCGTTTGGATGGTCTCAACTCGTCCGCCAACTTCCAACTCCTCCAGTCACTTTAATAATCGTTTAGTTACTGTACCTATCACAATTTGTAGAATTGTCACCTTCATGTTCCATAGTTTTTTTCAATTCTCTGGCAAGGTCGAGGAACTTATCCTTCTTTTCACATTCATTCAGGTGCTCCCTCTACCTGCCAGAATGGAACTGGAGAAATGGCAATGAAAGGGTATTCCTCATTCCCTCAAAGCTCAAGGATTACGGGAGCCTCACCATCAGATTGTTTTGTGTCTGGTCACTCGTTGTGGTAATCTTACTGAAGAAATGAAGTCGGTGTATTCTGCAACCGCTACCGACTGGGTCATATATATATATATATATATATATATATTGAGAGAGAGAGAGAGAGAGAGAGAGAGAGAGAGAGAGAGAGAGAGAGAGAGAGAAAGGAGAGAGAGGAACAAAGATTATAAGACGAAGAGGAAGATTTCTTTATATTTTTTTTAAACCGTTCCAATCTGGTTTCCTCCTTATTTCATCGTCGGGAAAAAAGTTTCTTAGAAGAAATTTTTTAAAAAAACTATTAATATCAATTTTAACATTTGATATACGATAGGATATATATAATATCGTAGTATAACTTGTGTTATCATGAACACCGAGGGAAATATATGTAAAGCATGGGCAGTTTTTCTTTCGATTGAGTTGTAACTGTGTTAATCAGATATTTAATTTAGGCTTTTGTTTGGTCCCAACTGTCCCAACCTACATATGTTCATTCTATTTCAAAGCTGTGTTTAGAGGATGGCTTTATTTGGGGGTCAGTGTTTGGAGACGTTTTATCCAATTAACTTTCTATTATCAACATTAGACTATCCAATTCATGATTTTGAAATCAACTTCTTGAGTCGGAGAACTTCGCATATCTATTAAATCATATCCGTTTGAGTGGAAATATTGTTCTAAAATCATTATTCTATTTTAATCTCTCTTTCTCTCTCTCTCTCTCTCTCTCTCTCTATATATATATATATATATATATATATATATATTAGGTTTAAGTTGGCAGACCGTTGTCAAGGACGATCCAAAGGCTCCCTTTTCAATAGCTGCCACATCGAAGTGTACGGGAGAGCACTACTCCTTTCCTGAGATTGATCCACTTACTCTGGACCCCTACCTTATAACACTGAGTTTTGGGCAAGAAGGCATCAACTACCATTTTGGGGTCTTTAGGAAAACCATGTAGTTTGCTATTTGGAATTGTTTGGGATTAAACCCCGGTCTCTCGGCCCATTGGCAAACTTTTAACCATTATACCAATGGGTCAATATATATACATATATATATATATATATATATATACGATCGCAATTCAAAACAAGGTCAGTTATTAATAATAATAATAATAATATATATATATATATATATATAAGAACAGAATTAGACAAAAAGAATTTTCCTTCTATGTGGCCGGTTGCTATATCAAGTTAAAAGAGCCTAGTGCGTCCTACTATTTACTCATAGCTGGAGGGAGAATTGGAGGATGCATATATTTACCAATCGTATAATTGGTATGTGAAATGCAAATACGCTGGTGTGTGTATATATATATATATATATATATATTGCGAGTGAGAGAGAGAGAGAGAGAGAAAGATAGAGAGAGAGAGGAGGGAGAGAGGGAGTGAGAAAGTTTGTAAGATGGGAGGCAGTTAACTGCAGAATTGTTGGTTTTTGAGATGCTGCTTCCAGGATTTAATCAGGAAAGCACGTAAGATTTTTGTGCAGTTCTCATCCAGTTCCCATCCAAAGCATTTCGTTAGAGTTCAGGTGATACAACCATACAGTAGTACTGACACAGTCGCAACATGGATGAAATCCTGTTTTATTCTATCCACAAGATTAGATTTCCATATAAAGGATGACCAGCAAATAATAGTCCCCATCTTGTATATGCCTGTTAACATTGCTTTCAGTAGATGAGATATTGCTGCTGTCGTATGTGAACCGCTCTACTAATTTCAAAAACTTGCCATTTAATGTGGAGATGACTCTATCTTTTTTAAAGCATATGAACTATGCAGAAGAGATCAGGATTCGGCAGGTGTATCTGAGAGAAGTACTTGATCATCTTCGGGATAACGCCTGTTTCTTACCTTTTTTTTTCGTACATTACATCTTTTGACGTTTGTAGTACGAAATTCCACTTACAAAAAACGGTAGGTCTGCGTAAACAACCAAATTAAAGAGGAATAATATCCATACAAAACAATTTTTTAACTTTCATATTTGTTGCTTGATTTTCTTATTCTAAAAAAAGTGTCTGTCATTTCTTTCTTTTATTCATCTCAATCCATCTATCTATCTATCTCCTTATCTTTCTCTGGTGGTTTATTCTTTCTCTTCCTCTCTCTCTATCTCTCTCTTTCTCTCTTATGGTTCTTTCTTTCCCGTCCCCTCTATCTCTCTCTTTCTATCTATGATCGTCCTTCTTTCCCTTTTTCTCTCTCGATCTATCTACCATGATTCTTTCTTTCCTTTCCTTTCTTTCACTCTCACCCTCTATCTATATATCATCGTTCTTTCTTTCCCTTCCTCTTTCTCTCTATTTATCAATCTTGGTTCTTTCTTTCCCTTCCTCTCTCTGTCTCTGTCTCCGGATTTATTCCCCGTCTGACTCTTTCATCTATCTATCTATCTATCTATCTATCTACCTATTTCTGTTCTTTTTCTATTTTAGTCAATCTTTTTATTCTTGTTCTTTCTTTCTTTCTTTCTTTCTTTCTTTCTTTCTTTCTTTCTTTGTCCGTCTCTCCGTCTCTCTCTGTCTCTGTCTCTCTCTCTGTCTCTCTCTCTCTCTATATATATATATATCTTTTCCTGCTGTCTATTTCTATCTGTTTTTTTCTTTTTTACTGTATGTCTATATATATATATATATATATATATCCCGGTTTCTTTCTTTCTTTCTTTCTTTCTTTCTTTCTTTCTTTCTTTCTTATTATATTTGACTCCTTTGTCTCCTTAACTAACATGCCGTATACTCTTTTCCCCTGTCTTTCTTCCCAATTTCAACGAAACGGCCCATTATTCATCTGATTCGAAGACAAGAAATAATATTCGCACACATGCGTCAATGTCTCATTAAATTATCATTGTAGATTATCGTAATAATGAAAAATTCTTTAAAAAAAGTTATTGTTTTTAGACGCTCATAGATCATCAACAAAAATATCCGCGGTTTTCTTTCATTTCACATCGTTTAAATGGCTGATAAACAAACAGAGATAGCGAATTCATTCGTGGTTTCATAATCACGAAAATAATCAAATATTTATAGAACAATATTCACATCTTCGTTGTCAGATTAAATTACCGGCTTTGACTTACGTACATTGCCAAAAACATGTGAATGTTACGTAGCTTCATAGTTGCAGTGCATGTTTTTTATTGTCATTGACTTAATGTTTGATTGCGATGTTAACACGTATCGAGTTTTTTTTTTTTTTTTTTTTTTTACGACGTTTGTTTTCTTTGTTACAGTAAGTTTTATAGTTTCAAGTAATTACGGAGTAAGTTCAATTTTACCGTCGGATAAAAGCCGTTTTAAACTATAACGCAAAAATTTCAACATATCTACATTTCAACATATCATATTCTAGTAAGTTGGCGGCCGTAGTCGAGGGCGATTCGAAGATTTCCTTTTCAGTAGCTACTACACTGAGGTGTAAGGAAGGCTGCAACTCTTTTCCTTTGATTGCTCCAATTTACCTTTGAAACGTACCTTATAATGCTGAGTGTTAAGCAAAGAGATATCAAGTACCATTTTTTGAGATTTTGGTATGATTTGACATGGGATTGAACCCCGGTCTCCCGAGCCATTAGCGAACACTCTACTCACAGGACTATTTGCCTGGTGACTTGCGTGTTCATCAATGGTCTGGAAGACCGGGGTTTAATCCCAGGTCGAGTCATACCAAAGGCTCAAAAAATGGTACTTGATGCCTCTTTGCTAAACACTCAGCATTATAAGGTAAGGATCAAGGGTAAAGTGGAGCAATTCAGTGAATGGAGTAGCGCCCTTCCATACACCTCGGTGAAGCAGCTATTAAAAAGGGAACCTTTGGGTCACCCTCGACGAAGGTCGCCAGCTTTACTTTACTAGATGTAAAATAAAATTGGCGACCTTAGTTGAGGGTTACGCGAAGGCTCCCTTTTCAATAGATACTACACCAAGTTGTTGAGGAAAACACTACTCCTTTCCCTGGATTAATCCACTTTAACCTTACCTTATATTGCTGAGTGTTACGCAAAGTGACATCAAGTATCATTTTTGAGTTTTTGGTATGACTCGACCTGGGATTGAACTCCGGTTTCCCAGACCATCGACAAACATTCTACTCGTTAGGCTAATGCAGAAAATTACAGCATGTGGTGGGGGTTATAACACCATTGGATAGAGCAAGTATTTACAATAAAATTCTATTTTTCTACTGAGAGACAATTCCAAATGCATTTTCGCCATCGACCAATAAGTGGTTGCTTGTCACATACTAAAGAGGATTACTCCAAGGATGAGGCGTGCTTAAGTTAATAGTTATAAAAGGAATCGGTGATCTACGTTCAAGTCCTAGACCGGGCAGTTTGCTTTTCACTTGGCAGTAATGCCGTTGGTAAATATATGAATCCATCACTTTTCCCCCAGCTATGTCGTTGTCTAATCAGCATTCCTCGAGAGCTTTGAATGTCTGTCTTTCCTGCTGCTGCTGCTGCTGCTATGTGAATACGGTAGTTGTAGTGGCAAGCATTGAGTATATAAATGTGAGTGAAGAAGGAAAGGTATTACAACTTGCTAGAAGTGTGATAAAAAGATCTTGCTCAGTAGGGCGCCACGTCATACACTTTAAATTACCATAGGGAAGACCCCGTGTTATAATGGCTAAAATACTGGACTGCAACCACGAGCTAAGCGAGTTTGAACCCCAGTCGCGTTATTACGAGCAGATTCGGACTAAAATTCTTGGAAAAGGTATGTCCTTCCGCACATTTCTAGCTATGGTTTAAATAGTGTGATTTGCTGTCCTTATACAGGGATGGCTTTGATACTAAATAACCCACAGATATGCCATTAATCAAAGTGTTGCATAGCCCTATAATACATATACAACCATACACATATACATGCGGAAGCAAAATCCACAATAATGACGAACGAACACACTTCTTTAGAAAAATATACCTCTCACACTTTATTCGAAATGGTTGCGAAAGGGTTGCGAAAGGGTTATTTATGAGTGAGAGGTGAGTTGGAGACTGAACAAGCTGCAGCATATTGACCCCCAGTTCCTTGGTCTCTATCAGCACTTCTTTTTAGTTCTGTTGGGCTGCTCAGTCGGGGGTCCTGAGGGCCCATAGCCCTCTGCTGGGTGCTGGTTCTCTCTGCAGCATCTTATCTCCAACTAACTGACTCCAACTACGCGCGGCGCATCTCGAAGACCCCACTGGACTGGCCTCGCCTAGGTGAAAAAATCAACTCGCTTCGCCCAGGTCCGAATCTCAACTCGCTTCATCCAGCTTCAAATCTCAACTAACTGCTTTTTTTCAAAAATCACCCAAAATCCTCAGCCCATCGCTTCCGGGCATGACGTCATTCACATCCTCAGTCCCATTTCCTATCCAGGGTTTTTATTATGACATCTGTGATTGTCACATCCTCCCCGCGTGCGCGTGAACAACTGTGGTCAATGTATGTCCCAACCCGTGCACTAAGCTGAATAGTTCTAAGCCTAACTAAACCGAAAGATAAGATATAACCAACGAAAAATGATAATATAAAAAAATCCTTCCGCAATTTTATAACAAAAGAACCTTAATGAAACCTAAATCACCATACTTCTAATGGGTCAAATAGATCTGTTTATTCGGATTTGATTTGACTATGCTGAAAAGAACTCTTAAAAAATACAAATGCACACCCAAACTGAACTCAATTTCCTTATCTCGAGACATAAAATAAACCTAGATGGTCTGAAATGCCGTAAAAATCAATTAATTAATCAATCAATCAATCAATCTTAGCTTACTTTGAACAGAATTAACAGTCTATTGTCCCGAATCACCAACGGACTTTCCTTTGCTCGCTTCTCTGTCCAGACGCCAACTTTTCCTTGTTTCGTTCTTGCTGCTCCCTCGAGACCATCTTTATAAACGAATAGAACTTTAGAAAAGTTTGTTAATTCTGATATAAATAGTTCCCCGTGTGGTGGAGCGAAAATGTGGAAAACTGAAAGCAAAACGAAAACCAATGCAATCGACGTGGGGTTCCATAGAAAGACTTGAAGTATGATCACCTTTGTCTATTGAGCAAATCACTCATGGGGAGGTGAATGTTGCGTTTCAAAAAATTCTCTGAGACCAACAAAAGCTCGCAATTAAAATTTGCCTATTGTTAATATTCTGAAGAAAATAAAATTCATTCAAACATCAAGAGAAGCTAACGCAATCTTTTATGTTTGATTTTCCTGAGGGGCGAAAAATAAATTTAATCAAACAACCTGCGTACAGTGTTTTGCATATAAACAGGTACAGTTTCTTGTTCAAGCATAGATAGATAGATAGATACGTAGAAGGGATGTTAATTTGATTCATTGAACGACGGCAGCCTGTCTCTTGGGTGATGGGTTTCGTCAGCATTTGTACCCGAGCACGTCCGAACGTGTTCCAATTCCCACCTTCTTCAAAGTGGAGTCGTTAGTGGCCGAGCAGGAGAAGTTGAATTGCTTCTTGCAGTACAGTTAGTGGAAAATAGAGGAAAAGAATCTGGAGAAGCAGATTAACATCGAATTTCGGATGAAGATTGTTTAAAATGAGATTGAAACATTATCTCTACTAATGGTAAACATGCAAGGAAGAAATCAAATGCTTTGAAGTGGAAAATGCCGTTCAAGAAGAGACAACGTCATGTACACAGTGACGTAAGAAGTGAGGTGGCCGAAAAAAAAAATATATGTAAATATGGACAGAGTGTGAATTTTGATGAGTTCAGATCGAATATCTTAATGTGCGGTCCATCGTAAAAGAATTGAATGCAAATAAGGAAGCAATGCTGCAGGTCTTAATCGTTGATTTAGGAATGAAAAACAATATCTTAAAGAAAGATTCAAAACTTGACAATATATATATATATATATATATATATATATATATATATATATATATATATATATATTGCCAAGTCTGTTGTGCCTGTGAAATACATCGACTACTTCTCTGCAAAGGGGTAAGACCCCACAACGTGTGTCCTGAATGATATTAAACAATCTGATGGTGAGGTTTCTGTAATGCTGGCGCTTTGGAAAGTGCGAACCACCCCCTCATTGCCATTACTCCCTGGTCCACTCCGACCCGGAGTGGTAGCATCTGATAGGGCTCTATCTATGGGTTAGATAGAACTAACTGCATACTTATGCTAAACTGAATTGTCCGAATTAGAACGGTTTGACTAAACTGAATAGTTTGAATTAGAAATATGTTTGACAATTAACCAGTAATTACTCTTAAACTGCGTGCTTATGCTTAACTGAATTGTTTGAAAAGGAGCAGTATTTGACATTGAAACTCTACTTACACAAAATTGAATTGCTGAATATTGAACTGTTTTGATATTTAACTGTGTGTAAACAAAATCTGTGCTTTCACTTGAATAAACTGAATAACTTGAAATAGAATTGTTTTTTTACAATCAAACATATATATATATACTGAAATTGAAAACACAATGTCTTCTGAGGATGATTTATTCATTGAATAATTTGCCAACATTAAATCTTTCGGTTTTTAGAGACCTGTTTTTTTGTTTATTTGATTAGATTAGTTCTGAAAAGGTATACAATTTCGAATTTGGAATAATCTGGCGTCATTGTTTATATATGCTTTGGTAGATTGATAGATAGATATGTTAGATGGATTTTTAAACTTAAAAGAAGCATGTAATAAATTCTATTTACTTATTTTCCAAATAAATTTTGAAAGTTAATTATTTCACACAAATTTGAGACAGAAAGCTATCAATGGGAATAGAATATTTTAAAATTGTCCAATCCTTTGGCTTTATTTGATAACTAACATGTCCTGATGAAGGTCTAAAAACCAAATCATTCAATATATAAAATCATTTTCTGAAGACCTTGTGTTTTTTCATCGCTGTACATCTTCATACTGTCGGATTTATTTCTAGTTTCCCCACCCCATATATATATATATATATATATATATATATATATATATATATATATATATATATAATAAGTAAATATATATGAGTTTTTATATATATTTAATAGCCCGGAAGGTTGTCTGCGACCATAAGTTTCACGCCATCTTATAAACGACAATCATCAAGTATCAGAAAAGCTTCCATGCTATTAAATATAAGTAAAAGCTAATATATATTTACTAATTATTATTATATCATAGCTCTATCACATATATTTAGGACTCTCCACATTATACAGCATTTGGTCCCGCTCAAACGCACGAAGTGAGATAGTGACATCAACATTGTCATAATACAGTAGCGGCCATAAGTTGAGGAACGGAGCAACAACAAATATTTAAATAATTTCTACTTGAAAAAATTTGCATGTATGTTTACGAAATTTTCCCAAAATATACATGGACCAGGTACGTATTTATTACATATAAAGTTTTCTGAATTTTTTTATAGTAAATTAACAATGAACTAAAAAACAAAAATTTACATTTTTGCCATGGTCGAAAGTTAAGGAACGCTGTTGAATTATTGTAATTTTGATAATTTTAAACATCTTGATAGCTAGTATATTTATTGTCAACTGTCATACATCGTTGGAACTATTTTCAAGTAAATGAAGGTGAAAGCACGTGATTGCTTAACTCGAGAAGAAGAAAAACATTTTATCAAATTATGAAGAAGGCAAATCGTATTTTGAAATCGCTGGCTTCGTATGAAAGTCAAAAACCGTTGTTTATCGTTTAATCAGTAGATTTAAGGCTAACAAGACACTTGAACTAAAACCGAGAACTGACAGGCCTCCAATGACTACCGTATGGTAGTCAATCGATGATTGTTAAAATGTCTTTAAAAGACCGTTTCGATATAGCATCGTCTATTTCTCGTGCATTCTGTGAGGAAGCAGAAACGTTATTCTCTAGAAAAACTTTCTTCGTAGGTTCAATTAGGAAAAATTTGTGGCTTGGATTCCATGTCGCAAACCTTTGATTTTAAAGAAAAATCAAAAGGTTCATCTTGACTTTGCCACAGAGCGTATCCTGTGGACAGAGGAACAATGGAATATGGTTCACTTTAGTGATGAATCTAAATTAAACTTGTTTTAAACGCGCCTTGCCAAAAATCTAAAAATGTGTCAAGTTTTCTTGAAGATTAAGGAATACCTGTTATGAAGTGGCCGCGACAAACCTCTGATATGTATCTGTATTGAGAATCTATGGAGAATCATTGGAGAGAAACCTCAGAGCAAAAATCCTCAAAATAATGATGATTCATGGGCTTTTCTAAAAGAAGAATAGGAAAGTATCACTACCACCTTTTAGAAAAAGTTGATCGGCTCATGTGGTCGAAGATGCAAAGGAAAATTCACAAAATATTGAATTATTCTTTAGTTTGTATATTGATCTAACAAAGATTAATGATGCGTTCCTTAACTTTTGACCAGTGGAAAACGTATATTTTTGATTTTTCAGTTGACTATTAATTCACTGTAAAAGAAAATTTAGAAAACTTTATATATAATAAATGCATATACATTCCAAGTAAATTTTGTGAAAATTTCATAAACGTATATGCAATTTTTTTCATGGGTAAATCATTTAAATATTTGTTGTCCGTTCCTTAACTTATGGCCGCTACTATATATATTCCAACCAAGAGAATTGTTACTTAACAAAGGTGATTTGTCACTAAATAATTCAGTATACGCCAAGATATCATTTTTACTTGGTCATTTTAGCTCGTCTCCAACCATTCCATAGCAAAACGAAATATCTCTGACCTTGTTGAAGTTTCAGTTTTATAGGATGTTGTTAATTCTTTGCAGTCAGCACGCTCTCCATTCATTTACTCTATTAAGAATTATTCGTCACATGTTAAGAAGATAGAACAATGGCCCAATGGCACAAATTATGAATTAATACAGTTTGATGATCTTCACCTTGTTATTTTTTAATTCAATCTTATTTTATTTTTTCATTTAGACGTAGATAAACTATGAACAGATAATAAGAGCTGAATATTCTGGCTCCATAAAATATACCTGAAAGAAACTAGAATAGATTATTTAAATTAAGAGTATAATTTTTTCAATGTCATGTAAAAGAAAATATAGCATTATTTAATGCATCTTGTCACTGATAAAAGACAATTGAAACTTTTCTTCAGAAAAGACATAGATTCATTGATATGGTCAGGGAGAATTCAACATCTAAAACCAGTTAAAAATCGGTATTATAAATAAAACACACGTGCGCACACACACGTGCACACACACACACACACACACACACACACACACACACATATATATATATATATTGGGTAGAGTGTTCGCCAATGGTCCGGGAGACCTGGGTTCAATCCCAGGCCACGTCATACCAAAGACTTTAAAAATGGTACTTGATACCTCCTTGCTTCACACTCAGCGATATAAGGTATGTATCAAGGGTAAGGTGGAGCAATCCAGGGAAAGAAGTAGCACCCTTTCTTACACCTTCGAGTGGTAGCTATTGAAAAGGGAGCCTTCTGGTCGCCCTCGACTACGGACGCCAAAAACAAACAAATATATATATATATATATATATATATATATATATATATATATATATAATGTTGAAATAATAGATTGTGGTGAATCTGACAATACGGTAGAAACATGTAGAGAGTTACATAAATCAAACACTTAAAACATATTTAGAAGGCGCAATATATCGTTTCTTATTTTATTTTAATAACTTTTCTAGCTTAAAAAAAGATAGAAGAGCGAAATATCACGCCTTCTAAAACTGTTTTAAGCGTTTGATTTATCCAACTTTCCACATATTTCTATCATATCTATATATATATATATATATATATATATATATATGAGTGTGTGTGTGTGTTTGTGTGTGTTGGGGCTGCCACCCCGGACTCAAATATAGTCATGCATGAAACCATTTTGTAACAATCTCCTGACTTCAAGCAATACTCAAGCGTGTAGAATTTTAGATTGAGGAGGGACTGGAAGCTGAATCACCCCAAATATAGAATGGAGAAAACAATATTATTAGATACGGATTATCTTTACCAGCAATGTGGTTATCATGGGAGACATCTTCTTGTAGAGTTTTTTTTTCCTCCTCAGTAACAGCTAATAAAAAAGAAATCATTTCTCTAGGAAATTTTTTTAGAAAAACGATCAATCTCGAAGAAAAACTCTAAATTCACACCAGCAGAAATCCGTTTGAATATTTACCATTTACTGTTCCTGATGGAGGAGTTGGATATATATATATATATATATATATATATATATATATATATATATATATATATATATATATATATATATATATATATATATATATATATATATATATATATATTAGACCTAGAATATTCTTTAAATGATTAGGATTGGTATTCGAATGATGAACAAATATTTTTCGACGCTATTTATCATGTTATCTCTATTATCGATTTGAAAGATGCCCTTAGTGTAATGGTTATCGTCGTAGGAAATGGACACGGCGACACGAGTTCAAATCCTGGACCTAACTGATTGCATTTCACATAGCACTAATACCCTTGGGAAAGGTATGAATCTAATTATTCTCCCTCCAGCTATGGGTAAATAGTAGGGCAGACTAAGTTCTTCAGCCTTGGTGAGGCAACTAGTCTAGGAAAAGGAAAACTCTGAATTCAAACCTGTTAAACTCTGCTTAAAAAACTGACCTTGTGTCATATCCTGTCCGAGAGGAGGTGTTGGTAAATATGATTATCGATTTGAAACAATCAAAAAAACATTAGCACATTTTCAGAATTTAAAATTGTAACTTTTTTATGATGCAGTTATGTTTAGGAATTCAGTCATTAGTAAAATGATTATTTTCCTAGTCTTTAATTTTCGTTTACGATGTTTCAGCCACAACCACATGACCTTCTTCTATTGCACGTTTTGGAGAATTGGAAATGTTTATATTTTGAAGTTCACTCATTCACATAGCGATAGCTTCAAAGGAACTACAAAATAATCTTTCTAAGCTTTTGTACTTCCTATATATATATTTATATAAAAATATAAATTTTATACCTATTCAATGGTTCTCTCGGCGTGAAAAAACCTTGGTGGTTTAATTTGTAAATAAGAAAATATCATACAAACTTATAATCTGGGAATAAAAATTCCATAAAAAAGAAAAGACTAAAAACACTTGCACTGCAGGAAAATAATCAACCAATACCAATGCCTTGTCAAAAGTAAAAATAAAAAAAAAACAAACAAACATCGATTGAATAGCTTTAGCTTAACGCAAGAGTGCTCACTAAGCTAAATACGAATACCTACAGAGTCAGAAGTAATCTACCAAGGTTTAACTTTACGGCGTCATCATGATAAATTCTTACCAGAGAGGATTGAGTCAATTGCATTTTATTGATTAAAAGGTCACCCGAACTTATAAAAAATGAGCATGCCCCCCCCCCAAAAAAAATTAAATAAAAGCAAAGAAAACAAAACAAAGCAAAAGCGAAACAAAAAAGATGTCATATTTTACCTATCAAGTAACCACACATTTTTATGTGGAAAATATTAAGTTTCTCCGTCCTTTGGTTGAGTAATTCCTTAATATTATTATAGAAAGCTATTGATAGTTTATCCTTCATGTACCTTTGGCATATTTATCGCCTACTTTATATTTACGACATTTTTAAAAATATCTCCAATTTTAATATAGGCTCTATACCGAAATTCTTTTAAATTTTCCGCTCGTAGATAGATGAATCATCTCTTGTCAGAATTTATCTCATTATCAAGTTTAGTGAAACCTAGATAGATTACTTCTGACATTGTTGGTATTCGTATATATATATATATATATATATATATATATATATATATATATATATATATATATATATATATTATAACTGTGTGGGTTGTCACTACTTCACTTCGTGGGTTTGTGGCAGAACAAATGCAGTATAATTTGGAGCGTACTCAATATCTGTGATAGAGGTGTTATATAATAATGATAAATAAATATGTATTATTTTCATATATAATAAATTGCATGTTTATCAGCGACTACAAGTTCCATGCTATCTTTTGACGACAATCATCAGGCAGAGAAAACAATCATAAAACGGCATGAAACCATGCAATTGAATATAATATAAAAACTAATATCTATCTATCTATCTATCTATCTATCTATCTATCTGTTTATCTATCTTTAAGTGTGTGGTGGGGATACTGCTTTATAATTATTAATTTTCATTGCTCGCTACGAGTAAAATGTACAAATATATATATAAAAAAGCAAAAAGAAAGCAAGGTCTTAAAAATAGGATTTTTAGTTGGATTATTTGCCACCTTCAAACGTTTCGGGCTTTTTAAACTTTAAAACATCATCAGTGTGTTTAAGTTATTGATATAACTTTTGAAATTTATTTGAAATAAATTTTATATTTGTTGAATGAACTGAAAAAATGAGAAAGTTATAACCATTTTTCCCGTTACCAGTGTCCTGTTTCACGACCGTGTATTGTAATTAGAGTTCGAATTTATTCTCAAAAAGTAAGGTATTTCCTTAAAAAATCATATTCTATCTATCTATCTATCTATAAACGATGAAGCCAAATTATTTTTTAATAAGGGATCTTGTAGAATTTTTAACATTCATTCGACTAAATAAGAAGACAAATTGAAAAAGCCGGGTCTCTGATAGTATTGTGGTTTGAAATGCTACTAGATTCAACGATTTCCCTTCCTTTTTTTTTATCTAAAATGTGTTTTCGTTATTTAATGACTCCATTATTTTGTTGTATAATGTGTAAAATTCATAATGAAAACACACACATCTTTATCCGAAGGTATTAAGATAATGTAATTCTTTAGTAAACCTCTAAATGCAGTCTTGTAGGTAAAGAACAGTAATCAATATTAACATTAGTGGTCATAGCGTCCTTGAGTAGATCCTTTATTGAAATCAAAATCATCGTGTCGATACTTTATGCGTATTAGATTTATAATGTCATTTACTCCAGTGGTGTTTTTTTTTTTTTTTTTTACTAAACTGATAAGAATTTATTTCAACTGCGATGAGACATCTGATATCCTACCGTGTCAGAATATGGCATAAAGCCGTTTTATGATGGGGGCCGTACACGAATCGAGATATGCGCAACAGGTGAAAAAATACTTGACTCCAAGGCATTTCCCTAATGAGGTGATTCAGGTACCATGCATCAAAATTTTGCAGGCAAAGACCTGCGGGGAAAGGTCACCAGATGCCATAATTGAATAGTACGCAAACAAACGCCAGGCACCAACGCCAGGCGACGGCTTGGAAGCCGTGAGTTCACGCATGGCACGTGTTTCAATTGTGTTTAGTTGAGTGGTCAAAATATCTTAAATAAGATCATTCCTTCCGATGTGTTTCCAGCTTTTATTGTCACATAAAATTGTACTTTGTGTTTCAGTTTGGAAATTTGGGTGTTGTTTAATCCAGATATTTCCATTCTAAGTTTTATTTTTCCGTTTTGATGAGCAGAGGAAGCGGACCTGCATCTTTTGTAACGAAGATCCAGTCCCAATAGTATGGTTATTTCGAATCTTCTGAAAAATATACATTCATTGGAAGATTCTTGGAAAGGTTACATTTTCTGGAAAAATGCAGTCGGAAGTCTTTTGATTTCATTATATATATATATTTCATTAAGAAAAAACACAAACCGGTCACATTAGGATAATAAACTTATTTCCATCCTGTTATGTGTTTTTAAAGTCCGGTTTAACTGGACCAAATAATACTTAAATATATATATATATATATATATATATATATGTGTGTGTGTGTGTGTGTGTGTGTGTGTGTGTGTGTGTGTGTGTGTGTGTGTGATTAAATCGAAAGGCTTCCGATTACATTTTAAATATCTTAAAAATTCTCTTCCCGCCGGCGCAATATAAACATATCTAAATGATATTCAAATACTTAACAGAATCTTCTTTCACCATCTGAAAATGGTCATCATCGACCTAAAATAAATTTAAAATGACGCTAAAGAATTTTTATTTTTATATAAATAATATTTTTGCTCTACCTGTGAGTTTTGATGTATTTTTAATCCCGAATTGATTATACAGTCGATGGCTGTTCGTATTGAGCACTCAAATTAGATACTCCTACCCCTCGGATTTTTTCTTCGGATTATATATATATATATATATATATATCCATGCCCATTGCTGCCAGGTCTACTTTGACACAGTGTGCTAGTATCTGTCAAGTTCCCTTCAATAGGTCATATAGATTTATTTTAAAATTAATGGTATTTGATTGGAGTGTGCAAAAAAAACTTTTACGAAACATCTTTACAAGAAATGTAAATATGAAGGTACAATGAAGGCAATATCCTAACCTCTAGGCAGAAAATAACAAGCTGACATGTCTTTAAGATTAATAAAGCAATCAATTAGCTATTATGTAGTTTCAAAAAGCTATCCCTTAGTGCAAAAAGAATATAAAACTAAACACAACTGGGTAGGGAAAGTGATCTACTGAGAATGATGCAAGAAATTTAAATTTGACCATACGAACAAGTAGCATATGTACAACCCCGAATCCGTCCAAGAAAATGAGACACAAACACTTCTCTGGGATTTTGAGATACAAACGGATCACCTAATCTCCACTAGACGACTAGACCTAGTGACTGTCAACAAAACGAAGAGAACCTGCCGAACAGTGGACTTTGCCGAGTAAACAGAGTAAAATTATAAGAAGGAAAAAAGAAGAATAAATATCTGGACGTTATAAGGAAGTTGAAGAAACTATAGACCATGAATGCAACGGTGATACCAATTGCAGTTGGTGCACTTGGAACGATCCCAAGGTGGGTATCCTTGTGGTGTGATGGTTAAAGCGCTGGACTGAGGAATCATATTCTGCGAGTCCGAACTCCAGTCGCGCTATTACGTTCACAAATGCCATTAGGAAGCGAATGAACCCCCTTATCCTCCCAGCTATGGGTTAAGTAGTACCACTAGTGTTCTAGAAGGATGGTTAAATTGCCATCAAACAAAGAAACCAAACCAAAGCAAACCAAACGATCCCCCAAAGGAAAAGTAAAGGAACAAGAAGACTTAGAAATCAGATGACACATTGAGACTGTCCAGACTACAGCATAATGAAGATCGGCCAGAATACTGAGAAGAGTCCTGGAGATTCGAGGATACTTGCTGTCTCTCAAACTCCAGCGAAAATCAATCGGCTAACGTGGTGTGAAAATCTTTTGAAGGAGTATGATAATAATAATAATAATAATTATGATAGGGAGGAAGAGGACAGTGTTGACACATCAATACAACGACTCGAAGACTACATAGAAAAATACGAACGAGGACTGATTACGGCCATCAGAAACAATACTGCCAACACGATAGATAACCGAATGACAATAACTAGGAAACAAAAATGGGAAGGAAAAACAACTCTATGGGCGTTTTAAACGACTAATAAACAACGTATCATATGACAAAACCTAGACATGGCGAAGAAAAGGAAACTTTTAGAGAGAAACAGAATCTCTCCTAATGGCAGCACAAAACAGCGCCATAAGAACCAATCACATCAAGGCGAGGATAGATAAGATGCAACAAAATAGCAAATGTAGTCTATGCGGTGACAGAGATGAAACCATCAATCACATAAGCGAATGCAGCAACTTGGCACTGAAGGAGTACAAGGCTAGACACGACTGGGTTGGCAAGGTGATCCACTGGGAAATGTGCAAGAAATTTATATTTGACCATGACAACAAATGGTATATGCACAACCCAGCACATGTCCTAGAAAATGACACACAAAAATCACTATGGGACTTTGACATACGAATGGATCACCCAATATCGGCCAGAAGACCAGACCTCATAATAATCAAGAAAAAAAATCTGCAAAATTGTCGACTTTGCTGTCCCGGCTGACCACAGAATAAAACTGAAAGAATGTGAAAAGAAGGATAAGTACTTCGACCTTGCCAGAGAATTGAAAAACTATGGAACAAGAAGGGGACAATTATACCAATTGTGATTGGTTCTTTTGGCACGGTAACTAAAGGATTATTAAAGGGCCTGGAGGATTTAGAAGTTGGCGGCTGAGTGGAGACCATCCAAGCAACAGCATTATTGAAGACGGTCAGAATACTGAGAAGAGTCCTGAAAACTTGAGGAGACTTGCTGTCACTCAATCTCCAATGAAAATATCAGCTAACGCTGATGTGAAAAACTCTTATGAGTAAATAATAATAATGATAATAACAATAATCCTTTTTATATACCTTTAAATACTGTCTTTACTGAGTCAAATTCAAGCTGATCTACTGAATCCTATAATAGGGCCTTAACAGGTGCAACTGCTCTGGATCAGGGTTGTCCTGGAAGTAATGGCCATAAAGGTGTGACTAGCCACTCCCCATAGTTCCAGGAGTGGAATATCATTATCAAATACAAATTTACTGTCATAGTCAAGACACCAGAAAAAACAGGTAAATTCGTTGTGTTTGTCAGCTAATGCACATGAATCTGCAGCAAAAAGAAAACATCTTACATGTTGGTGTCATTCTAAAATTTATTGTTTGGATTAGCAGCTAATGATCTGCGAGCAAAATAAACAGTGTCTCGGGGACATTATTTTTCTGTTTACCTCATTATTTAACGATTTGACATTTATCAGGAGAGAGGGAGTGGGGAGAGAAAGAGAGAGAAATAAAGAGAGAAAGAGAAAGAGAGAGAAAGAAAGAAAGAAAGAAAGAAAGAAAGAGAGAGATAATGAAAGAGAGAGAGAAAGTTTTTTAGATAAAATACAAATAAGTAAAAAAAATAGATCCGAATGAATTAAAGAAAGAAAGAGGAAGAAAAAGCGAAAGAGAAAGAAAGAAAGATAGTAAGAAAGATAAAAAGAGAGAATAGAGAAAGAGAAAAAAAGAGAGAGAAAGAGAGAGAGAGAAAGAGGGATAGAGTGAGAAAATTTTTTTTAGATAAAATAGAAATAAGTAAAAAAATAGATCCGAATGAATTAAAGAAAGAAAGAGGAAGAAAAAGAGAAAGAGAAAGAAAGAAAGAGAGAGAGGATGATAAAAAAAAAGAAGAGAGAAAGAGAAAAAGAGAGAGATAAAGAGAGAGAGAGAGAGAGAAAGAAAGAGAGATAGAGTGAGAAAAGATTTTTTAGATAAAATAAAAATAAGTAAAAAATAGATCCAAATGAATTTAAAAAAATCTAGATGGAGTTGGAAGAAAAGAGAAACAATTACAAAAGCGAAAGCGAAACCGAAACCGAAAGCGTAAGAAATCAATAGAAGTGAAAAAGAAATACAATACAATAAAAAAATAAATAGAAAAGGACATTAATAATTTCTGAAAGAGCAAAAAAGAATAGTAAGATAAAAACAGCCATTTTTCATCATTCTCTGTCGGAAGAACGTGGGATGGAAATCCATTGAAGACACAGAATCTTCTCGATAGCACAGACAAAAGTTTGTTTTGATACACTGAGATCAGATTAAAAATATACTGTTTTGTCTGGGCTGAGACAGTCTAAAACAAACTTCCACCAGAATAGCAGTTATTTTCCCGTGTTTAGACGTTGTAAAAGCATGGAGAACAATTGAACGATATTAATTGAGATTTACTAAAATCACCGGGGCATTCACGAAGCACACGATAAACATTGTTGGGTAACCGCAACTTCAATAATTACACTGCTTTAAAAAGGAATTGGATCGGTCATATAAATAAGCGGATTTACTGATACTTAGATATCAGGATTAGATTTGACAGTAACGGCTTTGACTGGGATTAATGATTTATATGTTTAGTGGTATCATCACTTTGAAAGCAAAGCGTAAACATTGTTGAAATAACCAATTTAAAAGAACCGACTGAAATAGCGAAATTTATATATATATATATATATATATATATATATATATATATATATACAGTCCCTGTAAAATACGTATCAGCAGACATTGTTTTTCTGAGGCAGATAATTATTTTAGGGTCATAGTTATTCTTGTAAAATCCTATGTTTACATTAGGATATCAGTGGAAAGCGTTAAGTATTTTAAAAGCAACAAAGTCTATAAATGCATACACCCCAAACAAAGTTAACGTTATTATAAATCGAACGTGCCAAAGTTTTTTTTTTTATTTTGTTTTTTTAATTTCTATAGGAGCAAACTAAAGAGTATAGAAATTCAACTCCAAAATAGTCTGAAAATAAGAACAAGCTTTATACATATTTACGCAAATTTGATTTTGGCTTCAAAGTTTCAATGCAGAAGGATTATGTAATGAATAATAACTTATGATAGTTGTTTTATTTTTATATTGTTCCACAAAAAATGATAAATTACCGGTAATTTTGCAGAGAGGAAATCAGCTTTTAAGTAATCAAACCTATTTGTAAAGTGTCGACTGATAATAATTACACACTCTAAATGAATAATAAGTAATTTCTATTTTTTAACTAAAAATATAATTTTCTTCTAAATGCATCGTACCAAGATTTCATTATTTCTAATGTGCAAAGTGGAAAACGACTTGCCCCTTATTGATTGGCTAGTGGCTGTCAAGCGGGATTTGAGAGAAAAGATTTCTGGGGAGTTGAGCGTCCCTGCGATTTCCATCTTTTCCTTCTTGTTACACCAACTGACTTGTCATTTGTAAATAATACCACCAAGAAGATTTACTACATCCACTATTCAGAGTGCCGAATGTGGTAGAAGTCATTACTTCATAACCTGCGCACACACACACTCACACACACAAAAACACTCACACACGCATATATATATATATATATATATATATATATATATATATATATAGTTAAAGTAGTGGTACTCGAAAATTTATAAAGGCAAAAGATTACAGGAATCATTTGTCATTTGCCGATAAAGTTGCCTCCTCTGTGTACTGTTGTTATCATGCTCTTAAAGTTACATCTATTTTTCCACCAAGACGGCCATACGTACATAAGGATGTACTGCCTATCTTGAATCAAAGTCTATTAATTTACAAATTTTATTTTCGGTATATTTTGACATATATAGATCGTACAAGACAACGTTTGGAAGTTCGAATAAGACAGCATGCACCCAGAGTTATTTCAAATAGAAGCTGATTAACATCTGGACAATCTCAGGATATGGACTCGGCTATTGGAGAAGATCTGTTAGCTATTAATAGTTGCTGGACCAACTATCAAGATGACTGTTTCTCTGTTCTGCATAGAGCCAGGAATGAAGTCCAATTGGATATCTTAGAGGTGATCTATATTGTTTTAGATAGTCCCTCTCTATGTAGACAAAGAAGCAGTCATACTTTACGTATATTAGGGGACGTTTTAAGTACTGGTGTGACATAGTTTTTCATAATTTTTTTTCTCTCCCCGTCACGCATTCGTCTCATACTTTAAAATGAATTACCCGTTTTTATTATGCTTCCGGCGCTTTGCATGAATAGAGCCGGACGAAAAGGCCCTCGCCATTATTTTTTATACTTTAGAATGGATTTATCTCCCTTTTATTGATGATTCCTCTAATCTTTAGTCTTTATATATATATATATATTTGTGTGTGTGTGTGTGTGTGTTTGTGTGTGTGTGTGTGTTTACATATTGGTCAGACGATCACATAAACAAGAAATTAACAGTGACAATGACTCTATGTCTATGCTATCATACCATAGATTTGATGTTTGAATATGGAAACTGTATCATTATTTTCTCCCTCTCTGCTTCTCTTACTATCTTTCTCTTTCTCTTTCTTTATAATTAATATCTATCTATCTATCTATCTATGAAATAACAGTGTATCGTTGTCACTATCTCACTTAGTGAGTTTGTGCCAGTAACGGCTTTGACTGTAATTAATGATTTATATGTTGGTTGTTTGTTTGGGTTTTATGGTATTTCAAGGTTTGTAAGGTTATTTAATGCCGAATCTATTTTTTATGTAAATCAGTTCTATCTAAAATAATCCATTTTAGAATGAGACATATTTTTATAATGAGATAGATTAATTGTTAAAAAAATTTCCATTTCAAGCTCATTAGTTTATTCAAATAATTCTAATTCAAACAATTCAGTCCTGTATAAGTATAGATTTTGTTTACACACAGGTAAATGTCAAAACAGTTCTATAATGAACAATTCAATGCAGTTCTATAATGAACAATTCAATGCAGTTCTATTTCAAACAATTCAGTTTAACATACATCCGCAGTTTAAATGTAAGAACACAGTTTAGTTGTCAAAACATTTCTCTTTCTAGCTCCTCAGTTTCGTCAAGTAGTTTTAATTTAAACAATTCAGTTTAGCATAAGTAAGCACTTTTAGTTCTATTTAACCCATAGATAGGGCCCTTATCATGTGCTACCACTCCGGGCCTGAACAGACCTGAGAGCAACGGCAATGAAGGAGTGCTCTGCATTCCCCAAAGCTCCAGCATCACATATTGTTTAGAGTAATATCCAGGACAATCATCGGGGTTGTATTACCCCTCTGCAGAGGTGCAGTCGGTGTATTCTACAATGATTTATAAGTGTTTTCTTCAAAAGGCAATGATAATGATTATTTGTTCCTTAGTTGTCATCACTTATCGTGACAACACATATACACACACAAACACACACACACACACACGAACACAAAAACACAAACACACACGCACACACACACGAAGTTGTTCGGTCAAATCTTGTTTATCGAGCGATTTTCGCTATACTTCGCTTCTCATATATCCAGGAGACAACCTCAAATTTGACTCGCAACACATGTATCATCATACCCAACACACATACAATCACTTACACGACCACTTAAAATAATATTCAAATATAATTTTACACACACACACACACGCATACAGTTGTACACAGTCCAAACGTAAATATTTTTTGACTGTATTTTTCGATTCTTTCGATTTCTCCAATATCTTTTATTCTCTGTCTGATGATTGTCGTAATATGATGGCATGAAACCAGTGGTCACAGATAATCATCCATGCTATTGAATATATATTAAAAATAACATAGATTTATTTATTTATCAATATCACACACACACACACAATATATATATATATATATATATATATATACGAGACATCTCCACACTAAATTGTGGTTCTCAGAAATTAGTAAAAAAGTTAACCTTCCTCGGAAGCAGCGTCTTATCTACAAAAAAATGATATCAATACATGATTAGCGAAGGCATAAACTGCTATTGATAAGTCATCGGTCATATAGAAATCTATCTGATAAAATAAAACGAAATTTTTACAAACAGCGGTCGTGTCAATACTACTATACAGATGCAGCACATGGACGCTAACTAAGCTAAGAGAGAAAAAGTTTGACGGGAATTGTACAAGAATGCTACGAGGTACGAGGTGCATACGATAAGTTTTCGGACTTTTTTCGCATGGGTATATAAAATTGTTGTACACTCTTGAAAATTTGTTATGTTATTGCTATACATTTTATGAGATGACTGACCAATTTTTATGATTTCAGCTTCAAATGAACAGCTACAGCAAGAATTCGAATACACCCTACTAAAGCCTGATTGTCACAGCTGGGGAATTTAAAAATGCAATTTGACACTTTAGAAGAACGATATGCAATAGAATTCTATTTTAAATTGGAAAAAATGATGCCACAGAAACGTATGGAATGCTTAAGACTACCTTTTGACCATCTTGCATGAATCTAGCATCAGTTTTTGAGTTGCATAAGAGATTCAAGGAAGCCAGGGAGTCTGTGAGGGATGAAGAGAGGTGTGGGAGGAGTAAGGAAGCCAGAGCACCAGAGTTGATTGGCTAAAGAGTTAGGGTTTGGGTTACTATGTTGAGGTCTTAAGGGAGTCCAGGATGAGATTCCGTCGGAAGAGGCCAGCACTCTTCAAATCGGGCCAGTGGCATTTACACCAGGACAATACACCAGTCCACAACTCCATCCGTGTCGCATGCTATTTGACTAAGATGGGCATCAACACAGTTCCTCACCCTCCCTATAGTCCAGACATTGCTCTCTGCTACTTTTGGTTATTCCCTAAGCTCAGAAGCTGTCGTTATGAGACAATTGAGGAGATGAAAGAGGCTGTGACGAAGGTCACTGACACGCTCACACAAGAGGACTTCGACGGGGCTTTCCAGAAGTTGTTGGAACGGTACAATAAGTGCATTGCACCCAGAGGAGATTACTTCGAAGGTGACTATAGTTTCATGTGTGTACAATCAATAAAAGTGCCCATACAAAAAAAGTCTGGAAACTTATCGTATGCACCTCGTATATTGAACAAATCTTAAAAGTAACATCCCACAAAATAGCACCAGTATGGCCACCTACTTTTCACCTCTAAAACCATCGAAATAAGACAAAGCAGACATGCGGAAAGCTGCCGGAGAAGTATGGACGGAATTATAAGCGACGTTCTTCTATGAACCACTTCACACGTACGTGTAGGTGTTCGACGACCAGTTAGAACATATCTACAATCGCACTGTACGGGTACAGGATATAGTCAAGAAGGGGTGCCGGAAGCGATGGACGATTGAAACTGATGGCGAAGGAGAGTCAGGGAAATCTGTTCTAACGGCACGAAATTATGATATATATATATATATATATAGAGAGAGAGAGAGAGAGAGTACGTGTGGTTTTTTAGTATCAAATGTTTTTTTAATTAAATGTTTTTATAATCAAATATAACCCCCAGTATACAACATTGTAGAAGGCAATATTAAACGCTATATTCATGAGGATTTCGAATAAAAGCCTCATATATCGACAACAAGTTTTATTATACAAAGATATGCCAACCCAGTGATCAAGAATAAATATTGGCAGATTGAGCTGCTATATTGCAAAAGAAGTTTCCGTTGTAGAACCAATCTCTACAGTCACCGCTGCATTTATGCTGTAAGGACGTGGGACGAGAAGATATTAAGATTCATTTTCTGCTGTGTCTGTTAAGGAATATTAAATGATATCTTTCATTATTTAGATATCTCATCAGATGATTTGCCCTTTAAGCAATTCATCTTTTTATTTCTTTAGAGAAATATTTCTAATTGAAAATGAAAAAAATCCTAAATTCAAAGTAATTTTTTACTATGGTGAAAAATTGATGCCTATCAACGTTTCATTCAACATGTGGTCCTGCACACACACACACACACACACACACACACACACACAAATATATATATATATATATATATATATATATATATATATATATATATATAACGAAACAGTCTGTCTGTGGATGATAATATATATATATATATATATATATATATATATATATATATATATATACGGAGATTAGATATTTGTAAATTCAGGAAGAGTGGAGAATTAAAAAGATTGATAGCTTGGTAAATATTTGAATCCTGTTACATTTTAAGCTGGTTAATTATTATTATCACTGCTGGTGAGTTCTCTACAAAAGTTGAAAGGTTTGCCGAAAATCAAAAATCTGGGTGAGGCTATGACATTTTTCAATGAGCCTCATATATATATATATATATATATATATATATACGAGGCTAAGCGACATTAATATTTGTTGACTTTACCAAGGCTTTTGATTCCATTCACTGAGGAAAGATGGAACAAATCCTACTAGCGTACGGCATACCTAAAGAAACCGTAGCGGCAATAACGATTCTCTATAGAAACACTAAAGTAAAAGTACGATCACCAGATGGAGACACAGAATACTTTGACATTGTAGCAGGAGTACTACAAGGGGACACGCTGGCCCCGTACCTCTTTATCATTTGTCTAGACTACGTACATTTGTCTAGACTACGTACTTAGAACATCGATTGACAAAATCGGAGAGAATGGCTTCGAACTGACGAAGAAAAGAAGCAGAAGATACCCCGCAACAACAATTACCGACGCTGACTACGCCGATGACATAGCGATACTGGCAAATACACCTGACCAAGCCGAAACGCTACAGCAGAGTTTGGAATGAGCAGCAACAATCATAGGCCTCTATGTTAATGCACACAAAACGGAATATATGTGCTATAATCAAACGGGGGACATCTCCACTCTAGAAGGAACCCCTCTTAAACTAGTAGACAAATTCACATACCTAGGAAGCAGGGTCGAATCAACCGAAAAGGACATCGAAACCAGGTTAACGAAAGCATGGATAGCTATCAATAGGCTATCGATTATATGGAAATCAGACCTAACCGATAAAATGAAACGCAGTTTCTTCCAGGCAGCGGTCACTTCGATACTGCTATATGGCTGCACTACATGGACGCTAACAAAACGGCTGGAGAAGAAGCTAGACGGCAACTACACAAGAATGCTACGTGCAATCTTAAACAAGTCCTGACGGCAGCACCCCACTAGACACCATACATTCAGCAGCTATGTGAGGATACGGGATGCTGTCCTGAAGACCTACCTAGGGCGATGAACGATAGGGAGGAGTGGCGAGAGAGGGTCAGGGATATCCGTGCGACCAGCGTGATATGATGATGATGATGATATATATATATATATATATATGTGTGTGTGTGTGTGTGTGTTTTTATTGAAATAATTCTTAACTCACTTGTTTAAGTCACCTGTTATTACTAGTTTTATGAGTTTTATTTTTAAAAAAAAAGTCTTCGAACCAGTGGTTTCTTTTTGGGGGTGTGGAGTGGCAATAAATTTAGAAAAAGATATTGTTTTCTAAAAACACGTGTTATTGGATTGTAGTGTTGTTTTTTTCTTCTTTCAAAGACGTATGGAATTAATAATAACAAATGAGCTTAGGAATGTGATGTTTGGTTGGTTGTTGGGTTTATGGCATATCAGCCCTTGTAGGTTAGTTAATGACAAATCCCTTTTTTATACGAATAATCAGTTCTATTTCAAACAATTCACTTTAGTATGAGTACACAGTTTAATTAAAAACATTTCTATTTCAAGCTATTCGGTTTAGCCAAACAGTTCTAGTTCAAACAATTCAGTTCTGTATAAGTATAGATTTTGTTCACACACAGTTAAATGTCAAATCATTTTTATATTGAACAATTCAGTTTCAATGTCAAAAACATTTCTATTTCAAACAATTCATTTTAGTATACAAAAATAGTTCTTTTTCAAACAAATCAGTTTAGCATAAGTATCAGTCTAAATATAAGCACAATGTTTAATTGTCAAAAACATTTCTATTTCAAGCTTTTCAGTTTAATCAAACAGTTCTTATTTAAACAATTCAGTTTATTATGATTACGCAGTTTAGTACTATTTGACCCATAGAGAGTACCCTATCGGATGCTACTACTCCGGGCCAAAGTGGACCTGGCAGTGATGGCAATGAAGGGGTAATCAACATTCCCCAAAGTTCCAGCATTACTGGAACCTCCCCATCAGATTGTTTAATGGCCACTCGTTGAGGGGGGGGGGTCTTACCCCTCTTCTGAGGTGCAGTCGGTGTATTCTACGGCCCTAGCCGACTGGGCAAAGGAATATGATGTAATATGTTTTAAATATTTTTTTTTTATGTTGTTCTGTTTGTCAGCGTCAGGGATTAATAAATGAATATATTTTGCAATTTTTTAGGTCGTCATCGTGAAAAAAGTTTCTTGAAAAATTGTTTTTACAAGAGATAATATGATTGAAGAGACGAAAAAGACGGGTCAACGTAGACCTACGAGTAATGATTTACAAAGGGTTAATTCTAGGAGTACTTCATGTACTTACTACTTTTTGTACTTGTATCGGCTTTCACCCTGGTCGGGTTGAACCGGCTTCCTCTCAAGCAAGTAATATGTTCTCATTGAAGAAGATACTTTGGGATTTGATTGAGGAAAGCGTCCCAAGTCCTACCCAGAAAAACGCCCTGTTTGCCGCAGATTTTCCACAGACGCATTGACAGAGCGACTCGAGGCCACCAGTTGCCGGAACAGACACCTCTTGGATTTTCACCAGATCCCCTTTAGCCGGGTTGCGGCCCTAATCCCGCTGGGTGCTAGAGCAATCCGCCTTGGGTGGCCCTACCAGGAATCGAAGTTCTCGACGGCATAGCTCTGGCACTACCCGTTGCCACCGGCCTGCCACGTTGAGGGGGGTTGGTTTAGGGTCGGATGTTGGACTTTAGGGACGGGTTGGACTTTAGGGACGGGTTGGACTCTTGGGACTTTGTGTACTGGTAATAGTCATAACAAATATAGACTCGAGTTCAAATACTGGAAAAAACATTTTGTTTCAATTCGCGCTATTGCCATTTGGGAAAACATGAATCGATCTCTTCTTCCCCAAGCTATGGATAATTAGTAGGGATGATTGTGTTTACTAGCCTTGGTAAATCTATGATAAGAATTCTCTGGATTAAAAACAATTGAACTCTACTTAAGAATTGCTTTTGTGTCACATCTTACCAGTGGGGAAAATACATTCCCACTTATGTGGAAGCTTTCAGGGCGTAAGAGGAAAGGGACTTTTCAACCCGAGTTCAAATCCCGGACAAGGCTATTCGACATTGTACTAATAGCATTGGAGAGGGTATACATCCAGTTAATCTCTTCTTAGTTATAGATACATGGTAGGGTAGACTGGACTCTTTTGCTTTGATAGGACAACCACTCTAGGAGAAGAAAACTCTGAATTCAAACCGGTTTTACTTGTAAAATTGATCTTGTGTCATGTTCTGCTTATAGCGAACAGCTCTATGAATGATGTATCATCAGAAGACGCAGTTTGGCATCATACTTAGGACATAGGGATTAACGAAATCGATTTGCATGATGGAGTCCAATTTTTTTTTTCAGACACTGTGATTTATTGTGCTTTATCGTTTTTGTTGAAGAATTTGCTAATTAAACATCTATTCTTGATATTTCTTTAATCCTTTTGATTCTTTTTCGTATTTTGTTCCGTTATCATTTTGGCGTTTTTCGAATGTGACTTCTAATCAATGATTGATTTGGGCGTAAAGGAATTCTGGATCCAGCCCTCTAAAAGTTCGTTATTCGATCCCTTGCTTTTATCAATCAGACGAAAAAAAAATAAGACTGTAATAAAAGACCATTCCTAGATATTTAGAAAATGTTCTGTGATTCATAAAAAAAGGTCTTTTTTTAATGGATTTCCGTTTTCTCTTTTAACTGTTTTTCTTGCTATTCTCATGATACTTGTAAATATTTTTTTTTTAATTGAAGATGTCGAAAAATGTCTCTTTTAGTTTTTTTATTTTTATTTTCACCGTGACTTATTCATTCTTCTCTCTCTCTCTCTCTCTCTCTCTCTCTCTCTCTCTTTTCTGTATTTTTTCACTTTCATTAGTTCTTTCTCTGTTTTTATGTTCTTTCTTCCTTCCTTTCTGCTAGCCTATCTTTATTTGTTTCCCTTCTTTCTTTCTTTCTTTCTTTCTTTCTTTCTTTCTTTCTTTCTGGCTTGCTTGGTTTCTACATATTCTCTTCTTCTATTTCGTTTTTTTCCTTCGTTCAAACATTTGCTTCCTCTTTCTTTCTTTTGTATTTTCTTTTTTTTAAATTTTTCTTTCCTCTAAAGACTATCTAAACGTAAACACTGGAAATAATCTGACAGGCAGACACACACAGAGAAAAGCAGATGAGTGAAACTGATTGACGCACGAAGAGACAAACATGGCTTTCAGTTCATCAAAAATTACTTCCGCTGCACCAGCTTCATAGATTACTTTTGTCCGACGCACGGGAAGTAGAAACGTGAGAGCCGAACCCAATGCCAGGATCTGGTGACGTGGGCGACTAAAGACGTACAGTGAAATGGCGTGCGACCATAATCTGTACATCCGGTTCTGTCAAAAGTTATACGACCTGAGCTACTTTGTTAGATCTAATGAGCCCACTGACAACCCAACTTGGAAAGACTGGTCACTTCTGTAAAAAAAAAAAAAAAAAAAAGAAAAAGGAAAAAAAAAAAAAACACTCACTTACGCAATAACTCAACAAATATAGACAAGAAACTGTATTTAAAATATAAAATAATCTAATTTAAAAAAAATTGAAATATCTACAGGAAATAACCGTTTCGAAGAAACTATTAATAAATCATTATATTATTTCAGTCGATAAGGTAATTATTTGAAGGAGTTTCAGTAATTATTTATCCAATTGAAATTATTTTCTAGTACAAAAATGTATTAAAAGAAAAGAATTTAAGATACGTCAGTTCTATTTCAAAAAATTCAGTTTAGCATTAGTACACAGTTTAATTGTCAAAAACATTTGTATATCAAGCTATTCACTTTTGTCAAATAGTTCTAATTCGGTTAATTAAGCTTAGTAAAAGTACAGATTTTGTTTACACACAGTTAAATGTCAAAACAGTTCTATACTAAACAAATCAGTTTAGTGTAAGTAGAGTTTCTATGTCAAAAAACAGTTCCATTTGAAATAATTCAGTTAAGCATAAGCACGCAGTTTAAATGTAAGTACGGTTTTATCGTCAAAAACATTTCTATTTCAAGACATTCAGTTTTAGTCAAACAATTCAGTTTAGCATAAGTATGCCGTTAGTTCTATTTAACTCATAGAGAGGGCCCTATCATGTGCTACTACTCCGGGCCAGAGTGGACTAGGGGGAAATGGCAATAAAGGGGTACTCCGCATTCCCCAAAGCCTAAGCATCACTGGAACCTAACTACCAGATTGTTTAGTGTCATATCTAGGACATTCATTGGCGGGGTGTGGTCTTACCCATTTGTAGAGATGCAGTCAGTGTTATTCTACTGCTTGTACTTATAGGAGTAGTTTGTGTTGGTGTGGTAGATCCTACGTGTGTTTTTGTTTGGAATACAGCATTAGAAGCTTTTAGATAATATGTCCTTAATAGAAACTTCGCTTCATCACTCTTAGCCTGATGTTCCTAATAGGGTTAGCATGGCTATTCTTTGTGTATGAGTTTAGATTTGAATACTGTGCGACTGAAGCCGGCGGTGGTTGAAGGAAATAAATTTGAAATCAGGTAAAGAATTGCAATGGAAAAAAAACCCAGAACTGAACAATAAAATAGTTATTCAGAAATGTTTCTCTAACTTTACAAAATATCCCCCGAGAAACCGAACAGCTGCTAGAATAAAGAATGTGGAAAATGACGTTATAACAACTGCAAGTCTTGGGATTTCGTTTATGGCAGTTTCTTGTCACTTGTTTGCGATACAAAAGGTTAAAAATATTATCAGACAATTGAATTGACACATAAAATAACATAAAAATCATCGAATGATGCTGAGTTTCATTATTGCTAATCATCAAATATAATAATCAGTTTCTGAATGTTGCCACTGGCAATGTTGAAAAATTGATTTCAATCTGATAACACACGCAAAATAAAAAAAACAAAAAACAAACAAACTGCAATCCAAAGAAATGTAGCTGTACTAAACTGAATAATGTACGTTTGTTGGTTGTTTAGTTTTACGGCGTATTAATCCTTTTCGAGTCGTTTAATGCCGAATTAAGTCATTTTGATAAAACTTTTAACCAATTCAGTTTTGTGAAAGTTCATTTTTTGTTTATATAGTTACATGTCAAAACAGTCCTTTTTCGAGCTATTCAGTTTAGGATAAGTATCTCGTTAAGTTTTATTTGACATATAGATAAAACCCTATGAGATGCTACCGGGCCAGTGTGGACCTGGGAGCGATGGCTATGAATGGTTATCCTGCATTCCTCAAAGCGACAGTATTACTGGAGCCTCACCATCAGGTTGTTTAGTGTCATATACAGGACAGTCGTTGGGGGGGGGGTCTTACCCCTCTGCAGATATACATTCTGTGTATTCTGCAGCCCTAGATGAACGGGCTACTAAATATGAAGGATTATTTCAAATCTTTACACAAAAATCTCCTAGCCATCAAGTTTCTTTTTAAATATACGATGACTTATATACTGATATTACATTAGCATACAGTAAACGAAGTTTGGATGAAAAGCTAACCCTTCTCCAGACAGTTTTGTCGAAGAATAACAGTAATATTATTTAAACTACAGCTGGGGACAAATAAGAGGTTTTATACCTTTCTCACGGGTATTAGTCAGAAAATGAATGTAATAGCAAGAATCGAGTCCAAACCCACTTATTACGATGTGGCAGTCCACCAAGTTGCCCGATAGGCCATGAGGACTCCCCTTTATGAGTAAAGGTTAGGTTTGGTTTGGTTTGGTTTCTTTATTATTGGCATATCAACCGTTATTTAATTTCAAAGTCATCGTTCGAGTAGAGCAAGAGTGGTACTATTTAACCCATAGCTAGGAGGATAAGGGGGGTTCATACCTTTCCCAAGGGTATTTGTCCGAAAGTAAACGTAAAAGCTCGACGATTCTGCAGTCCACGGGGACACCTCCGGAGTTGAGGTTAGGGAATCATGTTCATTTTTATATTTTTGTGTTGTTGTTTAATAATTTTTTTTGCGAACGTTCCTATCAAATATGAATATTTTTTAGACATCTATTTGAGCAAAAGAAGGCTCAAAGAGAACTCATTAAACCATGCAAATATGAACAAATAAAATACATTCAAGGAGAGATTGATAAAATTAGAAATTCGGTTAAAGAAAGACAATTACGAATAACGTGGCTGACAGTAAATGAAGAGAGTAAAAAAAAAGAGCACGTTGAGAGCTAAACTAAGAGTTGACAGTCAAGAAGAACGAACAAAGATGTGGAAAGAACATTTCCAGAAGTCATAGATAAATCTATCACAAAAGATATTAATAACCAACTAGATATCAAACTAGGACAGTTTACTCAAGAAGAACCCAACCTATAGAGGCAAAAATTAAAAACAAAAGGCTGCAAGCCTCAACGAAATACTTCCAGAAATATGGAAGACAAGGACATTCGATGACTTACTGCTTCGATACTGCAACGCCTTATATAACCAGAACGCAACAGAGAGATAGACAAAAGGGTGCGTCTTCCCTTTTCTACTTGAAAGATAATCTCGGAGTAGCCAAGAACTACCGAGCCATAACCCTTACTTCCATTGCGGCTAAGATTTACAATGCTCTGCTACTCAACCACATTGAACCAAAATTTTTGAAAATTCCTTAAAAGAATCATAATGGTTTTTGGAGAAACCGATCCAAACATCACAGATTCTGACAATCCGTCAAATTCGTGCACAAAATCTCGAGGCGACACTCCTATTTGTAGATTTCTCCCAGGCATTTGACTCCATATTCAGAGGGAAGATGGAGCAAATACTTCTTGGGTGTGGTCTATCCAAAGAAACCGTCGCAGCCATAATGATCTTCTATAAAATCATGAAAACAAAAGTTCCGTCACTGGATGGAATCACAGTGTTCTTTGACATTGCTGCTGGTGTTCAGCTAGGGGATACATTTGCTCCATATCTATTCAAAATCTTCCTAAATTACGTACTTCTAACGTCGATAAATCTAATGAAAAAAATGGCTTTACATTTAAAAAAAAAAAAAAGGCAAGAGGAAGACGATACTCCACAGAAACTATTACGGACACAGAATACACAGATGACATATAGCTACTGGCAAACACACCGACCTAAGCCAAATCCCCGCAGTACAGTCTGGAGCAGACAACAGGTGACATTGGCCTCCATGTGAAATCAGACAAAATGGTGTACATGTTTTTCAATAAAAAAGGAGACATCTCCACTAAATGGTGGTTCTTTGAAATTAGTGGACCATTTCACGTACCTCGTGAGCTATGTTTCATCGACTGAAAATGACATCAATATGTAACTCGCAAAGGTATGGACTGTTATTTATAGGCTATCGATCATAAAGAAGTCTGACCTATCCGATAAAATAAAATGCTATTTCTTCCAAACAGCGGTCGTGTCAATTCTACTATATGGATGCACCATATGTGCACTGCCTAAGCGTATTGGGAAAAACCTTGACGGGAATTGCACAAGAATGCTCTGAGGTATATTCAACACATCCCAAAAAAGAGCAGCTGTATGGTCACCAACCACCCATCTCTAAAACCATCCAAATAAGAGGAACAAGACGCGCGGGACACGGCCGGAGAAGTAAGGATAAGCTCATAAGTGACATTCTCCTGTGGACCGGTTCATATGTACGTGCAAGTATTGGGCGACCAACGAGAACATTACAACAGTTCTGTACGGACACAAGATGTAGTCTAGGAGACCTGCCGGAAGAGACGAATGGTGAGGGAAAGTCAGAGAAATCCATGCTAGCAGTATGACATTATATATATATATATATATATATATATATCATCATCATCATCATCATATCGTGCTGGCAGCACGGATATCCCTGACCCTCTCTCGCCACTCCTCCCTATCGTTCATCGCTCTAGGTAGGTCTTCAGGACAACAACCTGTATCCTCACATAGCTGCTGAATGTACGTTCGTGCTGGTCGTCCTGCTTTTGCGCGGCCGTGTGTGGGGATCCATAAGAGTACATCTCTTATGAGTTCATCTCTGCTTCTCCAGCAATGTCCTGCATGTCTGATTCGCCTAACTTGAATAGTTTTCGTGATAGGGGGCAGGTGGTCGTACAGTTGGTGTCTTGTGGGGTGCTTTATCGATAGTTATATATATATATATATATATATATATATATAACTATCGATAAAAAATGTAAGCACATATTCTGATACTACGGCTACATCTTAAAAATTTAAATCATTTTCTTTTCGAAGAGCCAGTGTTTTGCTTTGGTTTAGTTAATTAATATTCACTTTCTTTCAATCTCACAAACACACAGTTGAGACATTAGAATTAAAGTAAATTTTAACTAATTATTAAAAAAAAATAAACAAATACGTTGATATTGCTGCAATGACTCAGAAGCTTGAATTATTTTCATTTGGAAGAGAGTATCTTTGACATAGTCTAATAAAATGAATAATCACACACACACACACACAATTATTAAATTCCATGTAATAACAAAAACTTCAATTTATTTTATTCCTTTATTCAGTCATGCATTTTGACAAAAAAAATTATTGTTAAGACGTTTGTTCAGTATTTTTTCCTTCTTTTTTTCGAGATCAATGAACATTAACTATCAACGGTTTTACTGTATTAATTAAAAATTAGTAAAAACAAACAAATGAAAAAAAAAACTCTAATTAACAAACTTGTAATGCTACTAATAATTAAAAATTGCTAAGCCTATGAATTAGATTTTGAGTTTATTTATGTAGATATATTAGAAAAAAAAACCCTGTATTAAGCTCATACATTGAATCTTAGAAGTTGTTGCAAGACCGATAAATACGTCGACCTCGCACACTTTTATAAATAAGTGATGAGACTTAAGCTTATCTATAATCAAACTCCAGTACGTATTTTAACATGACAGTGTAGTACCTATTGAAAAGGGAGCCTCGACTACAATCGCCTGCTTTACTTTACTTTATTTATTAAATTAATCTTTATATCGATAAGGAAAAGTAAAATTGGTGACCCAAGTCGAGGGTGACCAAAAGGCTCCCTTTTCAATAGCTACTACACTGAGGTACAGAGGAGGGCGCTACTACATTTCCTGGATTGCTCCACTTTACCATTGTTACGTACCTTATATTGCTGAGTGTTAAGCAAGGAGGTATCAAGTACTATTTTTAAAGTTTTGGTATGACGCGGCCTGGGATTGAACCCCGGTCTCCCGGACCATTGGCAAACTCTCAACCTATACTTATATTAGAATTTAAAAAAGAAATAATGATAAATATTTACATTGAAGTCCGCCGGGCTGAGAAACTTTTTAACTTTCTTCTGAGCTACGAAAAAAAAACCTGTCAAACCTTCTGGAATTGTTGTTGTTGCTAAAAATGAATAGTTATTTGAAGCCATATAATTATGTATGTGTGATTAATGTTAGATAGGGATTATTAAAACGACATCATCATCATCATGTGCCACAAGCTCAGATTTCCCTGACTTTCCCTATCCATTCCTTTCTATCATCCATCGCATTTGGCTGGTCATCTAGAGAAGATCTTGTGTCTATACAGAGCTGTTGTAGATAGGTTCTTGCTTGACGTCCACCTGCTCGTCCGTGTAAAAGAGTCCACAAGACAAGGTCACTTATGAGCTCGCACTTATTTCTCCAGCAGTGCCCTGTATGTCTCGTACGTCTGATTTAAATGGTTTCATCGATGGGAGGTTGCTGCTGTTTTGTGGAATGTTGCTTCTAGGATTTGTTTAATATGGCTCATAGCATTCTTGTGTCAAGCTTTTTTTTTCATGCGCAAACCAAACTAAAATATGTACATAACACGTGGCAGCAAGTAAACAGTACTGATTTACTGTTTTTGAGAAAAGAGATACAACGAGAGATTCCCACAAAACTGTCTCCGAAAAATGAATCATCGCTCATAAAGACCCCCAGCATTACGATTCAAAATGGGAAGCTTCAACTCAAGAAAAATCACCTAATGAAACCGGATCCGAGACAAGCATTGTTCAATATTTTAAAAGATACTTGTTATCAACTTCTGTTCGATGCTTTCCCATCGACTGAGTCGATTCGATTGCACGTATCACACTCTGCAGGGATTTATTGTGAGCCTACCAGATTTTCCGCTGTCAGAGGAAGTGATTGCATTTCCCTGAAAGAAAATAGTCACATCACGAATTCAATTCACTCGGGTTTTATGATAGACGACCGTCCATCGTTACGTCCCATCTTCTATTCTACGATGCCAAACGGGGTGAAGCTGAGGGTCACCATTTTCCAACATTCACCATTGTTTATCGAGAACATTTGTTAAAAATGGCAGGAATTTCAAATGCAGTGCGTCATAGTACGAGATGTTGTAAATGTTCAAAATTATTTCGACCAAGATATCAATAATTGTAAATTCTAGGTCGACAGAAAAAAAACCCAAAGTTACTGAACCGAAAAATATGCATTACAACACGTTTATACATATATGTATATATATATATAACTCCTTGAAAGTTGTTCACACTAGCTTTAAGTGGAAGTTTTTTACTGAAGTCTGATTGATTGCAAGTCTCCTGAGATTTCTTACTCCTTTTAGCTGCGCTGTAGTTTGGATGGTTTTGATTCTTCAGCTGATTTAATTTAGTTGCCAAGTCAGCTGGGGATATAGAATACACCGACTGCTCCTCTGCAGAGAGATAAGACCCCAAACAAGTGTCCTGGATATGTCACTAAAAAATTTGATGGTAAGGTTCAAGTGATGCTGGAGCTTTGGGGATTTTGGAGCACCCTTTCATTGCCATCGCTCCCAGGTCAACACAGGCCCGTAATGATAGCACTTGATTGGCCCTATCTATGGTTTAAATAGAACTAATCTGCGTACTAAACTAAACTAAATTACTTGGAATAGAACTGTTTTGATATATAAACTGCGTACTTATTCTAAACTGAATTGTTTGATATACAACTGTTTTTGACATTGAAACTGGACTTATGCTAAAATGAATTGTTTGAGTTATGACTGACTAAACAGGATATTTTGAAATAGAAATGTGTTTGGCCATTTAAATGTGTACTCAGGCTAAACTAAATTGTTTGAAATAGAACTGATTATTCGTATAAAAATGGATTCGGCATTAAATAACCTACAAGGGTTGATATGTCATAAAACCAAACAACCAAACAACCAACCAAACTTTAGATTCCTAAGCTCATATGTTATTATTAAAATGTGTGCTCATGGTAAACTGAATTCTTTGAAATAGAATCGAATATGTTTATAAAAATGGATTTGGCATTAAATAACCTACAAAGGTCGATTAAACCCAAACAACCAAACAATAATTAATTTAATCTCTTTTAAAGTCTCTCAAGGACTGTTACAAAGGCTTCAAGTATGATTGGTGTTACGTGCTCGTTTATTATTATCATTATGATTATTATTAGAAGTCATAGTATTAGAGGTAATGAGAATAATAATAATAATATTGTTTAAATTTAAAAATTCAAAATGATTCGTTTTCAATGCAGTTATATATATATATATATATATATATATATATATATATATATATATATATATATATATATATATAATTGTATTTAACGCAAAAATATATCTAGATAATTGCATTGAAAATGAATCATTTCCGAATTTTTAATTTAGAAAAAAATCATTTTCAATAATTTTCATCATCATCATCATGTCGTGCCACTAGCACGGATATCCCAGACCCTCTCTCGCCACTTCTCCCTATCGTTCATCGCCTCTGGCAGGTCCTCAGGGCTACATTCCGTATCCTCATATAACTGCTGTATGTATGTTCGAGCTGGTCGTCCCGCTTTTGCTCGGCCATATGTAGGGGTCCATAGGAGTACAACACTTATGAGCTCGCCCCTGCTTCTCCAGCAGTGTCCTGCACGTCTGGTTCGTCTAACTTGGATAGTTTTCGTGATGGGAGGCAGGTGGCTGTATAGTTGGTGCCTTGTGGGGTGTTGCCGGCAGGACTTGTTCAATATTGGTCGCAACATTCTTGTGTAATTGCCGTCTAGCTTATTCTCCAGCCGTTTAGTTAGAGTCCAAGTAGTGCATCCATACAGCAGTATCGATACGACCGCTGCCTGGAAGAAACTGCGTTTCATTTTATCGGTCAGATCTGATTTCCATATGATCGATAGCCTATTGATAGCTGTCTATGCCTTCGTTAGCCGTGTGTCGATGTCTTTTTCGGTTGATGAGACACTGCTTCCTAGGTAAGTGGATTTGTCTACCAGTTTCGGAGAGGTTCCGTCGAGTGTGTAAATGTCACCTGTTTGATTATAGGACATATATTCAGTCTTGTGTGCATTGAAATGGAGGCCAATGCCTGCGGCAGCTCGTTCCGAACTATGTAGTAGTGTTTCGGCTTGGTTGGGTGTATTCGCCTGTATCACTATGTCATCGGCGTAGTCGGCCTCAGTAATTGTTTTTTCGGGGTACCTTCTGTTTCTTTTCTTTGTCAGCTCGAAGCTGTTTTCTCTGATTTTATCAATCGATATTCTAAGATGATAAAGAGGTATGGGGCTGACGTGTCCCCTTGTTGTACTCCTGCTATAATGTCGAAGTATTCTGTGTCTCCATCCGGTGAATGTACTTTCTCTTTGGTGTTTCTGTAGAGAATCGTTATTGCTGCTACGGTTTCTTTTGGTAGGCCGTATTGTCGTCAGATTTGTTCAATTTTCCCTCTGTGAATGGAGTCGAAAGCCGACAAATAGCAATGTCGCCCGTACGCCTTCAAGGATTCTACGGATGGTCAATATTTGTGAGGTCGTGGATCTATTTCTTCGGAAGCCATTTTGGTTTTTCCTAAGGATGTTTTCTATTTTGGGTTCTATGCGGTTTCGTAGTAGGGCATTGTAGATTTTGGCTTCTATGGATGTAAGTGTTATACCTCAGTAGTTCTTGGCTAATCCGAGGTCACACTATTTAGGGAAGGGGAGGATACATCCTTTCATCCATCTGTCTATCGGATTTTGATTATAGACTGCGTTGCAGTGTCGGAGTAGTATGTCGTCGAATTGTCTGGTCTTCCATACTTCTGGGGGAATCTCGTCAAGCCCTGCAGCTTACCTATTTCTAATTTTTCTAAGAACCGAGTCGAGTTCTTCTTGAGTGAACGGTCCTAGTTTAATGTCCAATTGCTTACTAATAATTCTGGTTATTGGTTCATGCGTAACTTTCGGTGGGTTTCCTAGTAGATTTTCGAAATGTTGTTTCCATAGTTTTATTCTTTCTTGTTTGTTTGCAGCTTTCAATTTTGCTTTGGCTGTGCTCTTCCTTCTACTCACTACGTTTGTTGTTTGCCAGGCTATCCTAGATTTTACAAAATTTTATGCTGTTTTATTCTTTGTAAAATGCCGCTTGAACAATGTGTTTTAAATGTAAAGACACTTTTACCGTAAATCCAAATTGAATATATGAATCTGGTCTAATGAGTTACTATACACAGCAAAAGGTTTTGAATCTTTTCTATAAACTTAGAATTCTCACAGCTTCCCCCCATAGTAGTTTAGAAAAAAACAAAAAACAAAAAAAAAGCCTAAGTAAAAGTCCCAATGCCACAAAAAAAAAAACACATGTTAGGACCAGTATCAGAAGACAGGTGAAAATATACCCAAAAACTCTTATAAATATACATTAGTCCTGGACTTTAACTAAGGTAAAACTTAAGGGAAAAGAAAGCCCCTCCCTTTTTTACGTAAAGTTATGCGAATAATCCCTTTGACGGCCAAATGCAAAGCCTAACCTGATCCTGGACGTGTGAGTCTTGCGGCTTAACGCTTAGGATCGTCAGTTCGATCGGGGAGCTACTGCTGCTTATCTATAAGAGTGGCTTCTATAGATGAGAATAAAAACAGCCATCGAAAGATAACCATGACCCACACTCAAACCACATACGTAAACTGCATCGTTCTTCGCGCAGGTAAAAAAGGGGCACGTCCTGATGAGGTTGGAGCCCTGGCCTCAGTGTTCGAAAAATCAGCTACAGAGCTCAAACAACAAAAACTACTAAAATGTAAACAAACAATACAAATAGCGACATTTAACGTTAGAACCTTAAATAGAATAGGTCAACTACCGGAGCTGAGTAAGATAGACATAATATGCATACAAGAACAAATATACACGCACACCGAAGATATCAAATATCACGAAACTGGCAATGGATGAACGCTAGCCCCTGTATCAGCATGGAAAAACTCTGTCAATGCCACGGTAGGAGGAGTAGGAATGCTTATAGGACCAAGAGTGTTAAAAAACACTTAATAGCATTGAGAGAATACAACCTAGGATGATGTCACCTACGTTTAATGGCAATCCAAGGGCAACAATCATTCCTGCTACAGCCCTACCAATGTTAGTGAAGAAACTGAACTAGTCGCTTTCTACGATGTGCTATCTTCTCTAGTGCGTAGCATTCCGAAACACAACGTGCTAGTCATTAGTGAAGATATGTATTCCCAAATCGGGAAAAACGGAAACAACAAATACAGCCTACACAACACATCAAATAGGAATGGACAACATCTAACAGATTTCATGATAGAAAATAGATTAACATGCCTCAATACAAACTATTAAAAAACGGAGGGAAAATTAGTGACCTACACATACGCGAACAATTGTAAAGAACAAATAGACTACGTCTTTATAAACAAGAAATGGAAAAATAGCGTAATGAATTGCAAGGCATACTCCTCTTTCGAGGGTGTGTACTCCGATCACCGAATAGTCACGGCAAAAATACGACTAAGCCTACGAAAAGCGACCACCAAACACTATGACTGAGCCCTTCTTAACAACAGAGATATAAGAGATAAATATGTATTAGAATTAAGAAACAGATTCGAGACACTACGAGAGAAGACAGAAAAAGGTACCTCAAATGACGAATATGAGAATTTCGTCAACGCACACCTCGAGGCGGCAGCGAAGTGTATTCAAACAAAACCTAAAACTGAGTATAGAATCCCATGGGAAACGTTAGCGGTTAGAGAAAAACGTTCACACGTGAAAACTGCCTCCAAAAGCTATCGGAAGAACCCAACAAACACAGATGCTCTAAAACTAAAAAAGGCACAATATCAATTAGCAGGCATATATCTAAAAGAACAGACAGAATACATACAAAATCAGATAGATAAGATTAGAGACTCACTGGAAGATAGGCAGTTATATATATATATATATATATATATATATGGCTCCTTGGCAAATAGAATGTTGTTTCAAAACAAAGTGGTTTCACAGGAAAGAGAAAAATAAAGATGGGGACAAGAATATAATTTATTTCCTATGGATAGAGTGACTGATATTTCCGTTCGCATATAAGATCAACAAATTAACGAAAAAAAAACGTAAGTGTGTAAGTTCCAATAATCTGCCATAAACAGAAAATACGTTGGCGAAGAGGCGTGTTCATATTTCTGCATGGGACTTGGGAAGACAATATTAGGTCTGCAATTTTGCATTGAAGGCAGAGATCCGCTGGCCACTTAAGCGAAGGGGAAGGTCCGCTAGGCACTCATGCAAACCTGTCGTCTCTCCCGTGTGTGTTTTGCGACCGTCTCACTACTTCACAAAAAGGGTACCCGCCACAGAAGAAAGGTATGTGCGAACTCTCTCTGACTGTATTCGTACTTCGCACAAACGTCGCCGTCGGAGAATAAAGATATGAATTATATTGTTATATATCTACGAGTTTTTTGTTGTTTGGCCAGCGGTTGGTTTTTCTCAAGTAATACGGATGTTTTTAGTCTTTTTTTTTATCAATTTTTTTCCCAGATATCAGTATGTGAAATAATTTTATCTATAAATTGCATGATTTATTTTTTCCTTTAAGCTGACAGAGTTGTAAGAACAGTATATATAAATAAGTAAAGTTGGCGACCATAGTCGAGGGTAAGCCGAAGGCTCCCTTTTCGATAGCTACTACACCAATGTGTAGGGGAGGGCGCTACTCCTTCCCTGGATTGCTCTACTTTACCCTTGATCCGTACCTTATAATGCTGAGTGTTAAGCAAGGAGGCATCAAGTACCATTTTTTGAGTCTTTGGTATGACTCGACCTGGAATTGAACCCAGGTCTCCCGGGCCATTGGCGAACACTCTAACCCCTAGGCCAATGTCCGGTACAGTATATATACACTGTTTATTTTGAAAGGAAAAAGCATGTCTACAGGATATTTCCCTTATTTAACTCTGTTGAGCGAGGAGGAAAGCAGTCAGCTAACTTATCAATCTTTCATTTTTTTTTTGTTTCTGTTCAATCAAGACTAAGACTTTAGGTCTGTTTGCTGCATCAATATATATATATATATATATGTGTGTGTGTGTGTGTGTGTGTGCGTGTGTGTGTGTGTGTGTGTGTGTGTATGAGAGGCTGTGTCTCTAGCCCTGTAACAGAATGTATGCATAATGTAATATAATGGTCGAGAGATTTCGTTTTATATATCTTGCTTTTCGGTTTATTTAGGCTGAAAACTTTTCGCTCAGCTCATGGGTTAGTTAGGGGAAACATGAGCGCAGGTGTTCACGCGCGCGGGGGGAGGACGCGTCATTCACAGATGTCAAAATAAAACCCCAGATAGGAAATCGAACCAGGAGGTGTGAATGACGTGACGCACCGGAAGCGTGGGCTGAGATTTGAGAAAAGTCAGTTGAGTCGAATTTTAGCGTCCGAAGAAGACGGTTGACTTTCGGAGCTCGCCGAGGCCTTGTGGCGGGTGTTGCACGTGGTTTTGGACAGATGGAAAAGTCAGGATAGAAAGATTGTGCCGCTCTCCTTATGTCCAAAAACCTTTTAACTCAAAGGTAATAAAAAGTTTCGAACCTGAACTAAGTAGACGTAAGTGTTTTTGTGTTTCGGGATTCCTATGTTATCTTTATATGAGTTATGAACATTCTATGTACATTTCAAGTATTCATGTATGGCTATGTTACAATAATAATGACATGAAGTCAGATTTTTTATTTATATTTATTGATATCAATTTCAATTTACAAATTCAAATTTGGTCAATTAATTACAATACAGACAGATAGTCATCGACTTACGACCTATGCTAGTTACAACGATTCCCACATTCTGGCTCCACGCTCTTTCGTTTTGTATTCAAATTTTTCCTTTTTTTTATCGGTCGGTTGGTTTAGCAAGGCTATGGAATCTTAGCTTTTTTCCAAGCGGGACAAAGAGGGATTTGCCACTTTCCGAAATGCATTAGCATGAAAATGAATGCAAACAGCTTTGTTCAGCTTTTGAGAATTGTTCGTCGATTCAATTTGCTAAAATCTCGCGCGTTACGCCTCGTGCCTCCAAATAAAAAATAAACTGATGATTATATATAGATAGATAAACATGAATGAAAAAACTGGAGTTTTTATTTTGTCAAATACCTCATCTTCATAGGTAAATATATTTACCAATACAGATGGGAAATATTTCGTTAATTGAACTTAGATCCTTGTAGGAGACACATATTCAAAGTTCAAGCAAAATGCTTTGCAAGATATAGAAAATAATTCTTTTTTTTATACTGATGACAGTGTCTATTATAGCAAGTTATGCAGACCTAATAAGAATCCTCATCCATAAACAAGAAATATCGGCAGAAGGAGATATCAGGAATAAATTTCCGGATTCAGTACCACGTTGAAAAGTCAGCGTTATTTTGATGCTGTGAACGGCCTTGAGGCAAGAAGACATTAATATGCATCTCCTGCTGTCTGGTGTAAAAATATTTAATAATATTCTAAACATTGTCCTGGCTGAATGAACCGATTTACATCATTATTAATTTTTCATTCTGAATAGAGTCACCGATAAAATGATTTTAAAATAATCTTAAAAAGATAATATTTTTCCCTGTATGAAAGTTGGCTTCCGATGTTGATTAACCGTCGTTTAAAACAAAGCATCAAAAGAAAAAAAGGTAATATTTTTTATAAATTAAAAACTTAATAACATGGTTATATATAAAACATACTTGAATAGATGTTCGTAAATATTCATAAGAGAAAAATGAAAAATACATGGATTGATAGATTGATTAGAAGAGATAGATAGATAGATAGATAGATAGATAGATTAGAAGATAGAGAGAAAGGTGGTTATATATAGATACTTATCTCTCTCTCTCTCTCTCTCTCTCTCTCTCTCTCTCTCTAAATCCCTCTCTCTAAATCTCTCTCTATGTATATATATAGGAAGTGAGATATTATAAGACATTGTTACACAGAATTTGATAGATAGATAGATAGATAGATATTATAAAAGGGTGAGATATAAAAATGCATCAATTAGAAGTGACTGAGATCGACAGATACAGGCAGATGAAAAGAACAGACTAAAATAGATAGATAGATTTGAAAGCCAATTTTTAGGAGTGTTAATATATTTATTATGATGTTATAACCTGCATGAGCTTCAACTAATGAAATGAACATGTGTGAACACTTCGCAAAATTGGTTTTCACGTCTTATTTTTCTTTCATTTGGACGGATATCTATCCAAATATTTGGTAGAAATATGGATAGAGAAAAAGAATTTTTTTACCGATACTTACTCAGTAAGGAATATTTTTGACCAGTGAAAGTCAACAGAGATTAACTAAGGAAGAAGGACCAGACAATCCCATCAATATATACATATATATGCATGACAAAGATTTAAAAACAATATCTATATATATATTTGGAATTTTTATTTTTGTTGATCATTTTCTGATTTGTTCACTTATTCATTATGAAGAGATGCGTTTAACGTAACGGTTATCGTCGTATAAAATGGAATTGGCGACACGAGTTCAAATCCTGGACGAAATTATTGGTTTTTCTTTGCCCCTGGGAAAGACATGAATCAAACTTTTTTCCCCTGCTGTGCGTAAATAGTAGAGCTGACTGGTTTCTTTAGCCTGGGAAACTATAGTCTAAGGGAAGGAAAAATTTGAATTAAAAGAACTGTAAGAGAAACCTTGCGTCACATACTGCTCGTGGTGGAAGGGTTGTCTAAATATATCCCTAATATTTTGATAATATTTCTATTTTCTTTAATCATATTTACCCAACCCCTCCGCTCGGGCAGGATATGACACAAAGTCAATTTTTAAGCGGAGTTTAACAGGTTTGAATTCAGAGTTTTCTTTCTCCTAGACAAGTTGCCTCACCAAGGCTGAAGAACCTAGTCTGCCCTACTATTTGGAGGGAGAATAATTGGATTCATACCTTTCCCAAGGGTATTAGTGCTATGTGAAATGCAATCAGTCTCGTCCAGGGTTTGAACTCGTGTTGCCGTGTCCATTTCCTAGGACGGTAACCATTATACCACGGGCACCTCCACCGTCTATTATCTTTAATACTGTCTAATATTTTCTTGGGAATATACGAAAGCTTCCATGGGAAATAACTATAAGAAGATTTTCAACAAATGTTTCAAGTTTTAGAGTCATTTTTAAATGAGAGTCGATACTATGATTGACGCTCTAGTATATATGAACTTTTAACTGTACTTTGAATATCCTATGTTGATTTCTATATCAGAGAAAGTATCACCTCTCTGCACTTATTTTCGCAGATTTTGTATACTTATTTGTTCATTGGTTTTATATTATTAAATCACGCATTGCTCTTCTTCCTTCTCCTCCTCCTCTCTCTCTCACTTTTACTCTCTCTCTCTCTCTCTCTCTCTCTCTCTCTCTCTCTAACAGGGAATTGTGTGTAGTCTGACAGAAGAAGGTTTTCAGATTTTATCCGCTGAAAAAAAATCATGAAATTTCCCTGAGGATTAAAAAGACAAACAAACAAACAAACAAACAAACCAATTGTATTTCGAACTGGATGCGATGTTTTTGACTCTCGACGTGTCACAGAGTTTCTGCTTCTTACAATTTCAGAGTATCAAATCCGTCCAAACTTTTAATGTCTCTTCTTTTCTCTGTTCAATTAATGTAGTCACAAGAAACAGAGCAAGTATGTATCTGATAAAGAAAAACAAAACCCAAAAACCAAAAAATAACCCCTTCGAAAAAGTAACTAAATAAAAACAGACAAACAAATAAAAAAAGACAATAAAAAGAGATTTTAAGTTAAACGTGCCACGCTATGCAAAAAGGAATGGACGTTTTAGTTTGGGCATGCGTGAGTGGAGAGGCGCAGGTGTGAATGGTTTCGCGCATGCGTGTATGCCAATCTGTATATTTGTTTTATTTTTAAATAGCTTTCAGGTTATGTATTCTTTACAATCACATTTGTTCAATACCCTCTCACTGCCACCCTTTTGTTAGTTCCACGTCCTGTTTATAATCTTTGCATTCCAGCGCAAAGGTTATTCTCCAATTCTTTATATTTCTCCATCTTTCTAGGTTTCTCTTTTTTTCAGAATATTTGAAAATACGACAAACTTCTTACAAAATGTAAGATTGAATATGAGAAATCAAGAAAATGATTTAATGTTTAATATCTAAAATTTTAATCCTTGTTATATTTTTCTACAATGTGTCGAAGATTTTAATAATGCATGAAACAATTTATACTGGAGAAAGATATCACTGAATTGTTTTCCTTTATATATATATATATATATATATATATATATATATAAACAGACACACATAAACACACACACATACACACACACACACATATATATATATATATATGTACAAATATATATATATATATATATATATATATATATATATATTACTAAGTGTCAAAGCCTGCCATTTGAAAAAACAATAATGGGGTAATTAAACTCATAGTTTAATATAGGGAATTTTACCTTTTCCACCCGAAAGTTAGCGTAATAGCGCAACGAGACTTCGAGTTTGCTTATTCCAATATCACAGTCCAGCATTTTAGCCACTGTTTCACAGACACCTATATATATATATATATATATATATATATATATATATATGTGTGTGTGTGTGTGTGTGTGTGTGTGTGTGTGTGCGTGTGCGCGCGTATGTTTAGTTAAAGAAAAATAAAAGAAGTGTGAATTAAAGTTTTCTTTTCTAGGAATAAGGGAACATAATTCTGATTACAATGAATACAGAAATTGTTCAGAACATTCAGCGTTTCGAGCGCTTCTTACTGGGACTCAAGCCATTTTCGAGAATGGTATTTATCCAAAGTCTTCTGCCATTCATAAGATACAAAGCACGATCATTTTTTAAGCAGAGAGTATATCTGGGTGAAGAATAAATAGACTCATGTCTTTCATAAAGGTAAACGTAAGTTGTTTCCTCCCGGATTTGAACATCCAAAGACGATAACCGTTACGGTTATAGAATGCTCGTTCTTTGGAAGATGCAGAAAAATAGTATCTAAGTACTTCAATATTTCAAAATCAGCTTTTCGGTTCATCATCTCAAAGCATCCCCATCGTGGTTCGTTGCAGAACAAACGGTAACAAGAAGGAGGGTGATGTTTCAGAAAAGGATCAGCGTGTGCTAATGAGGGTAGTGATCAGAGATCGTAAGATAGTAACCAGAACAATGGAAGCTAATTTGCCAGGCTCAGGTCACAGTTAACAATTACATGAATTCTCAGATAAGGACACTAGAAGGCGTGACGATATGAAACGACGCCCTTATTTAAAAAAAAAAAAAAAAACTCACTGAAACGCTCGTTTGAAATTTGAGAGTGATAGAAGTAACCTAAATATTTTACTTGCTCTCTTCGGAAATTAAAACTCGGTTATTCGATCCAAGCTTTGTTCAAAACTGTATGCTGAATCCTTGCGTAGCTAGAAAATAGCTTTTTCTACTGGCGCTTCATTAAAATACAAGTAGTGCAACCATACAGTTGTACTGACATTGCTAGTGATTGGAAGAATAAAACGGTAATTCTTCCAGAGAGCTGGTTTCCTTTTGGTCGTTAAGCTGACAATAACGATATTCTTTAAAATATTTTTTTGATTAATTTGTACCAAATCTGTTGTCATTTATTTTTTTCAATTTTTGCTGAAAAATTATAAAATATCTTAAGTTCATAACTGTTTTCGTCTATTGAAAAAGTTTATGATGATATAAAAGTCTAATTTATGTTTTATAATTTCACTTATGAAAAAATGTGCCTAATATTGAAATTGATGACATAAAACAAAAATAATTCAATCAAAGAAATTGTTTCTTATTTATAGACACTTGTAAAATTCATCAAATCATTATTCTATTTTTTTTTCTGCAAAAATGAATAAAAACCAACGGATGATAATCGTTCAGCTAATATGACCTTTAAATGAAAAACCAAATACTGATTAAATGTGCCATTATTAAATGTTTAGTTTTTAGCTTTTTATATCGAATGACTAGAAAAGTCTACAAAAACTAATAAGACAATGCAATTAACTTTTGTTCTGAAATGAATTTTTTAGAGAACATATATAACTTATGTTCATTAATAATTAACTATTTGTATCATAAGATTAGAACCCTTTACAAAAAATGAAATGACAGTGACTATGCTATTAAATAGGTTTTTATCCTAGATTAATATTCTTTTATATAGCTTATAAAACTTATAATGAGTAATAATTACTTTTTTACATCGTATAATTACAACATTTTACAAAATATAACATGATTATGATAATCCAAGTAAATCAACTTTCGACCCTAGATTAATTCATTTTATATAGCATATACAATTCAAAATGTTTAAAACATTTCATTCTGTTTAGGAATATAAAGTCAACCACAGACAGATCTGTTTCGTTCTATCATAACTCCTCAGTGTGGCTAGACATACTAGCTTCCCGTAGCTGGGATCGAAACCCGGTTGACTCAAATGCCAATCCAATATATATATATATATATATATATATATATATATATATATATATATATATATATATATATATATGAAAGACATCGACTTGAAACTCGCAAAGGTATGGGCAGCTATCGATAGGATATCGGTCATAGGGAAGTCAGATCTGACCGATAAAATAAAACGCAGTTTTCTTTCCAAGCAGCGGTCGTGTCGATACTGCTTTATGAATGCACTACATGGACACTAACTAAACGTATGGAGAAAAAGCTTGACGGCAATTACAAGCAATATTAAACAAGTCCTAGAGGCAACATCCCATAAAGTGGCAGCTATATGGCCACCTACCACACATCAGGAAAACAATCTAAGTTAGAGGAATCAGACGTGCAGGACACTGCTGAAGAAGTAAGGACGACCTCATAAGTGACATACTCCGGTGGAGCCCTTCACAAGGACGAGCAAAGCAGGACGACCAGCAAGAACCTATATACAACAGCTCTGTGCCGATACAGGATATAGCCTAGAAGACCTTCCGAGCACGATGGACGATAAAGACGTGGGGCGAGAGAGAGATTCAGGGAGATCCATGCTGGCAACTGGACTTGATGTTGATGATGATGATGATAATGATATATGTATATATATATATATATATATATATATATATATATATATATATATATACGAGTATCATTAAATAAGTTTCCAGACTTTTTTCGTATGGGTACTTTTATTGATAGTACACATATGAAACTCTAGTCCCCATCGAAGTAATCTCCTCCGGCTGCAATGCACTTGTTTTGCCGTTTCAACAACTTCTGAAAGGCCCCGTGGATGTCCTCTTATGTAAGCAGGTCAATGATCTTCGTCGCAGCCACTTTCATCTCCTCAATTGTCTCATAACGACAGCCACTGAGCTTAGGGAATAACCAAAAGTCACAGGGAGCAAAGAGGCTGAGCAACTGTCTTGAAAGTTAGCCGTTTAACTGGCAAATCAGCGTTTAAATGCTGATTTGCCAGTTAAACGGCTAACTTTTTCTTACAATACATATTTTCCCGTAGGTTTTTGTATTTCACATTTCTAATGATCCATCTTTAACTTAAAATTATTAATATCACCCCTCATGGTCGTGATGATGGTTCAGTAGAACCGAAACGCTATAGTGTTGACCCGTTAATAAATCATTCCTTCCACTTGGGTCGTTATCAGTTTTTCTACACACACACACATATATATATATATATATATATATATATATAGCTGGAAAAAATTAATTCAAACTTATTAAAACGATTATAATTTTAAACTAAAATTTAAGATATTATGACGTTAAGGATGCAAAAGATTTATAACTTGAAATTGAAAAAAAAATGTAACTTGAAAAAAAAAACTTAGTAAATTACAACTAAGAAAACACTTCATGTATAGGAAAGACAAAAAAACCATACACGAACGAAACGTATGAAGAGTGTATTTTATAAAAAAAGGAAGTCGATTCGTTTAATCTATTTGGCAATTATAATTTAGCAATGTCTGGCTGTGACAGAATTAATGCTGTATCACATATGTGTACTCAAAGCACAAATACTCAGTTTTACTGAAAGAGGGCGTTATTGAAAGGATGAAAAGTCACGTTCTTCTCATCAAGTATACAGTACGAAAGAGATTTCTCTCTATTCGTCTTTACTAGTTGCAATGGCAACTTCTTCTATCGCCCCCGAGCATCAAGAAACATTCCACCTTCGGGGAAGGCAGATAATCCAACAGTATGAATGCAAGAAAAGCATAATTAAAATAAGAAGTTGCGATATTTTGAAAATCGAATTGGACATAGGCTAAAATGCTTACAGAGTTGTCAGTAGCTAATTAAAAACAACTCTAACAGTTTTAAAAAATGAAGTTATTATTGATACCAACGACTGTCACTCATGAAATATAGTAAATTTCAAATATCGAGTTACGTTCCTATTAAAGATTTATTCTCATAAGTCAAATGATTTGTCAATTTAATCATTGATTGGTTTTCTTAAAACAGGTGTATGATAATAGAAATGTTTTCCGAAGGCATTGACTGCATAGAGAAATTTAATTAAATGCCTTAAATTAAATTAAATGCCTTCAATTAAATTAAATTAAATGCCTTAAATTGATACCAATGATTGTCACTCATGAAATATTGTAAATTTCAAATATCGAGTTATATTCCTATCAAAGATTTATTCTCATAAGTCAAATGATTTGTCAATTTAATCATTGATTGGTTTTCTTAAAACAGGTGTATGATAGTAGAAATGTTTTCCGAAGGCATTGACTGCATAGAGAAATTTAATTAAAAATAAGAATATCTGTTATCATATGCATAACGTATTTTTCAAGAAAAACATTCTGAGAAGTGGGAAAAATTAGTATTAGGAATTATAAGAACACAAGTAATATATATATATATATATATATATTACACGGTAGTGTCTGTGACCCTGGGTTTCATGCATTCTACATTCGTCAGACAGAAAGTCGGTTTTCAAAAACTAAGTAATATGTTTAATTTTTTTGTTCGGATAGCGAGGGGTTATTTGCATGCATGCGGGCCTTAGAATTTGTAATAATGGGTGTACGTATTGTTGCATCCGTATTAATTTTCGTATTTCTGTTTTATTTTTGTACACAAACGGATTTTCAATCCTGGGGAGTTAGGTATTAGATCATGCTTACAAATATTTTGATTGAATAATATTCCATTAGAACCAATAAAAATTGTCGTATAGCCATATACATCACAAATGTTATACATATGCAAATACACAAGAGGCAGACTCAAATACACAGGCGACTCCGTTGTTCAGGTACGAACGTTTATTAACTTCTTGACTTCTGAGTTCGGTTCTTCGACACGAGGAGAGAGAGAGAGAGAGAGAGAGAGAGAGAGAGAGAGAGAGAGAGAGAGAGAGAGAGAGAGAGAGAGAGAGAGAGACAATTCTTAATCATTCTATACAAACAAAACTCAACGCTCGGCACATCTCGTAGTCTTTAAGATCTCTGTCCGTAGAGATCGTCAGAACTCCATGATCAGACTTTAACTTCTCAACACCATGGTATTAACTCAAGTTCACTCTCGACATGGCCAAAGTCAACTCCCTACTGGACTGGCCCCAGTCGAATACCCAACTAAAGTGTTTTTCAAAATACTCAAATTCTCAGCCCATCGCTTCCGGGCATGACGTCATTCACACTCCAGAGTCATTTCCTATCTGGGGTTTATGACAATTGTGATTGTCATATACTCTGCGCACGAGCGTAAACTGTACCTAATGTCGGTGCACCTGAACTAAGAGCCGAATCGTTCAAAGCCCAACCAAACTGAATGATTAAATATAATTAACGAAAAATGATATAAATAATATAAAAAATCATTCCGTAATTATATAACAAAATATGTTATATCTGGTTTAAAAACAAACAAATAAATGAAGAACCAAAATTTTTCAATGAAATACTTAGGAGTATAGGTATTCATTTACAATACTATACAGATTAAACACTTCAATGTTTTTCTTACTATCTATTACTTCCAGTGTCCATATATATATATATATATATATATATATATATATATATATATATATATATATATGTTGCCATTAGCGTGTATTGAAAGCCTCTTCGTAGTTGAATTGAGGTCTCGGCTACCGTTGAACGGATGTATGTAAACAATAGTAATTGTGATTCATAACCGTTTAAAATTTACTTCGCAGCTAATATCTCCTCGTGGTTGAATGGTTAGAAGCTTTGGTTTGACGTTTGAGTCAACCACGTTTCGATCCCAGCTACGGGAAGATACTGTCTAGCCACGCTGATGAGTTCTGATAGAACGAAACAGATCTGTCTGTGGATGACTATATATATGTGTGTCTGTGTGTGTATATGAGAGAGAGAGAGAGAGCGTTTTAAAAAGAAAATTGTGATTGTTCAAGATAATTGGATTATTATCTTTGTAGAATTCTTACATTCATATATTTTTTTTAATTTCTTGCAGGTGAGTAGCGAAAGTCAGCCTTCTATCTTTTTAATTGAACGGTGACAAATCGGAGCGTAAGTTTTTATTTTCTTATCATTATTACAACTGACACGCAAAATTTACAGTGCTTACTCTTGGATGCACACAAATAAACATACATGCAACAAAAGCAAAGATGTTTGTGTTTTTGAAATTTTAATGAGGTTATGATAATTTCCAATGTATTCCTTGTCAAATAAGTTAGCATCCTAGTGGTTTGACAAGCAGTTTAGCATTACAAATACTTAACTCTTACTCTGTTGGTTTTTAAATCCTCAATGTTTTCTTCGTTTCCTGTTTCTACTCGGTTAGTCCATCTTAGTAAGGAATAATAGTTACATATCCTCATTTTCTCCTCCGGAAAATGTTTCATAAAATGGTTCATATTTTATTTTTAAGTAGAATAATCAATATGTATCTCAACTGTTAGATTTTGGTAAACATAACGGTAGTCAGAGAACCAAGAATCTGAGAGCAGAGTTCGAATCCGGGTCAAGGTTAGGAAATTTTTATTTAATTTTTACGAACCAGTACATAAATTTATACCTGTTTTATGTTCATATTGAGTGAAAAAATGTCTCGTCATTTGCATGTCACAATGGTTTTGCTTATTCCGATGGAGTATGAGTATATATATATATATATATATATATATATATATATATATATATATATATATATATATAGAGAGAGAGAGAGAGAGAGAGAGAGAGAGAGGTGTCGATGGTATAATGGTTATCGTGGTAGGAAATTGACACGATGACACTAGTTCAAATCCTGAACGAGACTGATTGCATTTCCAATAGCACTAATACCCTTGGGAAAGGTGTCAATCCAATTGTTCGCCTTCTAGCCATGGGTAAATAGTCGGGCAGACTACGTTATTCAGCCTTGGTGAGGCAACTAGTCTAGGAGAAGGAAAACTCTGAATTCAAACCTGTCAAACTCCGCTTAAATATTGACCTTGTGTCATATCCTGCCCGAGCGGAGGGGTTGGTAAATATATATATATATATATATATATATATATATATATGAAAAGCGAGAGAGAGAGAGAGAGAGAGAGAGAGAGAGAGAGAGAGAGCTGTTAAGCATGACAGAAAATCTGGTCATTTCTATGAAACGATGAGTAAAATAGTAGAGATTATTTGATTTAAAAAAAGGTTTTGTCATTGATATACTACGATTAAGTATAAGGAAATAGTAGTCCAGCCTGGTAAATGCCTTTATTTGCCACAATTAGCAAAATATGGACCAAGCAAATCCACGATAACTTTTTTGTTCTTAAAAAAATTAAATCAAGTCGAGTATTTCAAAAAGAGAACGTTACGTAATTAACGTAGTCATGTGCATAAAACAAAAAGTACAAAACACATGAATAAACATCAGCTGGCTTTAAACGTGTTAACAGATTTATTGACAATTTACAAGTGTAGTTTAAATGTATGATAATACAAAGTTTCCTATTACAAAAGTTAAACATTCTTTTGGAACAAACTGTGTACCGTAGTTTAGCGTAATGGTTAGCAAGCTTGACTAGAATACCTGCAAGAGTGAGTTCGATTCTCATTGGGTTCCCCATTCAATCGGCCTTGTGCCACATCGAAGCAAAGAGCTTCGTAAATTAAAACTGTGTACCGTAGTTTCCTTATCTGGACCAACATTAAAGAACGATCATCATCATCATCATATTGTCCTGCCATCAGCACGGATATCCCTGACCCTCTCTCCCTATCGTTCATCGCTACACCTCGTATCCTCACAGAGTTGTTGCTCCGTATCCATTTGTGACTCTTATCACATAAAATACTGAGTATAAAAGTTCGGGAGAGGGAGTTAGAAGGGCAGTACTAATTATAAACCTGATCTACTATACTTTACACTCTATAAGTGAGGCTTAGAATCCACCAACTGCAGAGGAGTAACCCTCCTCCAATTTATGGCATTACTTCCAGGTCAACTCTGACCTAGACTTTTAGTTGTAGGTTTAAGTGTCAAAACTATGAGCCAAATTGATCTGTTTGAAAACGAGTAATGGATGGACATGCTCGAAGCAATGTGATTGTGTATAAATTATTTGTCTATTGTATATTGAAACTATACAATTGTTCGCAAAGGATACTTATTATTATAGTAAGCGGAAGGCGATTGAAAAGGATTGCGATGTAAATATACATATTTATGATTATAGTCAACCATTTAGAGATGAATCAAATTCTTGCATTAAATACCCCTTAAAGAGTTAAATTAACCGGACGAAACCAAACCAGACCAAATTAAACTAAACTATCTTTCTGGTCTACTTAGTTATCTGCTGTCATCTTAAAATATTTTTCTTGTTACAATTTAGCTATGCTGTCATGAATAAAACGTAAACATATTCAATTTGACCGTAAAATGTTCTATTCAAAGTAATGAAATACTTGGTTTAGAAGAATATTAACTTCTTCGAAAAAATAAATTGTTAGGAGCCTATTTATTCATGAGCGATAGTGCTGTTCTAACCAGCACAAGACCATGCAGAGATATGAATAAAGTAGAGTCTAAGTAATTTTCCATATGGAAAAAAAACTTGCTTGTTTTAAAAATCAGCATACAGATTACCAGACTTCTGCAACATATTCAAAATGATATGTGAAATATTCAGATACGCGAAACGTACATATGCATAGGAATCCCGAAACACTGACGACTTTCTTTAGTTCAAGTAGGAAACTTTTATTACCTTGTTGACTTTTAGGTTTTTCGGCACGAGGAGAGAGAGACACAATTTCTACTATGCTGACTGTTCCATTTCACCCAACAACGTGCGGGCATCCCGTAGTCCATAACTAGACTGGCCTCGCCCAAGTCCAGTCCAAAAATCAACACGCTTCATCCAGCTTTGAATCTCAACTAACTGCTTTTTTCAAAAATCACCCAAAATCCTCAGCCAATTGCTTCCGGGCATGACGCCATTCACATCTCCAATCCCATTTCTATCCGGGGTTTTTATTTTGACATTTGTGATTGTCACGTCCACCCCGCGCGAGCGTGAACACCTGCGCTCAATGTGTGCCCCTACCCGTACACTAAGCCGAATAGTTCTAAGCCTAACTAAACCGAAAGATTAGATATAACCAACGAAAAATGATAATATAAAAAAAATCCTTCCGCAATTATATAACACTTGAGCTGGACTTGAAACCCAACAACCGGTAAGAAACACGGATGGATGACCTGCTTATAACAGCTTTAGCTACGAGTATTAGCTCTGACTTTAGCATGAACCAGTGTGTGTATTGTATGATCCGAGCCTTATCTCCATTTTATCGAGTACTATCATTTCACCATTGAGCTGTAGCTGTCTACCTGAGTGGATAGCAAGCGTGCTGAAGAACATAGCCTTGATAATTTTTGAGTGTAAAAATGGATTGACCTGGCATTGCATGATATAGAAATATTTTTCATATCTATTTGATCCAACTTCAACGAACATGAACGCATAAGTTATTTCAGCTGCCGAGCGTGTCTATGCACCGTGTGCGCGGTGTTGCTTTGAGTGCGAACAAAGAGAGCTAGACAAGACGGAGTGGTGGGAAAAGACGTGCAAAAGCGGGATGAAGATGGCAAGGATCATGATTTCTTGGACAAGCGGAGGTTTAAAGTTAGACTCAGTTCAAAAGGATTAACGCCCTGTAACCGTTTTGTATAGCATCTACGAATATACGTAAATCAGAGTTTTCATCGCTTAACGGTGAATATTGGAATAAAACTGATGACACGTTAATTCTATACTAGTTTTACTTTTGAATATCAAGTGAAAGACGACCAGTAGGAAGGCAAAATTTTCCACTCACACACACATTCAAAGAAATCTGTTTGCGTTTCACTTCACATTTAAGAAATGTATGAACCTATCAGTCCTCCCTCAAATCTGGCTAAAAAGTAGGGCAGATTAAGTTCCAAGATCAATACCTTGGCCAGGCTGTTTGTGTTTCTGTTCAAGTTGATATCCTATGTAAAGCCATAACTTCATCTGTTTTCTACAAGTTATGCATAAACAATTGACTGGGTTCTTTAACCTTGGTAAGACAACCAGTCTATAAGAAGAAAAAAATGAATTCTAATCATCTGTACTCAACTTAAAAATAAACCTTGTGTTGTATCTTTCTCGTTGTGGAGGGGAAAAGTAAATGCACACATAAAAAAAAAAGAAAAACAACCTCACATATTCATACACATGTAGACACCCACGTAGAAAAACATATAGAGACACATATAAACATTTTTAATTCATTTAAAGATACAGGATTAATTTTCACCCGATTATTTCCTTATTGATTCGTGAAGTTTACGAAAGTTTACGAAGTTTAGGAAATAATGGTTTGATAATTACTATAAAAATAAACCGGAATTCTATGAAATAAGACAATATTTGTACCTTCGTTCAAAAACTAACAATAATAAAACGCTTTATCAAATTCTTTTACGGTAGGGGCAGTAGAAACCTCCTTGACTCATAAATTCCGAGTTATTCATAGTTCACTGTCAATGCAAATGCAATCCTATTCTTTCAATAAACGATTCATTTTCACTTATGCCCAGTCGGCTAGGGCAGTAGAATACACTGACAGCATCTCTGCAGAAAAGTAAGACCTTCCCCGCCCACGTGTGTCGGCTGGGGCAGTAGAATACACCGACTGCATCTCTGCAGAGGAGTAAGACCTCCCTCAACGAGTGTCCTCTGGCCCAGTCGGCTGGGGCTGTAGAATACATTGACTGCATCGCTGCAGAGGGGTAAGACCTCCCTCAACGAGTGTCCTCTGGCCCAGTCGGCTGGGGCTGTAGAATACATTGACTGCATCGCTGCAGAGGGGTAAGACCTCCCTCAACGAGTGTCCTCTGGCCCAGTCGGCTGGGGCTGTAGAATACATTGACTGCATCGCTGCAGAGGAGTAAGACCTCCCTCAACGAGTGTCCTCTGGCCCAGTCGGCTGGGGCTGTAGAATACATTGACTGCATCGCTGCAGAGGGGTAGAACCCCTACAAACAAGTGTCCTGGCTATGATACTAAATAATCTGATGGTGAGGTTCTAGTATTGCTGTAGCTTTGGAGAATGCAAAGTACTTCTTCATTACTATCGCTTCCAGGTCCTCTCTCGCCCGGAGTGGCAGCACCTGATACAGTCCTATCTATGGGTCAAATAGGACTAAACTGCTTAATCATACAACACTAAACTGTCTGAAATAGAACTGTTTTTGACATTGAAATTGTACTTACGCTAAACTAGATTGTCCGAAATTGAACTGTTTTGACATTTAACTGAGTGTAAACTAAAACTATACTTATACTAAACTAAATTGTTTGAATTAGAACTGTTTGATTAAACTGAATAACTTGAAATAGAAATGTTTTTGACATTTAAACTGTGTACTTATACTAAAAAGAATTGCGTGAAATCGGACTGTTTATTTCTATAAAAATTCATTTGGCATTAAATACCCTAAAATGGTTGATATGCCATAAAACCCAAACAAACAAGCAATCATTTTTACTCTAAATTTTATATATGTTGGTTTGCTAAGGTTTAAATATCAGAGTTTAACATGCAAAAGTCATTAGAAAAGTTCAAAGCCTCAATCAGAATTTAGATTTGCCTCACAACTCTCAAATTTGTGTGGGTCTCATCTGCACAGAAATCTAGAATTCATATTCAATATGACCGTAAGCAAAATTAAAAAAAGAACCTCTAAAGAAACAATTACACAAAAAATGTAAATTTGAAAGTAAGATGGGTGTAATTTCCTAAACTCAATGTTGTATAGCCCTGACTAACTATATAAACACATAAGCATGCAGAATCATAACGACGACACAATAAAGACGAGCGACACAGTTCTTTAGAAAAATACACCTCTCACTTTATTTGAAAGGTTTCGAAAGGGTTACTAAAGGTTTTACTGTGTGAGAGGTGAGTTGGAGGCTGAACAGAACTGCAACATATTGACCCCCACTCTTATAGCCATAAAAGCGTTTATTTCCCGTTCTCCTGGGCTGCTCAACCGGGGGCCTAGGGGCCCAGCCTCTTGGGAACGTGGTCCTCATTCCAGCATCTTCTCCCCAACTGATTGAACTTCCTGTGCACCGAGTTATATAATAATTTGACGTCCACTCTTCTTCCTGTGAGCGTCACAATTTCGCACTCAATTTAACCCATCCACAGTCAGGGTTATATCTTAATATTCCTCGACCGGATGCACCTGTTATTTACACAGGTGCATTTCCTATTTTGACAGCTCGGCCGGGGTCAATATGTTACACTGTATACATAAAATAATCTTACATGAATTGAAATACTGTAGTAAATATTCCTTTCCCGCCTTTTCTTGTAAAATAGACTACTCACACTTAGAAATAATTTCTGTTAAACCAATAACCCATAAATGCCGATGAAAGCCGAGGCACCTCGTGGTGTAAATCGCTAAACTACGAAATCGTATTAAACAAATTCGAACTCCAGTCACACTATTACGTTCACTTTCAGACAAATCCCCTCGGGGAAAGTCATGAACCCCTTATCCCTCATGCAATGGGTTAAATAGTTCTACTTCTGTTCTTTTCGAAGGATGGATTTGGCACTGAATAACCCAAAAACGTTGATATACCATTAAACAACTCTATTGGTTTTTTGTTACAAAAAATTATTGCTCCAAGTATTTTTACAGTAGTCGCCACGAAGGGACATAGATAGGCAAAGGAATTAGATGCGTCCAGTAGATAGACAGAAACGTTTACCCGTGGTAGACGAAACAGACAGCCACAGACTTCAACATTCCCTCTTCTTCAAACAGATACAGCCCCCCACCCCACGGGGCTGCTTGTTGTCCGTCGTCGCCAACTGCCCAGCTTTATCTTACCCTGGAACTGTCTCTCACTGGAACTGCCGGTATATGTTAAAAAATTTCCTTTCCAGAGACACGTCATAGCTAATATCAGCTGACATTCACCCAAATGCTTATCTTTAATATTTCGCTTACAGCTGAGATCAAAACCAAGCTGTCGACAAGATCTGACACTAAATGGAAAATTACATCTACACGTTTTGACCTTCCTAATTCGAATTTGAAAACTGCAAAATTGAATTTATTAGCTACATCACAATTTATCACCAAAAAATAATTGACTAAAATAATCAATTAGAATCTCTAATTATATTACAATCATTACTGCCAGGTTTACTCTGATCTGCGAAGGTAGAAAATATTAGAGTTTCATCTACGGATCAAATAAATCGGTTTGAAAAGTATTAGTATTTGATAGAAATACTTTAAACTATATAAACGTGTGCAAATTATTTGCCTTGTTTGGTCTGTTTTTGTTTTATGGCACATCAACCATTTTAGGTTATTTATGCTAAATCCATTTTATACATATGAACCATTATGTTTCACAACCATTCAGTTTAGTATAAATATAGTTTTTTGTTTATACACAGTTAAATGTCAAAACAGTTCTATTTCAAACAATTGAGTTTAGCATAAAAAACCGTCCAATTTCAAACAATTCAGTTAATCATAAGTACACAGTTTAAATGTCAAAACATTTCTGATTCAAGCAAATCAATTTAACATATGTATACAGTATAATTATCAAAAACATTTCTATTTCAAGCTATTCACTTTAATCAAACAGTTATAATTCAGACAATTCTGTTTAGTATAAGTATAAATTTTTTTTACCCAGAGTTGAATGCCAAAACAATTCTATTTCAAAGAATTTAGTTTAGCTTAAGTACGATTTCAATGTCAAAAACCGTTCTGTTTCAAACAAATCAGTTTAGCATAAGTACACAGTTTAGTTGTATTTGACCCATAGATGGGACCCGAGCTTGTACGGGCCATTGTGAACCTGGGTGCGATGGCATTGAAAGGGGTTCTCTGCATTTCCCAAAGCTCTAGTATTACTGGAAACTCACCATCAGATTGTTAATGCCATATCTAGGATACTTGTTGTTGGTGGTAGTGGGGGGGTCTTACCTCTCTGCAGAGAAGCAGTCGGTGTATTCTACAGCCCCAGCCGACTGAGCAAGCAAATATTTGTATTAATAATAGTTAACTTGAAGCTATAATTGTTTACAAAAGATTATCATTAATTAACAGAAACTATGTAATTACTTGAAATACTGAAATCATTTTATGATATGAAAATTATTAGTCTTAGATATCAATGCTTGAAAATATATATACCTATATACTATGCTACTAAATAAGAATAGTTACGTAAAGCCATATGATTGATGGACTTCGGCATCGAACAACCAAACAAATATTGATATGCCCTAAAGTCCATAAACAAGTTAGACAACCAACCTAGCTGAAATGTAAATTCGGGCATTGATGGGAAATGAGGAATTGGTTCTACCAAATGGATTAGAATCAAGTGACTGAGAGCAGGCATATTTCTCAGGTCGAGTGGCATTGGTCAGTCAGTCGGAGTTTTCAGTTCGGTCTGCTTATCTCTAATATCGGTAAATGAATTCAGGTCTTCATTTAAAAGCAAAACTTCACCTCTTGAGGCAACAACACATTCAAACGGATTTGCCTACTGAGGCAAGTTTCTAAGAGTTCTCCGAATTATTTCTCTGTTGTATTCTCTTTTCTCTTCTCCAATTCAATATTAACACGCAAGAATGACAGAAATATAGGGATGAAAAATATTCACACACATACACACACACGCACCACAAACACATACACATACACACACACCCACATATATATATATATATATATATATCAAAGGGTGAGAAAAGGCGTTGGTAACAACGATGTTTACTTATATTGAACGAAAATGAGTTGGGAATAATGTGTATACTACTGTCAAAAATTGTGACAAAATACGAAGACCTAATTTTTTGACGAAAAAGTGAAGTTGACCAATGCATGTGTAATAATTTTAACAAATTTTTCTCTTCCTTGAATTAAAAAAAATGTTTTCATACATTTTCAATGTTAAAGGGAAAGTTTTGCAATCCATCTTTAAAGAATGTCGGTAATAAAAGGGGAGTTGTTTTGGTTTGGTTTTATGGCATGTCAACTATTTAGGTTATTTAATGCCAAACCCATGTTTATACATATAAACAGTTATATTTCAAACAATTCAGTTTAGTATAAGCATAGTTTATTTTTGTTTACACTCAGTTAAATGTCAAAACAGTTCAATAAATAGTATCTTTTGTTCTAGAAGTATCTAGAACGATCCTCTGAGTAACTTCAAGATCAAAAGACAGAGAAATTAACAACAACAACAACAACACTCATTTTTTCGTGTTTACACATTTTTAATTATTATATTTTACAGCATAGAAAGCGCAAATTTTTTCATAAAAATATCTTTTGAAATTCTCATGTGTCTTATATGCTATATGAATTAAAAAAGATATATTTTGTTTTCTTTCATTTAAATATAGAAATATAGGGATGATAGTATTTATAAAGTTTTTAAAGGCTTGTGCTCTTTTTTCCATTATTTTTCGTTTGATTATAATCACGGCTCGTTTAACCAACATCCCATCTCATTAATATAGCCTAAATTGTACCATTCACTAATAATTTTACTAGTTACTATTTTTTTCTTGATTTACCCAGCTAAAATCGGGGTGCGTCTTATACACCCGTGTGTCTTATATGGCGTCAAATATGGCAGTAGTATTTTTGAGCTGGTTCAGTTGTATATATATATATATATATATATATGTATCTATGTATTTTGATGATCCGGACTCTCCTGAAAGTTTTTCGGTTGTTATTGAATGGATGATCCTCTATCATGCGTTAGAAATAATAGTTGGCCAGCCCTATTGACAGAGTTTAGAACATGCTGACTGTATCTTACATCACTTTTTGAATGTTAAGTATATGACACTAAACTGCATTCGGGCGTGACGCTCCATTTTTGAAGCTCTTAGAAGTGCAGAGAACTTCATTGCCGTTACTGTCATGTCCACTCTAAACTGGTTGGGTAGTAGTATGTAGGGTCCGATCAATGGGTCAAATAGATCTATTTGAAAAGTACTAGTACATGATACCATGTAACTATATGCAAATTATTAGTATCAAGAATAATTACTTGGGGCTATAATTTTTTTTACTAAGGATAATTATTATTATTAGTTACTCAGAAACATATATTTGTTTGCAAATAATTTTTATCAGATTGGAATTCTTGAAACCATATAAATTTATGCAAACACATGATTATTAAATATAGAAATGACTGCATAAACTTTTAGCATTTGACAGAAATAGATGAAACTATACATCTATGTAAAATTTATTTGTATTAGAAATATGTGCAAACAAAGTATATTAAAGATCAATGGAACACAAAAAAATGGTTACAAATATATCAAATTTTTGCATTAAAGAACCCATGAAGATTTGATATGCCATTTAACAAATAAAACAAATAAAACAATTGAACAAGATTTCGGCATTGAATAGCCATTAAAGCGTTGATAGGTGATTAAAACAAAAAAAAAATCAAACAAAAGGATTTGAATTACGTATAAGAAGTTGATATGCCGTTAAACAAAGAAAAAAAAGGAAACGGACCCCTAAACTAATTAACCAAAAAATCACATGAATTAATCAAATTTCGACTTTAAATTACTCATAAGGAGTTGATATGCCGTAAAACAAACGAATACAACGGACCAACAACAACAAAATATTAATTTTAGGCATTAAACCACTCATAAGGATTTGATATACCAATAAACTGATTAACGAAACACAATCAAAAGAATCAAATGTTGGCTTTAAATTACTCAAAGGGAGTAGATATGCCGTTAAAAAAATTAACGAAGCGGACCCCAAACTACAAAAACATTTCGGCATTAAACGATACATAAACATTTGATATGCCATTAAACTAATTAACCAAAAATCACACAAATGAATGAAATTTCCTCTTTAAATTACTCATGAGGAGTTGAAATGCCGTTAAACAAATCAACAAAACCCAAAGCATACCTTATAACCATTCTGTCGGTAAAAGACAAATATAGATATATAAAGCAACATTTTATTTTAATTTGACCCACATAGGTCAATAGTGAAATATTTTTATACTTGTATCTCAATTTTTGATTCGTTCTACCCTGAATCCCACCATCTTTTTTCACTGACATCCCAGCGTTTTCCTCGGAGCGATTTTCTTGTTGAAGTGGAAGTTAGAGCTATTCATGACATTCTCATTAGGCTCCAAGCAACACCTGGTGATTAGGAGCTCTGTCCATATCTGGTCTATAATAATTGCCTCAGGATAATGCAGAGATATTTCTCAAGATATGCTCAGAATGTTCACCTGAGGGAAAAAAGACGTGTAATGTAGACAAACTTGTAAGTTGAGCATTCACTGAAAGCAGATTGCACATCTGCTCATAACTCACTGTATTTAAGATGAAAATCTGCAAATTTCGTGTTTGCGATTCTGAGATTTATATTATTATTTATTCAAATTATAACTATTTAGAAAGTCGTCGAATACCAGAAAATGCTCAAATCCAAACGATTCCATGACTCCAGTCACATTCTGCGGATTCTTGGGAAGGGAATTTTTGCTTAGGGTAGGGTAAAGGGTCTTTGTGTTTTCATTGACAAAAAATTGTACTTCCAGTGACACTGGTAAAAAAATGGTGTCCAGTAATTGATTTTACGTAGGTGTAAGAAAGGAGACAATATCATATGTTTAATCTGACAGAACAATTTCAAGGGACTAATTATTTGATATTAGGTCTATTTGTAAAGGTCCCAGAAGGGCTCGTAGCAAAGCAGTGAGTGGTACGGAGAACCAAATCGGTGAACCAACTGCAAACTAGTGCAAAAAGAATATAAGACTAAACACCACTGAGTGGGGAAAGTGATCCACTGGGAATAGTGCAAAAAATTTAAATTTGACTATACGATATTGTGGCACAGACACAACCCCTAATCCGTCCTGTCACCATAACAATTCTTTTGCGTCTTATCTATTTTTGCTTTGACATAGTTTGTCCTTATGACGTTATTTCATTCTGCTATAACAATAGATTCAGTTTCTGTTTTAAAGTGTCCCATTCTTAACCATGTCCAAGGCTTCTCATGTGGGGATTCGCTTACATGTTGCTTGAAATATCCATACAGTTGTTTTTCTTCCCCTTCCTTTTTTCTGGTTATTTTTGTTCTCTTGATCCTTGTATTGTATTGTATCCATGTGTTGTATTCATCAGGTTTATTTACACTTTCTTATGTAGTCTTCGAGTCGTCGAGTCAATGCATCAACGCTATCTTCAATGCTGACGAATCCTTTTCCTCCTTATTTTTTGACACAATATAGCCTGCCTATGTTATCTGTGGGATGTAAGGTCGTATGCATCGTCATTACTTTTCTTCTGTTTTTTTTTATTATTGAAGTCTTCTCTCGTCCTCTTTAAGTTGGCCCCGACTATCTTATGAAGTGGATAATCTAGGTATTCTTCACTCTGATAAGATTTCTGCTATATGTTTGGTTTCGAGTAGTTTTCTCGTTCTCCTGAGATATACTTTTTTTTTTCTTTCATCCCCCACCTGTTTGATGCTGTCTGCTTCCAATAAACCTAAGTATATGTAATTTTCCTTTTCTCTCTGAATTATGATTTTTTCTTGATTTGGTAGTTCCTTTCGTAATTTGTCGTTTGCCGCTTCTTGTTATTATGGCACATTTCCTCTGCCAAATTCCATCCCGATATCTTGGTTGTATATTCTTATTGTTTGTTATAGGCTTTCCAATTCTCATTCATTTTTAGCTCACAGTTTGACATTACGTGGTTATATTATTATTATCATTTACTCATTAGAGTTTTTCACATCAGTTTTAGCTGATGGTCTTTCACTGGAGTTTGAACGACAGCAAGTCTCCCGGAATCTTCTCTGTATTCTGACCGTTCTCAATAATGCTACAGTTTTGGTGGTCTCCATCCGTCCTCTAGCTTCCAAGTTCTCCAGTCCCTTTATTAACACTTTAGTTACTGTATCAAAAGCGCTGATTACAATTGGTATAATTCTCACCTTCATGTTCCATAGTTTTTTCAATTCCCCAGCAAGGTCAAAGTAATTGTCCTTCTTTTCACATTCTTTCAGTTTTATTCTGTGGTCAGCCGGGACAGCAAATTCAACAATTTTTTCAAATTCCCTTTTTTTTTTGTTGATTATCATTAGGTCTGGTCTTCTGGCCGAGACTAGGTGATTAGTCTGTATGTTAAAGTCCCATAGGAGTTTTTCATCATCTAGGTCAGATGCTGGGTTGTGCATGTACCATTTATTTGTTTGGTCAAATTTAAATTTCTTCCTCATCTCCAGTGGATCACCTTACCGACCTAGTCATGTCTAATCTTATACTCTTGAGCTGATTTGCTGCATTCGCTTATTATGAGATTGATGGTTTCATCTATTATTATTATTATTATTATTATTATTATTACGTTGATGATTCAATTTCCTCTTATACTTTTAGTTTCTTATTGTCTTTCATTTAGTCTTTACCAAAAACATAGATTTAGGGAAGGTAGGGATTATACGTATTCTTTTCTTTTTTTCTTTTTAGTATTTCTTTTGGTTTTTATTTGAGCTGCACTGAAAAAAGCAATTTTTTAAAAATTTCGTATCCACTGGGAATGCCATGTATAGTTTTAATTTGTTTATCTGTTCATATCGTGATCATAGCCTGGGGTCCTACTATAATTGACAGTGTTGGTTTTATGGTGCTACATTTTTCGAACTTCTATTTCGAGGTCTCTGTGTTTGCTTATATTATTGTGCTCTTTGACTGATATGTTATTATCTGTAGGTACTGATATATCAATAAGACGACACGTTTTTTCTTTTATTGTCCGTAACCGCTATATCTGGTCTATTGCTCTCTGTTTTTGTCTGTGACAATTATAAAATCTCAGAAAATAGTTGCTTCTTTGGTTACTGTTATTGATTGTAGTTGGTGTTATTATTACTTACTCATTAGAGTTTTTCACATCAGCGTCAGCTGATGGTTTTTCTCAGGAGTTTAAGTGACAGCAAGTCTCCTCAAGTTTCCAGGAATCTTCTCAGTATTCTGACCGTTCTCAATAATGTAGTAGTTTGGATGGTCTCCACATGTCCGGCAACTTCCAAATCCTCCAGTCCTAACGCACAAATTACAATTGGTATAATTGTCACCTTCATGTTCCATAGTTTTTTCAATTCCCTAGTAAAGTCATTATTATTATTATTATTATTATTATTATTATTATTATTATTATTATTATTATTATTTACTCCTTTAGAGTTTTTTACATCAGTGTGAGCTGATGGTTTTTCACTGGAGTTTGAGTGACAGCAAGTCTCCTCAAGTCTTCAGGACTCGTCTCCGGATTATTATTATTATTATTATTATTTACTTCGTTCTTCACAGGTTAATCCCACCGTCGTTGGCTGGTGGTCTTTTACAGGAGTTTGTTTGTGCAGCAAGTCACCTCCAATCTCCGGGAATCTGGCCATTTTATATAATGCTATAGTTTTGATTGTTTCGATTCTTCCTCTGAACTCTGAAGTTCTTCCAGTTCCCGTTCGAAGGTTTTGGAGACCGTTCCAAGTGCACGAACTACAACTGGTGACACCGTCAAATTTTTCATATCAGTTCCAACTCGTGTGTTTTTTCCTGAATTCTGAGAGACAAGGAATGAGCTTAGATCCCCTGATCACTTCTAAATATTTCAACTGATTTTAGCAATGGTCCATATGGTCTCAATTCTTCCTCTAATTTTCATCCAGTCCCTTTTCCAGGTTTTGGGGGACTACAGCAAGAACTCCAACAACGATTAGTACCAGTGTCACCATGATCCACATTTTACGGGTTTCTGGGAAGGTATAGGTATTTTTTAGTTTTTGCTTTCTTTTATTTTAACTCTGTGATCCACGTAAACTTCAAAATCAAATAGCTGATAAGATCTTTTCTCATTGTTGATTAAAACTAAACTTGGTATTATAACGGTGATTTTTCACTGACAGCAAGTCTTCTTGAGTCTCCACGGCTCCAATTACGGTTGATATCACCGTCACCCTCCAATTCCTCTATTTTACAGTTCTGTGGAAAAATAAATGTATTTTTTTCGGTTTTATGCTTTATTTTATTCATACTCTGCGGTCCATTACAAAGGCAAATCCACCAGATTGTATGTTCTTTTCTTAATTAACACTCAGTCTGGTCTTATCATTATTTTAATCATTGCCAATTCTTCAAACCAGCTCTAATTGGTGTTTATTCACTGAAGTTTGAATGACAGCCAATTTTTTCAGGTCTCGAGGACTCTTCTAAATATCCTATTTGATCTTTAAAGTCTGGTTTTTCTTGATTCTTCCTCTGATCTCCAGTTTCCAAAGTCTTTGACGAGGTCTTTGGATTATAATTATTATTTCTTTCGAGTATTTCAAACCATCGTTTACTGATGGTTTTTCACTGGAGCCTGTGTGATAGCAAGTTTCCTCAAGTCTCCAGCTCACTTAGTATTTTGGCTGACGTCAACACTGCGGTACTTGGAATGATTTTGGTGCGTCCTCCGATTTTCAGTTCATTTTCCTTCTCCTAACCAAGCTGTGGGGATCGTTTCATGCGCGTCAATTACAGCTGATATCACCATCACTATTATGTTCCATAGGTTTTTTAACTGTTATTATTTCACTCCAGACAGTGTTTTCATATCAATATTAATTAATGGTATTTCACTGGAGTTTAAGTGATAGCAAGTTTCCTAAAGTCTTCTTGAATCTTCCGACCGATTTTTACAGTACTCTTATTTGGATTCTTTCCATTATTTTCTAATCATCAATTCATCGAGTAACTTTTCCAGGTTCTTGAGCTCCAGCAATAATTAGAATAAATATCACCTGGTTCCACAGCCTTTTCAGATTTCTACAAGATATTATAAATATTTCTTTGTGAGTTTTTACACATGTAATCTTGTATTTGACGGCATATAAGGCGCACTTTTCTTTTATTAAAAATATCTTTTAAAATTCCCTTCCCCTAGGTCTTATATGCCATATGTAGGTTTAAGATTTACCTGGCAACTCCTATTAGCTTAGACATTAGAGTAACTTTCATATATCTATTGTCATTATTTAAAAGGTTATTATGCTAATCAAAATTCCCCTGCGTCTTCTAAGTATCTAATTCTATGTTAGAAGTTCTGACGTCTGGATAACCATAATTCTTTTTTTTTAACTCCAGTTTCCCTCGTCTTCCTGACCCCAGCATATTTGAAATTGTTCCAAAAGCTTAAGTTATGGCGGGTATCACTAATTAATCATTTAGAAACCTTACAAAAGGAGTTGGTACAACTTCTGCATATTCAAATGTCGTACACAAAAACAAAAATCTAATCTTAGTTCAAAGCTTCAAATTTCTATGCTTTTCCTTCCAGATCGAATG
>OY757909.1:36106259-36148759 GCA_963585895.1 Sepioteuthis lessoniana
TGGATGCTATTAAATATATATGAAATTATATTATTATACATATTTATATGGCATTAAATATATATAAAAACTGATATATATATTTTTTTATTTTTTTTATTTTTTTTTATAATAGCTCTCTTACAGATACTGAGCACGCTCCAAATTATACTGCATTTGGTCTGCTACAAACCCACCAAGTGAGATAGTAATAACCATTTATATATATATATATATATATATATATATATATATATATATATATATATATGTATATATATATATATATATATATATATATATATATATATATATATATATATATATATAAACGTGGAAAAACTCATCAAACCAGCATTTGGCAATGATAAATCTATTTTAGTTGGCCACTCCATTCGAGAAACGAACTTCTTCAGATAGCCATCACTCAATGGAGAGAAAAATATTAGAAAAATAATCTTTCAATGGATTTTTACTCGTTTAAAAAATTAATAAATAAAGACAGAAAGATAGAAGGGGACAAAAAGATATGGGCTTGAAGTTGGTGTTAAAACCGAATGTAATATCATTGTTTGGTGTCATGTATCCTTTTTTATCTGAAATTTGTTTTAAAACCAGACTCACAGACCCTTCAGCAGCTAAAATATTGTTAATAAATTAAGCTGTTTTATTTTGAGAAAGAAAATCATTTTTTTTATTTATATCGGAAAACGTGGTGATAAACGCTCTTATTAATATACAACTTATCGTTTGTTTCAAGAGTTTTTAAGATTTGATTTTATTTCAATTTAAAATTTTGTTTTTACTTAAGTAAAGACAAGATTTTAAATTGAAATTTAAAATTTTGTCTTTACTTAAGTAAAAACAAAATTTTAAATTGAAATAAAATCAAATCTTGCCCCATAAGTAAAGTGCTCGTCAATTGTCTGGGAGATTGAGATTCAATCTCAGGTCAAGTCATGCCAAAGACTTAAAAATGGGACTTGATGCTGCCTTGCTTACCACTCACCATTACAAGGTATGGATCAAGGGTAAAGTAGAGGTATCCAGGGAATGGAGAAGCCCCCTCCCCTACACCTCAGTGAGTTGCTATTGAACAGAAGGCCCTCGGGTCATCCTCGACTAAAGCCGCTATTATTATCATCATCATTATTGGTTTGGTTTCTTTTTTTAATGGCATATCAACCTTCGTAGGTTATTTAATGTCAAAGCCATTTTCCTAGAACAGTAGGGATAATATTTAACGCAGAGCTGGGAGGATTGGAGGGTTTATATCTTTCCCGAGGGTATTTGCCCGAAAGTGAATATAATAGCGTGACTGGAGTACCAACTCGTTTTATACGATTCGCTTTAACCATTTCACCACGAGGACCCCCCACCATTATTATTGTTACCGTTATTGCATCAATGATCATATCAATAGTTATATTGATATCATGAAATTTATTCTACTATTTTTTTCACAATGAATTTATATACTATTAACCTTTATCATATGAGTTTAAATCTATTTTCATGGTGGCATTTAACCATTAGTTTATTACGTTTATTTGATAGATGCCGAGTAAATTTATAGCTCATGATACTTATTTTAAACACACACACACACACACACACACACACACACACACACACACACACACACACATATATATATATATATATATATATGTGTGTGTGTGTGTGTGTGTGTGTGTGTGTGTGTGTGTGTGTTTAAAATTAGTATCATTAGTTATAGATGTACAACCTATCTATCAAATAAAAATTTACTAGCTATATATATATACATTCGGAGTTAGTTGAATCCCTGATGCTGACACGCTTTGAAACAACGATGATGATGATAATGTATCAGTCGATTCCAAATTATACCCGTGGTTAGAGTGGAGGGATCTGGACCTTGTGGTAAATGGTCCAAGTGGCCCCTTAAGTCATCCGCTCAACCATCCCTTCCATAAAGCTTAAGATAAGAAGTCATAACTAGCATATATTACAGTATTAGATATCTGCACATGTTTCTTCATAATAGCCAATATATATATATATATATATATATATATATATATATATATATATATATATGTATATATATATATATATATATTCAGTTAATCAGTAAGTTAGTTTCAAAAATGGTTTTGTAAAATTTTATTTGTAGACACCGCAATGATATCTTTAAACAATTCATTTTCAGTAAAATTTTCAACACTATTCAAATCGAGTATTTCTTGGTTCTCCAATTTATCCGCTTTCTTTTCCCAGTTCTTGGGGTCTTTTCCTTGGACATAAGCTACCGTTGGTACCATCGTCTCCTTAATGTTCCCTATTTTTTTCAGCTAATGTAATAAACAATATATCAAACAGACATAACTCTGAATGTGCAAATAAATATTCAAGGTTTGGTCTGGTTTAATGGTATATCAACCTTCATATTATTGAATAGCACAGACATTTTTGTAGAAGAACAACAGCGTTACTATGCAACCCATAGTTCGTAGGGTTATAAGAGGGTTCGTACCATTCCTAAGGATTCATGAGAGTGAACGTAATTGTGCGACCGGATTTCGAACATGTTTACTATGATGTCACAGTCCTGCACAATGGCTATTTCGCCGAGGGGACTTCAAATATTAAAGGAAGTGACGAGCAGCAATCCTTGGAAAAAACATATTCAACAAAGACTTTTTTAAATAACTAAAAATAAGAAAACAAAACAAAAGTAGTTTTAAAATTGATTACATTCATTGCTGTATAAATTCTGAAAACAAAATTAATTAGCAATTGATCTAATTATAAAGAAAACACAAAATGCTATTATTAGGAACAACTTATGCAATTATTAAGAAAACACAAACAATAAGAAATAATTATGATTATAACGAAAATGAAATATAAAAAAAATTAGAATTTATTAGCAGATTTTAAAAAAATATTTAATGATACATCTCTCTCTCTCTCTCTCTTTCTCTCTCTCTCTCTCTCTCTCTCTATATATATATATATATATATATATTCATAGAAGATAAATTATAAGAAAAAGGGAATAATAATGATCGCCATTATTTCATATTCATAGCAGCCAAGTAGATATCAAATCCTTCTTTTTTTAATGGCATATCAAAATCCGTGCCTTATTTAATGCCAAAGTCATCCTTGTAGAAGAACAGTAGTGATACTATTTAACCCATAACTGAAGGGATAAGAGAATCCATGCCTTTCCCAAGGGTATTTATCTGAAAGTGGACGCATTAGCGCAAGTGTAATTCAGAGTTGCAATCTACGATCTCGAAATCGAGTAGTTTAGCCATAAGGCTATGGGGACTCCCCCATTTCATTTTCAACCCTTGATAAATCAAAAGTTGAACTCTAGTGGAAAAATTACTTTAAACTTTTCCGTTTCCATAACTTGGCACACACAAACATATATATTGTCATCCACAGACAAAGCTGTTTCGTTCTATCAGAGCTCTTCAGTGTGGCTAGACAGGCTAGATTCCCGAAGCTGGGATCGAAACCCGGTTGACTCAAAGGCTAATCTAAGATTCTACTCCTCAGCCACGAGGAAACTAGTGCCATCGAAGGAAATTTAAACGCTTATGTATCACATTTGTTTTTGTTTACATATATCCGCTTAACGGCTACCGAGAGCTGGATTCATATGAAGAGCCTTGCATTACGCTAGTTGCAACCATATATATATATATATATATATATTGGCTATTATGAAGAAACATGTGCAGATATCTAATACTGTAATATATGCTAGTTATGACTTCTTATCTTAAGCTTTATGGAAGGGATGGTTGAGCAGATGACTTAAGGGGCCACTTGGACCATTTACCACAAGGTCCAGATCCCTCCACTCTAACCACGGGTACAATTTTGAATCAACTGATACGTTATCATCATCAAATCCAAGCGTGCCGGCATCACGGATTCAGTTGACTCTCTCTCTGTCTCTTCTATCAATACACTTGGAAAGACGTCTAGGAGACATCTTGTGTCCCCACAAACCTGATCAATGCAAGTTTATGTTGGTCGGCTGACGCTGGTGTGACCATGAGTAGAAGTCCATCAGAAAAAGTCACTTTTGACTTCGTCCTTACTTCCCCAACAATATCCAGCATGTCTTGCTTAGATTGTTTGTGAGATGAAAAGTAAAGAGCCTAACAGCAGGTATTTTATAGGATGCTATTTCTATGTTTAAAAAACAAAAACAGCACGGATTGTAACGCTACGGTTCTCAAATAGACGTTTGTATTGCTACGACACCACGTTTCTCAGAAGACTCTTGTATTACTACAGTGCTACATAAACATTTCTATCACTATAGTTCTAACGGGTCTATGAGTATAGCACTACGCTTTAAGTTTCAGTAGAACCCCCGTTGTAACCTCGCCTTGAGAAAAAGTGACAAGCACACAAAACTTCGTCTGTTCTTTATCGTTTCATAAGACGTTTGTTTGCTACCAACGCCGACAAAAGAGGAACAGAGTGTGAAAATAAGTCAACTGCGTATGGTTTGGTTTCTTTTTTAATGGTATATCAAACTTTATAGGTTATTTAATGCTGAAGCCATCCTTGTAGAAGAACAGCAGTGTGACTATTTAACCCATGGCTGGGAGGATAAGAGGGTCTTTCCCAAGGGTATTTCCCAAGGGTATTTGTCCGAAAGTGAGAGTAATAGCGCAACTGGAGTTCGAACTCGTTTACTACTATTCCGCTGTTCATCGCTTTAATTATTACACCACAAGGACACCCACTCTACTGTGTTTGATAAACAATGAGAAATAAACCATGGTGAGCAGAGAGAGAACAGACACAGATTTTGATATTATCCTTCTCGTTTTCTGTTGTAGTTCTGGCACGTGCTTGCTCGATGTTCTTTTTTTTACATCTTCCCGGAGGGTGTTGAATCCCATGGGTGCTGTCATTTTCCGCCTGTCTTCATATCTCCATGGCTAGTGTCCACTTACTTTCTGTTTCTCTTTTTAATTCCGTGTCCTCCTTAACAACACTTTGGGTTTCTTTCAGCCAACCCGACCCTATCACCGATTTCCTGCTGATATAGTTTTGTTTCTAGTCCGGATATCCGCTTTTATCTCTACCTAGACCTGGGGACCCCACCACGTTCACCTTCCTATTCACTTCTCCCCTACCATCATGCCTCTCTCTCTCTTTGTCTCTTTGACTGCCCCGAATCTCTGTACCATATGTGTCCATCCTTTTCATTGTCATATGATGGACCTCTAAATCTAACAACTATTAAATAATCAAACGGAGCTTTTAATTATTTTAGCAAAGTATTCTTGCGTAGTTTCCATCTAGCTTTAGCGTTCATTTAGTGTAACCATACAATAGTACTGACACGGCTTCAGTTTGGAAGAAATGCCATTTTCTTTTATCGGAGAGATCAGATTTCCTTAGGGCCGATAATCTATCGATAGTAGTTCATGACTTTTCGATGCTTGTGTTGATACTAATTTCGGTAGATAAAGTTTTTTTGCAAACGAGGTATATGAATTGATCAATTAATTTCAAAATCTTACCATTTAATGAGGTGACACAATCTTGATTAAAGCACATGAACATGAAGAGGCCAATGCCACTTGCTCCTTGCTCCAGGCTATGCCGTAGACATTCAGATTGAGCAGATTTATTTACAAGAAACTCTAGATCGTTTGTTTTGGATGTCTGTTTTAAGTGAGAGATTTCCCTGCTGAAGATTGAAGAATGGATCAGACGAAACGTTGTATGAAGTACATCAAGCACAGGGGAAAACGCTTGTATTCATCCAGACAATTCCTGGAATGTTTCGAAATTTTTATACATAGGTAGACATTATTTCTTCTGTATTTTTTGCTAAGGGGGTTACCAGTCCTGCAGAAAAAAATGGCCCCTTTTGTTGTATAGCAGGCCATTTTGATAAAATCATATTAGCAGCAATTAAGATAGACCCTTTTTTTAATGTTTATTGCCACTGGTTACCAACAGAGATACATCAAAAGAAAAGTGGTGGTTTTTCGTGACCATCAAACAAGTTTGCGCTTGACAACGTTACTAGATGATAAAAATAAACAAACTTTTCAGCTGCTACTAATAGAAAATAACACCTTTCTTTGACCACCTTCTGTTTTTCGTTTTTTTTTTTTTTTTCATTTTAGTTTCCCCGGTCAGTTGGGGATGTAAAATACATCGACTGCTTCTCTGCAGAGGGTAAGACGTCCCATCACTATGAGTTTCCTGGATATGACACTAAACAATATGATAGTGAGGTTCCAGTAATGCTGGAGCTTTAGGGAATACGGAATACCCCTTCATTGCCATTGCTCTTGGGTTCATTCTATCCCAGACTGGTAGCGGCTGATAGGGACATATCTATAGCTCAAACTGAACTAAACTGCGTACTTATGCGAACCGAATTGTTTGAAATGGAACTGTTTCTGTATGCGTGACTGAAATAATTAAAATAGAACTGTTTGACTAAATTGAATAGCTTGAAATAGAAATGTTTTTGACAATTAACCTGTGTACTTATGTTAAACTGAATTGTTTGAAATAGGACTGTTTATTTGTATAAAAATAGATTTGGCATTAAATAACCGATAAAGGTTGATCTGCCATAAAACCTAAACAAACGAACAAACAAATTTACGTTTTGGTCTGATAGACAGTATGAAAGAAGCAAAAGAAAATTAGGTTAGTCTAAAATAATGAGTAGTAAAATAATACTTCGACTTTGTGTTGAAGATCCTTTTCTATTGTCTTTTTTGTGACAGCTACGATATATCTACAGTGGAAGATTCTTAGAACAATTTGTAATTGATAGTAAAAGTGATAATGCTCCTTAACGGGGCAGAAATATAATCTATCTCACCTTGGAAATATCATAACAGTTTAATGGAAAGGCAAGTTCGAATCAGAGAGTAAGCTGTTTGCTTTTCTTTTTGCGCTAAAGACTGAGAGAAAAGTATGAATCATTTATCTCCCACACCTATAGGCATGCTAACTATTGGAACCATGCATTTAGTTCGTAAAAAAAATTTCAGAAATCAAACCAACTCTATTAAAATTTTGTTCTTGTGTCGCACCGTGCTCGGTGGGGAGGAGTTGGGTAAATAATCTTGCCCCTTTGTAATAAAGTATTGACGTCAGCATGAAAACAAAGAAGCATTGGAACAAAATATAACTGTTTTGTTCGTGCACATTCTCACAGTATCTCTCTATCTATCTCTGTAGGGGTGTCCGCGTGGTGTAATTGTTAAAGCAATGAACTGCAGAATCGTAGTAAGCGAGTTCGAGATCCAATCGTGCTATTATATTCACTTTAGGACAAATTTCCTTGGGAAAGGTATGAGCCCCTTATCCTCCTTACTATGGGTTAAACAGTACCACTACTGTTCTTCTTGGAGAATAGCTTTGGCATTAAATAACCTACAATAACCTGTTTCATTTCGTCTCATGCCAGCTATGAGTAAAGAGTACGGCGAATTGGATTCTTAAGACTTGGTAAGGTAACCAGTTTAGGAGAAGGATATCTCTGAATTTGAACGGTCTGTACACTGCTCCAAATTGACTTGGTAGCAGATAGGTTGGGTAAATAAATATTGTAATGCAGTTATATATAATCTTGTATTTTTTGAATTTTTTTAACTTCATTTCTTGTCAGTTTATTTGATCTAAATATAATTTTACTGACAGGTATAATAGAGATAGTTGCGTACCTAGTGGGAGAGAAAAGTTATCCTTCCTTAATCTGTAATCTAGAATTTGGGGCCATACATGACAAACATGAATTAGAGTGAAAACAGCAATGATTGTTTTACCAATACATACGTAGTTCGTTTAGTGGCGAGTCGAATATGTCCCCTCCTTTCTAAGCAGAGGGGTAAGGCCTTTCAATAAAAGCAGCCATGGTTATGACACTAAACTTCATCCAATAATACGTCTCAAGTTCTTAAGGTCTTGGGACTGAGAAGTACGCCTACATTGCTATTACTCCCAGGTCCACTCAGACCCGATGTGGTTCTCATTTATTGGTTAAATCAATCTGTTTTGAAATTATCCGTATTCAACAGAACAGTGTACCCAGCCCCCAAAAAGAACCATTAAGAAACAACCACAAAACATGCAAATAAAAACGTATAATAAAGGCAATTCTCTAACCTCTTGGCACAAAATAACCCAAGACAGTAAATTGAATTACCATGACCAGAAAATCTGGCAAACACTTGCGCACCACAAACGGAACCACTAGAAAGCTGTTTCAACCTTATGAGGTCTCATCAGCAGTATATACCGTGGTTCCGTATGTCACACGCAAGTGTTTGCTGGATTTTCTGTTCATGGTAATTTAATTCACAATATAATACCTCAACTTAAAAAAATGTAGGCCCAGACAGGTTTAGATACTTTGAAAATCAATAAATCGATTAATCAACTCACACATGCATGTGTAGCTCTATAGCCCGTGACCTGCCTAGTCACGCCGGTGAGTCGATGTTTCCCCCCTGTTGTATTTACTTTTAAAAGATCTATCGGTCGCTAGATCTTGTAGAAACTATAAAAGCCTCTGGTCAGCTCCACAAAGAAAAAAATAACACTTAGAATACATTTTGTGGGATGTGACCTGTGTTATGTCACTTTCTAGCCTCGTAAGTGGAGCCTAACTCAGTTGTTTATAGTCTTCTAGAGACTAATCAAAGTGGACAATAGGTGGGGGATGAAACCCGGCCATGTAGCACAACAGTCACTGCCTTGGTCAGCAATTGGTCTGTTAAACTAATGACGACTACCTTTAGTATATGGACCGCTGACTTCCAGAAAAGAAAATCGCTTCTCCGACGTAGATTTTCAAATGATATACTTCTCTATAGAACGCTGATCTTTCTAAAGCCAAAGTTTATTACGGACATTAAAAGGGGATATTTTTCATTCCCATCTTTTTCATTCCATTCTTTTCCTAATTTAAAAACTGCCGACGTCGCTGACATCTTTAACAATCCTTTTAATACTACTCTCCACTCATATGTACATACATACATATATGGTATGCTCATCCCCATACATATCCATAGAGGTACGCTCGCGCTTACATGCATTTACATATATTGACGCAGCGCCTATGCGCACAGACACTCATATAGAAATACTTGCATCTAAACACATACTCATTTAGCAACACTTGCATCTAAACACATACTCATACAGAAACACTTGCATGGAAACACATAGGCATAAAGGAACACTTGCATCAAAACACATACTCATATAGAAACACTTGCATCTAAACACATACTCATACAGAAACACTTGCATCGAAACACATAGTCATAAAGAAACACTTGCATCAAAACACATACTCATATAGAAACACTTGAATCTAAATACATACTCATTTAGAAACACTTGCATCTAAACACATACTCATACAGAAACACTTGCATCGAAACACATAGTCATAAAGGAACACTTGCATCAAAACACATACTCATATAGAAACACTTGCATCTAAACACATACTCATACAGAAACACTTGCATCGAAACACATAGTCATAAAGGAACACTTGCATCAAAACACATACTCATATAGAAACACTTGCATCTAAATACATACTCATTTAGAAACACTTGCATCTAAACACATACTCATACAGACACACTTGCATCGAAACACATAGTCATAAAGGAACACTTGCATCAAAACACATACTCATATAGAAACACTTGCATCTAAATACAAATATATTGTGGTACCTAAATATGTTCACCTGGGAAGCAAAGGGCTTATAATATCACAATATACATATCTATCCTTTTTCTGCTTCTTTGCTTTTCCTATTTACGTTCATCTTTATCTATTCCCCCCTTCTCTCCTCCTCTCTCTCTTTATTTCAGTCCCAGTTATGTCTAATATAAGAGTTGGGCTAACCAGGAATCATCGAGCAATTTCAACTTATTAAGTTGTTATTTACTTAGCTTAGCTTAACTTTGTTTGACACAAGACCAGGGTTTTAATACACTCGGACTAACAGCCGTCTGCTCGTCTAGCCCACTTACCTTTTTACCAGGTGATGAGCACTAGTCGAATGATTAAGTTGTTTACGATGGAAAGCGATAAAAAAAACATCGAACAAACAAAGCAACTCCCAACAAAAGACACACAAAAATTGCCTGTTATCTTCAAGAAATCCTGATTTTAATTTGTTCACATCAAGTTACCACAGTAACTGCGACTGATTACTGATACTTTGAAATCCAATGAACAATATGGATTAACCCGATCAGATTTTATTTCAGAAGAAATTTTTCTTCCTTAATTGATTAAGAAGAAAATCGTTGGCTGTATTCCCAGCTATAGAAAATTTTATACGCAGCCCTACAAAATAAACTTTTTAAATTACTTATATTAGTATGTAATATTTAGTCTTAATTTATTATGGTCAATATATCAATTTACACGTAGTAATGAAATCTATAAATCTTCTAATTTAATTGCTTAATTAATTATCATAAGCACAATTCACAGATTTGTAAAGAACTGCAATGATTAACGTTCCAATACACGTTGCCATGATAACCTCGTATACAGTTTAGTTTTTTTTCAGCATCAAAAAAAGATTAAACATTTAATCAATCATTACAGGTGAAGCTCAAATTGTTGTATACCACTCATAATGATATCAATCACAACAGTAATACAATACAAACACTGGCGGACTCTTTCGTTTCAGATACGAACGGGTTTATTAATTCCTGACTTCGATCCATGGTGACATGAGGAGAAAGATACAATTCTTAAAAGTCTCTGCTAACCATATTATGCTGACCCCATTCCAACGCGCGGTGCATCTTGTGATGTTTAAGATCTCAATTAATCTCTACCGGTCGAGATCCATAAAACTGAACCGCAACCTCAGCGGTAGAAAACCCAACTCTCGTCTTGAACGGTTGAATACCCAACTACATCTTTCAACGGTCAAAATCCAACTGACGTCTTTTAAAAATCCTCAAACTCTCAGGACCATCTCTTCTGGGTATGACGTCATCCACACTCCAGCCCCATTTCCTGTCTGGGGGTTTATTAAGTCAAATGGTGATTGACATATCCTTTGCGCACGAGCGTAACTGCACCAAATGAGCATGTACCTGTACTAAGAGACTTAAATAGTTTAAAGCTTTACCAAACTGAAGGATAAAATATAAATAACGAAAAATGATTAATATAAAAAAAATCATTCCTTAATTATATAACAAAATAAGCGGAATTTTAAATTAAATAAAAAAAACTACTACAAAATGTTATCATCATTAGAGATTCGGTGGAAGATAGACAATCTAGAATAGCCTGGAAAACAATAAACGAAGTGAGCAGAAGAAAGAACACAGCCAAAGCAAAACTTAAAGCAGCAAACCAACAAGAAAGAATAAAACTGTGGAAACAGCACTTCGAAAACTTACTTGGAAACCCACCAAAAATAACGCATGAACCAATCACCAGAATAATTAGCAAACAATTAGACATTAAACTAGGACCGTTCACACAAGAAGAACTCGACTCGGTTCTAAGAAAAATTAAAAATAGGAAAGCTGCAGGGCTGGACGAAATTCCCCCGGAAGTATGGAAGACCAGACAATTCGACGACATACTGCTCCGACACTGCAACGCAGTATACAATCAAAATCCGATAGATAGATGGATGAAGGGATGCATACTCCCCTTCCCTAAAAAGGGGGACCTCGGATTAGCCAAAAACTACCGAGGCATAACACTTACATCCATAGCTGCCAAAATCTACAAAACCGAATAGAACCCAAAATCGACAACATACTTAGAAAAAACCAAAATGGCTTCCGAAGAAATAGATCCACGACCTCACAAATATTAACCATCCGCAGAATCCTTGAAGGTGTACGGGCAAAGAACCTACAAGCGACATTAATATTTGTCGACTTTACCAAGGCTTTCGACTCCATTCACAGAGGAAAGATGGAACAAATACTACTAGCGTACGGCATACCTAAAGAAACCGTAGCGGCAATAACGATTCTCTATAGAAACACTAAAGTAAAAGTACGATCACCGGATGGAGACACAGAATACTTTGACATTGTAGCAGGAGTACTACAAGGGGACACACTGGCCCCGTACCTCAGTAATCATTTGTCTAGACTACGTACTTAGAACATCGATTGACAAAATCAAAGAGAATGGCTTCGAACTGACGAAGAGAAGAAGCAGAAGATACCCTGCAACAACAATTACCGACGCCGACTACGCCGATGACATAGCGATACTGGCAAATACACCTGACCAAGACGAAACACTTCTGCATAGTTTGGAACGAGCAGCAGCAAGCATAGGCCTCTATGTTAATGCACACAAAACGGAATATATGTGCTATAACCAAACGGGGGACATCTCCACTCTAGAAGGAACCCCACTTAAACTAGTAGACAAATTCACGTACCTAGGAAGCAGCGTCGAATCAACCGAAAAGGACATCGAAACGAGGCTAACGAAAGCATGGACAGCTATCAATAGGCTATCGATTATATGGAAATCAGACCTAACCGATAAAATGAAACGCAGTTTCTTCCAGGCAGCGGTCACATCGATACTGCTATATGGATGCACTACATGGACGCTAACAAAACGGCTGGAGAAGAAACTAGATGGCTATTACACAAGAATGCTGCGTGCAATCCTGAACAAGTCCCGGCAGCAACACCCCACAAGACACCAACTGTACGGCCACCTGCCCCCTATCACGAAAACTATTCAAGTTAGACGAACCAGACATGCAGGACACTGCTGGAGAAGCAGAGATGAACTCATAAGAGATGTACTCTTATGGATCCCCACACATGACCGCGCAAAAGCAGGACGACCAGCTCGAACGTACATTCAGCAGCTATGTGAGGATACAGGTTGTTGTCCTGAAGACCTACCTAGGGCGATGAACGATAAGGAGGAGTGGCGAGAGAGGGTCAGGGATATCCGTGCTGCCAGCACGATATGATGATGATGATATATATATATAAACAGGTTTTGTTGAATACCACGGGTTGTTCCTTTTTTAAATCTTCAAGTGAAGACGTCCAAGTTTTATTTCTTTCGGGTCTAATTGGTAAAGAAAGAAAACCCATATTAGCCCAAACACTTTCAACCATTTTGCTGCTCATCTTCCGGGGTGGGGTTAGATTGTTTTTTTGCAGTGAGTTTCATATTTATTCTCAGTGGCTTTTTTATCTATTATATATATAAATTATAGATGGTGTTTGTTCCTTCCGTTAGGATGGGTGCTTTAGTTGTTGAATAGGATTAATATGTTTACATTTATGGTGAATGCTATTCTATTTATTGAGTTTTTTTAATTTCTTATAGTTAGTGTGCTTAGAAGATTTGTAAACGGTTTTTATTGTTATTTTTTTATGTATGATTTTTGTATCGTTAATTTACCAACTTGATCTAGAAGTAAGAAGACTTGTGAGAAGACTTGAACGTCTTCACTTGAAGATTTTAAAAAAGAAACAATCAGCGGTATTCTACCAAACCTCTTTCGATAACGGTTTGTTGCCTAAGTATACCATATATATATATATATATATATATGTGTGTGCGTATGTATATATATATGTATGTGTGCGTGTGCGTGTGTGTGTGTCTCTCTCTCTGTCTTTTTGTGTGTGTCTGTGTGTGTGTGTGTGTGTGTGTGTGTGTGCAAAGAAAATAAAAAACCTTTTAAAAGAGTTTGATAACGCTTAGAGAATTTATATGCTGACCAGTAAGAGAGTATAAAACTATAAGAAATTTAAAAGCAAATACAGAGATCATGTGATGCTTGGGTTTTCTGTATTATGCATGTTACGCAAAACTTCTAGTAATGAAACAGTATTAATGAGGTGATATTTCAGAAATCTCTTTGCTACTTATATATATATATATATATGTGTGTGTGTGTGTGTGTGTGTGTGTGTGTGTGAGAGAGAGAGAGAGAGAGAGAGAGAGAGAGAGAGAGAGAGATAGAGAGAAAGAGAGAGAAAAAGCAAATAAAATGGAAGATAGTAAAAGAAAAAACTCAGATCAGCATGTTTCGATATTGGGATTGCGTCATTAGCATTAATTTTCTATTTAACAAAAACGAGATGTACACGTAATAGGAGAGAGAAACGAATTATAATTTTTGATTTGATCCATATCTTAATTTTAATTTTGAAATTTCTTGTTCTTTGTTACTTGTCATCTCAAATTCTTTAAATATTAATTTTGTCATGTGTTATAAAAACCAGACAAAACATTGGCTGCATCAGGTTCTTGGACTAAATCTCTTTCTATACAGTATCATTGGATAATAGTGTATTAATTTATTTTATCGGAGACACATTTTCTTAAATCAACGTTTTCCCTATAGAAATACGCCTCGGTTTAATTTTTATTTATTTATTTTAGTTTTTTAATTTTTTATTTAATTCTTTATTTTTCTCATACGGCCGGATTTCATTCAAAATATTCACTATATATCATCATCATCATCATATCGTGCAGGTAGCACGGATATCCCTGACCCTCTCTCGCCACTCCTCCCTATCGTTCATCGCCCTAGGTAGGTCTTCAGGACAACAACCTGTATCCTCACATAGCTGCTGAATGTACGTTCGAGCTGGTCGTCCTGCTTTTGCGCGGCCATGTGTGGGGATCCATAAGAGTACATCTCTTATGAGTTCATCTCTGCTTCTCCAGCAGTGTCCTGCATGTCTGGTTCGTCTAACTTGAATAGTTTTCGTGATAGGGGGCAGGTGGCCGTACAGTTGGTGTCTTGTGGGGTGTTGCTGCCAGGACTTGTTCAGGATTGCACGCAGCATTCTTGTGTAATTGCCATCTAGTTTCTTCTCCAGCCGTTTTGTTAGCGTCCATGTAGTGCATCCATATAGCAGTATCGATGTGACCGCTGCCTGGAAGAAACTGCGTTTCATTTTATCGGTTAGGTCTGATTTCCATATAATCGATAGCCTATTGATAGCTGTCCATGCTTTCGTTAGCCTCGTTTCGATGTCCTTTTCGGTTGATTCGACGCTGCTTCCTAGGTACGTGAATTTGTCTACTAGTTTAAGTGGGGTTCCTTCTAGAGTGGAGATGTCCCCCGTTTGGTTATAGCACATGTATTCCGTTTTGTGTGCATTAACATAGAGGCCTATGCTTGCTGCTGCTCGTTCCAAACTATGCAGAAGTGTTTCGGTTTGGTCAGGTGTATTTGCCAGTATCGCTATGTCATCGGCGTAGTCGGCGTCGGTAATTGTTGTTGCGGGGTATCTTCTGCTTCTTTTCTTCGTCAGTTCGAAGCCATTCTCTTTGATTTTGTCAATCGATGTTCTAAGTACGTAGTCTAGACAAATGATAAAGAGGTACGGGGCCAGTGTGTCCCCTTGTAGTACTCCTGCTACAATGTCAAAGTATTCTGTGTCTCCATCCGGTGATCGTACTTTTACTTTAGTGTTTCTATAGAGAATCATTATTGCCGCTACGGTTTCTTTAGGTATGCCGTACGCTAGTAGGATTTGTTCCATCTTTCCTCTGTGAATGGAGTCGAAAGCCTTGGTAAAGTCGACAAATATTAATGTCGCTTGTAGGTTCTTTGACCGTACACCTTCTAGGATTCTGCGGATGGTTAATATTTGTGAGGTCGTGGATCTATTTCTTCGGAAGCCATTTTGGTTTTTTCTAAGTATCTTGTCGATTTTAGGTTCTATTCGGTTTCGTAGTAGGGCATTGTAGATTTTGGCAGCTATGGATATAAGTGTTATGCCTCGGTAGTTTTTGGCTAATCCGAGGTCCCCCTTTTTAGGGAAGGGGAGTATGCATCCCTTCGTCCATCTATCTATCGGATTTTGATTGTATACTGCGTTAAGGCTTGGTAAAAATATGCAGTCGTCACACTTAGAAAACGTTTCTTTCGTTATCTCTAATAAATGAAAAATACACAAAACACATTTCTAACAAAAAACCTTAAGTCATATTAACACAATGAAATGGCTGGCAAACCTTACGGATCTTAATTCAATCGAAAATTTATAGCCGAACTCCAACCTGTACGGTTGACTTGTCAAGCACCATTTACAAAAGCTGGAAGTAGATTGATGAAAAAATATTGTTTTGCTTTAGTTAAGTTCGTATTTGCAAGAACTGAGGCTGACATAAAAGTCAGGAAAGAGCAACAAAATATCCACGGGTTTTTGTTGTTGGTTTCATGATTTTTATGTTAAAAAAAAGGTTATCAATTAAAACAAATCATTTTAATTAATTTGAGATATGCTTTATGAAGCAAGACTGGCAGTAAAATGAAATCTCTCAGATTTGGGCAAAGTTTTTACTTTTTATAGATTAAAAATACGGAAGAAAAGTTTTTTGAAAGTCCCTCTCTCTGTCTGTCTGTCTGTCTGTCTGTCTCTCTCTGTACACACACACACACACACACACACAAACACATATATATATTTATGTTTATTGTATTGAATAAAAATAACAGACAGTAAAAAAACTTATTGCCTCAACTTTCTAGGGGAAAAAATCATAATTTTCTTAAAAAATACGTTCTCAGAATAAAAGAAAAAGAAAAAATATCTCAGAACATCCTTTCCTTTGATTTGATATTCTAATTTGTGATTAGCCATTTATTAATGATTTTCGCGACAATAAAGGAAACATTGACAAAAATAATCAAGGAAGATAATCATATCCCATGACTGTCTATGCCATTGAAGTTTCATTAAAATTTGTGTTAATGATAAAAAAAATGGTTGTCTTTTCTCTGTTTTTTGTCTAATACTATCTATCTATCTATCTATGGTTAATGTGTGTGTGTCTGCGTGTGTGAGTGTGTGTGTGTGTGGTTCAAGTTCTGTGACAGGATACAGACTGATCATAAAAAACAATTTCAAACATAGGTTGGTCATTCGAAAAGTTCTAAGCTTCATCCATAAATACACCAACACTTCTTATAAAGTTAGCAAAAACCTAATTCAGATTTTTGTCGGAATTTCTGATCAGTTGAGCCATATAAAAGAATTAAATGAGTGCAACAAATCTTAAAATGGACAAAAAGAGAGAACCATATAATCATAAAATACCCGCAAAAGAAAGGAACCCAAGGAAAATCCACGAGGACAGATATTTGCTGAGGATTATCATTCTATGCACATGTGCGAGAGGTTGGCTGTGGAATTGAACCAGGGTAGAGATAGCACAAATGGTGTTGAGGTTGTCCAAAAAAATCAACCACTGATGCTATTCACCATATGGTTTTGGATGATGGAAGTTTTCCTGTTCAGCAGGTAGCTAAGTCCAGAGGCATTAGTTCTATTTTGGTATAGACTGTTTTAATTGAATGAGCAAGCTGTCTGCAAGATGGGTCCAAAGTACATTGGCGGCAGAGTACAAGCTGAAAAGGGTAAACTTTCCCGGAACAATTCTGGATCGCTTCCTTGCTAACCCTAACAATTTCCACCGCTGAATAGAACTTAAAATGAAACCTGAGTTCATCACTTTGAGCCTCAATCAAAGATTCCGAGATAACTGCAAACACAGCTTCTCCATTCCCAAAGAAGTTCAAGCTTTCGGTGTCTGTTGGCTTGATATTTACTTCTGTTTTTTTCTTAATTCTGAAGGCTTACTAGTGTTGGACTACTTAGAAAATAGAAAAATTGTTAATGGACAATATTAAGCATAAAAATCAAGATAACCATATTTACCAACACCTCAGCTCAGGCAGGATTTGACACAAGGTCAATTTTTAAGCGGAGTTTAACAGGTTTGAATTCAGGGTTTTCCTTCTCCTAAACTAGTTGCCTCACCAAGGCTGAAGAACCTAGTCTACCCTATTATTTACCCATAGCTGGAGGGAGAATAATTGGATTCATACCTTTCCCAAGGGTATTAGTGCAATGTGAAATCCAATTAGCCTGGTCCAGGATTTGAACTCGTTTTTCCTTGTCCATTTCCTACGACGATAAAGATTACACCACGGGCACCTACACAAAAATCAAGATGACTGAAGAAAAAAATCATGTCGAAATGCCGCGGTAAGTTGAGAGCAGGTGTGCTCTTGATTGTTAATAACGAGCCCGTACAAACAGCAGTAGCGTAAACCGCCAACTTCATCTTCCAATCGCTAATCATCCCCATTACTCACCGGACATAGCTCAATCTGACTTCTTCCTGCTGCACAAACTCAAATCCCATCCAGATGGTTGCCATTTAGGAAACAATGATGACGTCACAGGCGCTGTGGGGATGTTTTGATGGATCACGATGCCACTTTCTTTTCGTAATGGGATTGAAATGCTTGATCATCATAGGACATAGTGCACTGATATCAAGGGGGACTATACTGAAAGAAAAACGAACCTGTATCATTCTGGATGACTTTTAGAACTTTTTGAACGAACCTTGTCTATATAATTTAACTTCACTGGAATATTCTTACACATTAATGGCTTGCCCAGTCTGCTGGGGCTGTAGAATACACCGACTGCACCTCTGCAGAGAGGTAAGACTCCCCAACGAGTGTCCTGGATATGACACTAAACAATCTGATTTTGAGGTCCAGTGATGCTGGAGCTTTAGGAAATGCGGAATTCCGTTTCACTGCCATCGCTCCCAGGTCCACTCTGGTGGACAGGGTCCTATCTATAGGTCAAATACAACTAAACTGTGTACTTGTACTCAACTGAATCCTTTAATATAGAAATGTGTTGACATTTAACTATGTGTAAACAAAATCTATACTTATAATAATCTGAATTAGTTGAATCAGACCTATTTGATTAAATTGAATCGTTTGAAATAGAAATGTTTTCGACAATTCAAATATGCTAAATTGAATTTTTAAAAATAGAACTGATTATTTGTATAAAAATTGATTTGGCATTAAAAAAACCTACAAATGTTGATATGCCATAAAACCCAGACGACCAACCAACTAACATTAATGGCAATAGGAGTTTGATCTCTTAATGTTTCTTTTCGTGTCAAAGATACTCGGTATGCTCCCAGCCCGTTTAAAATGTATGAGATGCCACTAAATTTATTGATGTATTCCGATAGGTTTTGATGTCATGCCTACTTGATATCATGGAGTGTTTTTGTGTTCATTCTGAGTACGAGAGATATTGTTCCATTTAAAATAACAATACTATTCAAACAACGATGAAATAATTACAGAAGAACAACTATTCAAATTTACCTATTTCCTGTCGATTAATGATCATGCTGAGTTAATCAAATTTATAATATATTTGAATTATAAAAACGAACGACTTTCTAAGACTCCTAAGGTCTCGTGTGGCAAACTAAATCTTCGTAAATAACTTCATTATGATAAAATTTTTCGTGGGTTGGATGAATACCTTTTATTTAATGCTAAGCAATTTAGAAAGCGGAAATCTTTTTCTCCAGGGGACTGATCACCCAGAATACTTCACTTCAGATGAAAACACCTTTACAATGAATATATATGTTTGTTGGTTTATTTTTTTCCAATCTTAATGATTCTTTGATAATGAAATCTCACATGACATAGGTTTTGTCTTTATGACTGGTAACAAGCTATTTCTTTGTGTTTATTGGGAGTATTTATTTAAAAAGAAAGAAAAAAAGAAAAGAAAATGGATTCTTTGAAGATTTTATTCAACATTGAAGACCGGCAACGCAAAGTCCCGTTATTTTGTTAATGGAATGAGCAATCATAAACAAAAGAAAAATTAGTGAATTGCTTGAATAAACACGCATTCCATTATATTGCAAGTATTCACACCTTCTAGCCACGTAAGTAATCTCATCAGAATGCTAATATATTATGCAGGAAAGTATACGAGATCAAAAAAGAAAATAAAGAGGGAAGATTTTTCATTTTTTCAGGTTGGCAACTCTAACTGAAAATCAACTGATCAATGTTGAATTTGAGCACAACATATTTATATCAAGAATAATTACTTGACGGTATAATTGTTTAACAATAATTACTATTAGTTACCCCAAACGTATTTATATCAGATTGGAATATTTGAAACCATATAACTGTGTATAAATATATGATCATTAGTATGAATAAATAGTCGCTTAAGACTCTATGAAGCATATAAATTATTTGTACTTGATAAGAATGTTTTATACCATTTGATTACATGCAAACAAGAAGTCACTACATAAAAGACATAGTTCCTTGAAGTCATAAAAATCCATATAAATTATTTGTATTCGAAGGGAATACTTGAAATCATATAATTTCATGCAAACAAATGATTATTATCAAATAGAAATAGTTCTTTGAAACCATATAATTGCATATGAAACATTAGCATTAGATGAGAATACCAGAATGCAAGCTCAAAAGCATAAGCTTGGTTTATTTCAAGTGTATTACGGAAACGAATGAGACGATCGAAGTTTATGCCCAACTTCAGGAAAATGCAACTGAAATATATAACGAGTTAAAACAATCTTAACAAGGTGTATTCCATGTATATGTATTTCTATGGCGGTAGAAGTAATTTTAGATGTCTATAAGAATCTACATGAGCCCGCTTTCTGTTCGACCAGTTACTTTACAGACTGAGAAAAAGCCTACAAAAATCAAAACAATTATAAAATCTAATGTTGCACGCTGATCCTTGATTGAGCCGTCTATCGGAGATGGACATGAGTAAATAAGTGGAAGAAGCCACGTGGGTTATCGGAAGTCAGGGGCGTTTTGAAATTATATATGCAGATACCGCCTGAGGTTCCGGATCAGTTAGAGTCAGATAGAGTCAGACCCAGCTTGCAGTCACTGAGAGCCTCCGCTGAAGTGGCCCACAACGGCCTCTGGTTAAGTACCCCTCTGCCGAGAAGCAAAAGAAATACAAAGTGGAATCTTTGAAAATAACACAGCGTGCTATGGTCAAGAGATGAAGAATTTATGGGTCGATAAAGCCGTCTCTCTTTGTCTCCCTTCGTCTGTCTCTCTCACTACTACAGAGATTTGACCCCTTTCGAAAAAATAAAAGAACATATATATTTTTATATAGAAGTGTTGTGGTTAATCCTTCAACATCTGTATAACACTAATCGAATTGAGGATCAGAATGATTGATTAAGAATTAACTCTGTTTAATTAATTATCCAAAGATTTTGCTAGCATGGAAAAAGATCAGTTTCGTTAGAAAAAAAGAGTGTAACGTTGTCATCCGAATGAAAGTATGGCCAGCAGCCGACTAATCTGGGATGGTACTATTTACCAACCCCTCCGCTCGGGCAGGATATGACACAAGGTCAATTTTTAAGCGGAGTTTAACAGGTTTGAATTCAGACTTTTCCTTCTCCTAGACTAGTTGCCTAACCATGGCTGAAGAACCTAGTCTGTCCTACTATTTACCCATAGCTGGAGGGAGAATTATTGGATTCATACCTTTCCCAAGGGTATTAGTGCTATGTGAAATGCAATCAGTCTCGTCCAGGATTTGAACTCGTATCGCCGTGTTCATTTCCTACGGCAATAACGACTACACCACGGGCACCTCCACAATCTGGGATGGTTATTAGCTGGTTTTAGTCTAAAACTAATAATGTTCAAACATCTATTTAATCCCTACATTGGTTTCTAATTGTTAACCATGTAGACAGGGCATAAAATAAGTCAGCTGTATAACCTGTAAAGTGGTAAGACCAGCTAAAAGTGTCCTGTATATGACACTAAACTGCATCAGATGAAATGTTCTAGTTGTAGAAATCTTTGTTGTTTGGAGTACCATTTCATTGTTATTTTTGTCAAGTTCACTCTAATCTAGAGGGATAATACCTGCCATATCTCTGGGCTACGTGATTTTATTTGCACTCTATTGGGATATTTGTTACTATGCAAATTACTTTTATTAAGAACAATCACTTAACGATATTATTGTTTACCCAGTATTATTATTAGTCAATTTAAACGATGAAATTGTATACAAACAAATGCTTATCATTAGATGAAAATAGTTAGTTGAAACCATATTATTGCGTATGTACGATTGATATCTTAGAGGAACTGTATGCAGATTATTTGTATTAGAAATGAGTTCTTGATATCATATAACAGTGTCCAAACAAAAATTATCTAAAAATAAAAAAGGACAATTTAAAAGAAGTGCTGAGGATCGTTGAAAATATAGTTATGGTTTTAATCAAACAACGAATTGAAATACGCCAATAGATAAACCATAAGAAATTGATATGTCGTTAAACAAATAAATTGAATTAAGTGATAGCCCGTTGAGTCATGATAATTAAGTGATTGCAATGAAGAGCTGACTCGACACGTTTTTAAAGCTCCAGACCTGGTTCTATGAAGTGGCCTCCCACCACTAGCACCCTCAGGGGCACAGTGGAAGTGCGGAGAATTGATGGACTGGCAAAAAAAGACACCTCTGATGGAAAACAGCCCAATCGGCTGTGACTGTAGAATACACCGACAGCACCTCTGAAGATGGGTAAAAATCTTTCCCTGAACGAGTGTCAAGATTCTGCCACTAAATTGAGTCTGATTGTGAGGCTGTAGTCCTGGTACGTTTGGGAATGTAGAGTACTCCTTCACTGACATTACTCCCAGATCCACTTTGACCTGTAGTGGTAGTACTTGCTAGGGCTCCATCTATTGGTCAAATAAAGCTCTTTAAACATTTACAATAAGTGAAATCATTTAGCTGTGCGCAGACATAATAAATATTGAATTGAATTGTGAGTATACGATAGCAATGTTTGAACCCATTTTACAGTGGCAAATGGAAAGATAATTGTTAGATAGCAATACTTGAAAACATTTAGCTGCGTGCAAACAATAAATAGCAATATTTGAAACCATTTGATATGTGCGAACAAATGAGCTCTTGCTCGTTAAAAAAAATTACGATCAAACTAATTACTTAAAAAGTATATATATATATATATATATATAAAGAGAATTTGGCATTTAATAATATTTTTCTACCTATATATCAAATATATACATATATATGATTTTTTGATAGCATTCTTAAACTAACCTATCTCTTTTTTTTTTCACACTTAAATGGTTTCAAGTATTGCTATATAGCAACCACAATTTAACACCAGTCATTTGTTTATACAATGATGTTTTATTTGACCCATAGATAGGACCCAATCAGGTGCTACAACTTCTGGTCAGAGTGAACATAGAAGTGATGGCAATGAAGTAGTATTCCACTTTCCCCAAATATCAAAGGCTGGTTAAATGTCATATCCAGGACACTCGTTGGAAGATCTTACTCCACTGGAGAGATGCAGTCAGTGTATTCTGTAGACCCAGCCGACTGGGTTAATAAAATCATCATCATCTCATCATCTTGTCGTGCCATCAGCTCGGATATCCCTGAACCTGTCTCGCCACCTCTCCCTATCACACCCGGTCGTCTTCAGGGCTACACCCGTATCCTCACAGAACTGCTGTATGTAGGTTCGAGCTGCTTTTGCTCAGCCATGGGAAGGGGTCCATAGTAGACATCACTTATGAGCTCATCCCTGCTTTCCCAGCTGTGTCCTGCATGTCTGGTTCATCTAACTTGGATAGTTGTCGTGATGGGTGGGAGGTGGCCGTACTGCTGTTGCTTTGTGGGTTAATAAATATGTGAGATATAAATTTCTCATATATATATATATATATATATATATATATATATATATATATATATATTGGGTTGTGTGTGTGCGTGTGTGATTTGTTAAATTCATAAATGCTCAATATTGCCTGTGCAGGCACAAAGATTGCTGAGTTGAAATCACAAAATTCAGATATAAATAAGTTGGTTTTCTTTTATTGAGAAAATGAGTTAATTTCAGTATATTATAAATGCAGAACTTTTGGTTTACCCAAATATGATGAACTGGTATAAAGCTTACCGGGGGTGTAGCACCCAGTGAGGATTTATTTCACTATAATAGCGAATAGTGACATTAGAAGTACTCATTAGAAATCTACAATATTGATAAGCGGAAATTATTATGTGTAAATATCTATTAAGATTAAATTAAGTTTGCTACAAGGTAAACTGTATGGAGTATCTCATGAGAATTGAACTCTGTACCAATGATCTACAGGCGTGGTTTGATTTGGTTTAGTTTATGTCATATCAACCATTGTAGGTTATTTTAAGCCAAAGTCATTTTTATTCATATAAACAGTTCAATGATCTACAGGCGTGGTTTGATTTGGTTTGGTTTATGGCATATCAACCATTGTAGGTTATTTTAAGCCATAGTCATTTTTATTCATATAAACAGTTCAATGATCTACAGGCGTGGTTTGATTTGGTTTGGTTTATGGCATATCAACCATTGTAGGTTATTTTAAGCCAAAGTCATTTTTATTCATATAAACAGTTCAATGATCTACTGGCGTGGTTTGATTTGGTTTGGTTTATGACATATCAACCATTGTAGGTTATTTTAAGCCAAAATCATTTTTATTCATATAAACAGTTCAATTTTAAACAATTCAGTTTAGCATAAGTAAAAATAAAGTTGCCGACCGTAGTCGAGGGTGACCGAAAGCTCCCTATCTAATAGCTATTACAACGAGGTGTAGGGGAGGGCGCTTTTCCTTTCCCTGGATTGCACCACTTTACCCTTGAAACGTACCTTGTAAAGCTGAGTGTTAAGCAAGTGGGTATCAAGTACCATTTTTTGAGTCTTTGGTATGACTCGACCTGAGATTGAACCCCAGTCTCCAGGGGCATTGAACACTCAACCACTCAGTTAAATTCAAACAATTCAGTTTAGCGTAATTGCAGAGTTTAGTTCTATTTGACCCATAGACAAGATCCTTATCAGATACTACTATTCCGGACCAGAGTGGACCTGGGAGTGATAGCAATGAAGGGTTACTACGCATTCCCTAAAGATCCAGGATTCCTGAAGCCTAATCATCAGATTGTTTAGTGTCATATCTAGGAGACTCGTTGGGGGAGTATTAACCCTCTGCAGAGAAGCAGTCGGTGTATTCTATAGTCCCAGCCAACTGGGCCATTCATTGGGAGAATCTTAACCCTCTGTAGAAAAGCAGTTGGTATATTTTACAACGCAGCCGACTGTGCAATTCGTAGTTTGTTACCTTTTGCGATACGCAAACAAAGATTCGCAAGTTGTAATCTCAAGATCCAAATTAAAACCAGGCATTTTCTTCCAGTTTTTATTAATTGAGTTTAACGGTATACTAACCTCTCTTAGGTCATATTATGCGTAGATGTAAAGATATCAGGTTCATTGTACTTTAATATTTACTTTATGTAATTGTTTCTGAAAAGGTTTTCTTTTTCATTCGCTCCTAAAAAGTTGGCGACAGTAGTTGAGAGCGATCCAAAGGCACCCTCTTCAATAGCTATGCCACCAAGGTGTAGGGGAGGGTGCTGCTCCACTTTATCCTTGATCTGTACCTTATGATACTGATTGCTAACCAAGGCCGCATCAAGTACCATTTTTTGTGTCTTTGGTATGACTGTAGCTGGGATTCAACCCCAGTCTCCCGGGTTATTGGCGAGCACTCTACTCACTAGGTCGCTCAGAGTGAATACGAATAATCTAAAAATAAATCTATTTGACCCATATATAGGAACTAAACATGTTCTATAACAATGAGTCAAAGTGGACCTGGGAGTAATGACAATAAATAGGTTCTCCACACTCTCCAGGTTTCCTTGACTAAAGCCTCATTATATAGTAATCGTCCAGTTTCTTCTACCGAACAGTGCATCCTCGAACATAGACATAACTAACGTCTGTGGGGCTTATTGATCATCAAAATAATTTTCAAAATAAGATTATAGCGAATTCTTTTAAGTTTTACATCAGAATGTTTTATCGTTTAATAAAAAAAAAACGGTTTCGATTCATTTTTATTTTGAACAAAATTTTTCGTATAGATAATTCATTACATTGGAAGCTGACATAGCAGAGAATTGTTCAGTTGGTATCGATTCAATCACCAATTGATTAGAATTATCAATAAAGATATTGTTCGAGGATAGAACATTTAGTATAATCTATCATAGATAAACGTTTGTAGTAAGATTCTAACATATTATTTTTGCTGGTTATTTCAGTTTTCTTGGTAACTACAATTTTTATCATCAAATCAATTATTCTGACATTGTTAAAGATATTTTTGTAATACTGTCAATGTTTTCAATTTCAATTATTATTATTATTATTATTATTATTATTATTATTATTATTATAGTTGTTATTACTTTATTGTTGTCATTGTTTTTGTTGTTGTTCTGTGATTTCCGATCGACTGTTTCGCAATCAAGAAACCTGCGTTCTCATAACTCAAACAAATTTACAGGAACTTATAAACCTTTTATACGTATTCTTTCAGCTCATTCACCGGGGAAAATTTACGCACAAACACGCTCATGTACGCAGACACTCATATATACACAGACATACCTACACAGACACACACACATATACGTGTGTGTGTGTATGTGTGTGTGTGTGTGTGCATATGTGTTTGCGTGTGTGTGTACATGTGAGTAAATGTACAAATACAGAAAACAAGGAATTTTTATATAGCTGAATTCATTACCAATGATAAATGTTTCGGTTTTTTCATTAAACCATCATCAGTATATTTAATCATGTGATATGGTATCTTTTAAATTATATTCAATTTGTTTTATTTTTTAACTGAATCTAAACACTGACCAAGTTTTAACGTTCTCTCTATCTCTCCCTCTCACTCTATATATATGCATATATATATATATATATATATATATATATATATATATATATATAAGTGAAGTAGTCGAGAACGACCATAGCTACAACACCGATGTGTAAGGGAGGGTGCTACCGTTTGCCCCGGATTGCTCCACTTTACCCTTGATACGGACCTTATATTGCTGAGTGTTAAGCAAGGAGGTACCAAGAACCATTTTTAAAGTCTTTGGTATGACGCGATCTGAAATTGAACCCAGGTCTCCCGGTCACGCACACTCATACACACACACTCATATATAAATATATATATATATATATATATATATATATATATATATATATATATATATATATATATATATATATAAGTGTGTGTATATATATGTGTGTATGTGTGTGGTGTATATTTACACACACATATATTAGAATGAAATGTTCCGCAAGTAGATTTATTTTGTAAGTTATTTATTTTTCTTCTACATGTGTTTCAAGTGTTTACCTTTTCATCAGGAAGAATATAATTTTTGATGGCGTCGCCGTCTTTGATTATTATTTTGGCGACTCTTTTGAGAAGGTTGTTGTTCTTTATAATTTCAGGATTTTTGTCTGAGAATTTTCAGTTCGTATTAATACTTTAATTGTCCGTGACTTATTATTGTCCCAACAATCTTTATCTCTATTTTCCTCCTCTTTTTCTGTTTCTTTATCGAAAGTGTCTTCTATGTGTTCATGGTGTAAACATGGTGATTCAAAATATAAACATCATAGAATTCAACTAAAAATAGCAGGGCCTTTGTTAAACATTTAAACTTACATCGTCACTTTCTTGATCCACTTATAACACAAAGTGTCTGGTGGTGTTGGATAATTATTTGATTTTAATGAAGTGAGGCTAATCAGCGGTATATATATATATATATATATATATATATATATATATATGAAAAGGTCCCCAAAGAGATTAGTATTTTTTAAGATTGATTTATTAATTTCGTTCATACATACAAGCATGCTTCCTCATTGCTTTCGTCAGAAAAAAATAAATAAACCTTAAATAATACAGACCTCTTCGTGGACCTATGCATTTAAATTTTTTCCTTTTTCTTTTTGACCTTGGTCTAATGAGTAGAGTGTTTGCCAATCGTCTAGGAGACAAGGTTTCAATCCCAGGTCGAGTCATACCAAAGACTCAAAATATGGTACCTGATTCCGCCTCGCTTAACACTCAGCACTATGAAATAAGGATCAAGGGTAAAATGGAACAATCCCAGGAATAGAGTAGCACTTTTCCTTTCTTCAAGGTGTAGTAGCTATTGAAAAGGGAGCCTTCGGGTTACCATCGACAAAGGCCGCCAACTTTATTTTTATATACAGTGAGTCCCAATAGATAGATAGATAGATAGATAGAATATTCGAAAATCGTCGAAAAAGTCGTTACTGTGCCTTGCTGAGGACAAACACAATTGTTTTTTGTTCATTGAATACTTTCTCTTTTAAAAAAGAGCCTTGTAAAATATGCGTTTAGCACAAGGATAAAAGTAAATTCATAAGAAATGTTACCGTGCAAGTAAATGTCTACATCATAAAACAGATATCATCAAATGAATATGATAAAAAAATCAAGACACACACACGCACACAAACACACACACCACAAACACAAATATATATATATATATATATATATATATATATATATATATATATATATATATATATATAAGAGTCATTCAATAGATTAGAGTGAATTTAATTCGAAAAAAGGAATATACATTTTCTGTTTCAGAATTTATACTCTCAAGTAAAGAAAAAATTTCCGGGCACACTATGTACAAAAAAGTTACTTTTGAATTCATTGAATAGTAAAACAGTAATTCCTAATACCAACGCTTGGTGTAAAATTCCTAAAATTTCTTTAATCAATCTGAATTGGTTGAAATAAAACTGTTTATATGTATGAAAAAGATTTGGTATTAAATAACCTACAATGGTTGCATGCCATAAAACCAAACCAAATCAAACCAAATGGAGTATTTAAAACTTCACTTTTTTGTGCTACTTTCTTTTATATTGAAATATTGTGCTCAAATATTAGAAAATACATATAAAAATAATAAGAAAAAAGAATATAATCGGTAACAATCACAGATTTTTGGAAACTAAAATTTTCTTTGGAATCATTAAGTCATTTTAAAAGGTTAGATGTGAATAAGAACAGAACATTTTGTTTCCTATTCTACAAATTATTTGAACTAATATTCTGCATATGAAAGATTAGAACCTGATGATAAGTTAGAACAATTGTAGTTTCAATGCTTGATCATGAGAGACAGGCTGAAGAGAATAGACAGAGATGAATGCATATATATATATATATATATATATATATATATATTGAGAGAGAGAGAGAGAGGGAGAGGGGAGAGAGAGAGAGAGAAAGAAAGAGGGAGAGAGAGAGAGGTGTTTCTGATCTTCATTGGCAACTCTCAAATGTAACTGAAAATCCCAGTCTTCAACAATTGCTCACGTGTACGTTGCAACCTATGAAAGTCCATAATGTCATTAAACCATTTTGTATTTTTTCCTTTGCATATCTTTGCTGAGTTGACACCTGACATAATCACCTACAACATGGCATTCATAAAACCGCTTTCAGAATGCGCAACTGCAAATCTTCAATAAGTTTCCAGACCTTATTTTGTATAGGCATTTAAAATTGTCGTCGACTCTTGAAAATTCTCTATGTTATTGCGATATATCTTATGAGATGACTGACTGATTTCTATGATTTCAGGTTCAAATGAACAGCTACAGCAGCAATTGGAATACACCCGACTAAAGTCTAATATCCACAGGTGGTGAATTTCAAAAATGCAATTTGGACGTGAGGACACATTAGAAGCACGATATGCAATACAATTATGTTTTAAACTTGGAAAAAATACCACAGAAACGTATGGAATGCTTCAGACTGCTTCTGGACCATGTTGCATGAATTCAGTATCAGTTTTTGCGTGTAATAAGAGATTCAAGTAAGGCAGGGAGTCTGCAAGGGATGATGAGAGGCGTGGGAGGAGTAGGGAAGTCAGAACACCAAAGTTGATTGGCCAAATAAAGAATTTCATGGATAAGGACTGTCGTGTTTCTATAGAGACACTAAATGCACAATTTGATGTCAGTGTGGGAACTGTACACACAATTATTCGCGAGGAACTGAAGATGCGGAAGATTTGCGTGAAGTTTGTCCCAAGGGTGCTCAGAGAAGATCAGACAGAAAGACGTTGTCATGACATCAGGGAAATAGTCGAGGTGATCAATTCAGATCCTGCAGTTCTTGATGCTCTGGTGACCTGTAATGAAAGCTGGATCTACTGTTATGACCCAGAGACCAAGAGACAGAGTTCCCAGTCGAAGCATACTGGCTCTCCCAGACCCAAGAAGGCCAAACAGAGCAAATCCACCCACAAACTTTTGATGATCCTTTTTCTTGACAACGCTGGCATGATCTACATGTACTGGTTTCCCACTGGACAGACATTCAAGAAGGAATACTATGTTGAGGTTTTAAGGGAGTTCAGGAAGTGATTCAGTCGGAAGAGGCCAGCACTCTTCAAATTGGGTCAGTGGCATTTCCAGCAGAAAAATGCACCAGTCCACAACTCCATCCTTGTCACAGACTATTTGACCAAGATGAGTATCAAGACAGTTCGTCACCCTCCCTGTAGTCCAGACCTTGCTCCCTGTGACTTTTGGTTATTCCCTAAGCTCAAGGAAAACCTTAGAGGCTGTCGTTATGAAACAATTGAGGAGATGAAAGAGGCTGTGACGAAAGTCATTGACACGCTCACACAAGAGGACTTCCATTGGGCCTTGTAGAAGTTATTGGAACGGTACAACAAGTGCATTGCAGCCGGAGGAGATTACTTCGAAGGGGACAAGAATTTCATGTTTGTACTATCAATAGAAGTACCCATACGAAAAAAAGTTTGGAAACTTATTTAATGAGTCTGGTATGTACTTTTTACGATACACCTTACGGAGGATGTCCTCGTGGTGTAATGGTTAAAGCGATGGACTGCAGAATTGTAGGACGCGAGTTCGTACTCCAGTCGCACTATTACGTTCACTTTCAAGCAAATACCCTTGGGAAAGGTATGAACCCCCTTATCCTCCCAGCTGTGGGTTAAATAGTTCCACTACTGTTCTTCTCGGAGAATGAGCTTTGGCATTAAATAACCGACAAAGGTTGATATGCCATTAAACAAAGAAAGATACACCTTACATAGAATAATGAAAGTCCAGTGATCTCAAATTATATTGAAGTTAATTTCGGCACTGGCTTTACGACTGGTTAAAGACAAGTTATTGGAAACGATTTGGTTGGGATGTGAAAAATCAAACTGGCGGATCACTGGACATGAAATCGAGAGTATCGGTGGCCTTGGAATCAGTGTTTCTTTTTATTTTTACGTAAAAATTTAAGTCGGAGTTTCACTTTGTCATTTTTATATCAGAAATTTCACGTAACTGCATTTTTACTTAGGATAATTTATTTACTTTTTATTTTAAATCAGCGTAATGTATTCGAAACCAACGCCAGTTCTGGTTCAATAAATTAACTATGGATAGAAACATATGAAGATTGCGTGAATATACAAGAAAATGTTTTCAACATAATGAAAATTCCTAATTATTTTCTAAAAGTCTGTTTTTACTCTATATTTCTGGTTCTTTTTCACTGCTTACTCATGCACCTCTAAAATATAACAGAATAGGCAAAACATTTAGTTCCTTGGAACTTTCTATTTAGTTGGGACACAGACAGAAAAATGCAGGAGTATAGGGATATAGATTTATTTAGTCATATGAAAATGGAAGAGAATTATTTTGTGTGATGCGTTGAAATGGAAAAATTATTAAATTGTTCTCTTTGATATAAGACAAATTCTATATCACAAGACACCACTCGAAAATAAAAATAGAAAAGAATCTCGAGAAAAAAAATAATCGGATTGTACCTGCGTGAACCATGAAGTAACGACAACAAAATACTCTTAATATTAATGATTAACTGTATTCAAAAGATTATTATAAGCCTTCTATTGTTTATCTTTCTTTTCATTGCTACAGTAATCGTTTTGTCATCGTTACAAAGTGGAAATTTACTAAGCTTTTTGCTTAGATGTGGCACAAGGCCATATGAAAGGGGCACCCAATGAGACTCGAACTCACTCGTGTATGTCATCGTTACAAAGTGTGCAACTAAAAAGCAATGAATATTCGGGAGGTTATAACAAAGAGTGTTCAAAGACGGAGATAGTTCTTATACGTAGGTAGTTGTAGGTAGTTAAATTCTGGAACAGAGGTAGTCGAATCTAATGTTATTAATTTACAAGGGAACAATCGCAGGTGTATATAGAAAATAACATTATATTAATATTTGATAATGCAAGAGGTACTGATACTCAGCTTCCAAGAATAACGTGTTTTTTTTTATATAATTTAGGTTAGATCGACTAGCAGAGATCAGGTAACCCGTTTGTATCTCAAAATCCAAAAAGATTTTGTGCATCTCATTCTCCGGGATATTTAAATTTCCTGCACAATTCCCAGTGGATCGCCTTGCCCACCCAGTCGTGTCTAATCTTATACTCTTTCTGCGCTAGTTTGCTGCATCGTTTATGTGATCGATCGTTTCGTCTCTATCACCACATAACCTACATTTGCTGTTTTGTTGTGTCTTATATATTCTTGTTTGATATGGTAAGTCTTTATGGCGTTGTTTTAAACTGTTATTAGGAGAGGTTCGGTTTCTCTCTTGAGCTTTGCCTTTTTTAGCCACGTCCACGTTTTCTCGTGTAAGATGTCTCTTGCTAGTCGCTTAAAATGTTTATATAGTTGTTTTTCTTACCATTTTTTTCTGGTTATTTCCGTTCTGCCGGTCTTTGTGTCATTAGTATTGTTTCTGGTGCTTGTAACCAGTCTTCTTCTGCGCTTTTCTTTGTATTCTTCGAGTCGTTGTATCGATGCTTCAACGCTGTCTTCAATGCTGGCAAGTCCTTTTCCCTCTTCTTTTCCTGACTGTTCTGTCAACGTCATCTCTGCGAGGCAAGGTCTCATGCATGGTCATTAGTTTTCTTGCTCCCTTCTCCATTTCTTTAAGTTACTCTGTAGTTCAATTCAAGAATTGTTCTGATGTTGGTTAGTTGGATAGGTTTAATGGCATATCAACCTCTATTGGTTATTAAATGCCAAAGCCTCTTTACACATATGTACGGTTTGTAAACACATAATTTAATGATACCATACTAAAACCAAACAACTCATTTACTCGCTTACGAGTAAATATTTGCAAGAATTTCTACATGGCATTAGTTTATTTAGTGATAATATATTTTTTTAAAATCATTTCTCACTGCTATTGCTAATAACACACACATAATGGTATTTCTATTCAGCAATAATTTGCTTTCAGTTGATCAGTTTATTGTGTTTTCAGGATTGTAACCAAGTCTATATTTTCTGGTACAACCCGGTCTCTTTCAAGAACGACAAAACATTATCCATGCGGACGTTCTCAGATAAGTCCTTCAATGTATTTGCGTGGAAATAGCGCTTTCTGGTGTCTTTAAAAACTTTACACTCAAAGAGAACGTGTTTGATTGTGCAGGGCATTCGGCATGTCGAGCACTGTGGTTTCTGTTCTTACTTGAGTATAAAAGAGTGCATAAGTCTGCTGTGACCAATACGCAATCACGTTATTGTTACTTGTTCTTTTCGCGATTTTCGGAAGGCTGGGCATCATTCTCCCAAAAACAGTTTAACCTGGAATAGTTTATTATTGGTATTTCTATTCCAGCGTTGTTGCCATTTTTTATGGAGGAATTTATTTATTTTAGGTTTCAGATCGGGGTATGGGATGTTGTACTTGTCGGGGTCAAGTCTAAGGCCGATTTTGCTGCCGCGTCTGCTCTATGATTTCCTCTCACCCCAATGTGGCTTGGAATCTAGCAAAAAATGATTTAATTGTTCTGAGTATCTTACGTTCCTGCTCTATAGTTTGGTCCCGAATTGTTGACTAGTTCTCCCGAGACACCCTTTTTCAATTTTATTTTTCATCTCTACTTGTTTGATTGTATCAGCTTCCAATATTTCCATGTATTTATACATTTCCTAGCGTTTTAATTTGTTCTCAATTTGGTGGTTCTATTCCGTCCGTCATAAGTTGTTTTCTGCTTTTCATTATTAGCATGGTACATTTTCTATGCCAAATTACATCCCTATGTCTTGACTGTACATGCTCACCGCCTGTATTATTATCCAGCTTCGTGGGACTATATCATATGCCTTTTTGTAGTCAATCAACGCCAGAGCTATATTTTTCTGCCTTGTTTTGTTCTCCCTGAGGATGCGTTGATCAATATAAAGTAGCTCTCCTCTGCCTTTGGATCCTTTGCGGCATTCTTTCTGTTCCTCGGGAAACAATCCACGCTTTATTAGCGAGTCGTAAATCTCATCGCTTTCTTTGTGCCGTTAGTATTTGCCACATCATAAGTAGACACGTTATGGGTTTTTAGTCGTTTGGGATGTTTCCTTTGTGTGTTTTTTATTCTGGATTAGTGGGGTCTTTCTTTTGCTCATCAATTCGGGTACGTAATATGCATAGTTAATGGAAGCTATATAATTGTGTACGTGTCAGGAATACTTGAAACAAGAAAACGTGTGTAAATTATCTAAGTATCCCAACTTAATAAAAATAACTGTGTACAAAAATGATTATATATATATATATATATATATATATATATATATATATATATATATATATATATATATATATATATAAAGCAGCTTTTTGTGGCCTGAGGAGTTAATTTATTCTGGTGTGGATGTACTGATATTTTACTCATCTTTTTTGTTTTTCCTGAAATTCTGAGCTGCAATTTTAAGACAGAATTGGAAACGAAACGGGAGTATGGATGTTCAAAATCCAACGCAAGATCAATATAACTGGTTTTTCTGAAATTACAGATCGATTTTCCGGTGTATTTCCTACGATTGTATCTAATAAGCAGCTTTAAATCTGATTTAAAAGATAAAGGAAGGGCACTCGCAAAATATTAAGGCTTTTTTATTTTCACAGAAATAACAATAGATACAGGGAACACAGTACCACAGTTAGATAGAACAAGTTTTCGGCTACAAAACTGAATGATGCACACTGTCATCATTATTGGATAAGCATTTTCAACAAAGATAAGCAATAACTTATTATGTCCGGAAAATTAATCCCCAGTGAAGGAGGCCGAATTTTGGGTAATTACTTGAAAAAGTCCATAGAGGGAAAATCCTAAAAATTAATAGCTGAAACCTTGCTCTATCTTGCAGTGTTATTACGTATCCTATATCCGTTGTTTCCATGGAAAAATATAAGGCATTACTTTCGGTGTAAGAAAACATTCTCTTTTTTTAGTTATAACAGAGAGAATGACCGATTGGGTGACCCAACCCTGATTGAGGAGGTCACAATGATCTGAAATTTAGCTTTTCAGCGCTAACATTCTTTTTTATTCAAGGAAGGAATCAGAAATTCAAAATATTATCCGACAAATATAGGCTGGTGTAAGAATAAGAACATTTCCGGAAAGATCCCAAGTTTAGATCAGGGTCAGGATTTTAAAGATCAACTTCTTGTTCTCCAAAAATACTTTGAAAGCATCAACTGCCGCACAGTTTTGGGGCAATCACCAACTGTTTAATCATTTTATGCCGATTTTATCAAACGTTCGAATTTTTAAGGAAGGTACTACGTGTTGTACACAAAATGAAATTCCAACAATTTTGCAACCAACTATAAAATCACACACACACACACACACACACACACACACACACACACACACACACACACACACACTCATGTATATATATATATATATATATATATATATATTAGGCTGGTTGATTGGTTGTCTTTTACAGCAATGTCAACCCTTATAGGTTATTTAATTTCAAATCATGTAAATGCATTATGTGTGGTTAGTAAACGAACAGTTTGAAGACAACATTTTTTTCAAACAAGCCAGGATTCATTTATTTGCACAGTTAAATAATTCCTAGTATTTTTATGCAATACTAACAATTCAGATTAACAGTCATTTATTTGCACACAATTAAATGGTTTCAAGTATCGAAAATGATTAAATATTCATTTTCGACAAATAGCTGGGAGCCTAACATGTAATAACTTTCTGGGACAGCGTGAACCAGGGAACAACGGTAATAAAGTGTCAGAACATTCCTTAAATCTTCAGGATAGGAACCAGAACATCAGGCGATTTAGTGGCATATTCAGATCACACAAAGAGGAAGAAATTTTATCTTCTTCAGAGATGTTGTCAATGTATTCTACAGTCCCAATCAACTAGTATATATATATATATATATATATATATATATATATATATATATATATATATATATATATATATATATATTAAGATGACGTAGACACAGAGTCAACGACATTTGCTAAGTCTATGTCGACTTTGTCCTATCTTCCATTTCCATACCCTCTCATATATATTTATATATAACGAAGATACATTGGACATTAAAGGAAGGAAATCAACCGAACTATATATATATATATATATATATATATATTGGCTCATTGACATATTGGGTAGAGTCTTCGCCAATGGTCCGGAAGACCTGGGTTCAATCCCAGGTCGCGTCATACCAAAGACTTTAAAAATGTTACTTGATACCTGCTTGCTTAACACTCAGCAATATAAGGGTAAAGTGGAGCAATCCAGGGAAAGGAGTAGCGCTTTCACTTGCACCTTGATGTAGTAGCTATCGAAAAGGTAGCCTTATGGTCGCCCTAAAACCTATAGGCAACAATATTAATTGTCGACTTTACCAATGTCTTTGACTCCATTCACAGAAGAAAAATGAAGTAAATTCTACTCGCCTACGGCCTACCAAAAGAAACCGTCACAGCCATAATGATGCTCTATAGAAACATCAAAGTAAAAGTCCGTTTTCTGGAGGGAGACACTGACTACTTCGACATTGTAGCTGGTGTACTGCAAGGAGACACATTAGCCCTGTATACACTACGTGCTTTGAACATCTATCGATAAAATCAAAGAATACGATTTCAAGCTAACAAAGGGAAGAAGCAGAAGGTATCCCGCAAAAACAATTACCGACGACGACTATGCCGATGACATTGCGCTTCTGGTAAATGCACCTGCCCAACCGAAACCCTGTTACATAGTCTGGAATGGGCCGTTGCAAGCATTGGCCATCATGTCAATGCACACAAGACTGAATATATGTGCTTTAATCAAACAGGCGAAATCTCCACATTAAACGGTAGCCCTCTGAAACAAGTCGACAAGTTCACCTACCTAGGAAGCAGTATCTCATCATCCGAGACAGACATCAAAACGTGACAAGCAAAGGCATGGACAGCTTAGGCGCCTCTGGTTGTGTAATGGTTAGCAAGCTCGACTAGCAAACCTACACGAGTGAGTTCGATTCTCATTGGGTGCCTCTTTTATATGGCCTTGTGCCACATCTAAGTAAAAAGCTTAGTAAATTTCCAAAGGCATGGACAGCTATCGATAGGCTATCGGTCATTAGACCGATAAAAGGAAACGTAGTTTCTTCCAAGAAGCGGTCGTGTCGATACTGCTATAGGGATGCACTACATGGGTGCTATCTAAACGTATGGAGAAAAAGCTTGACGGTAGCTTCACAAGAATGCTGCAAGCAATATTGAACAAGTCCTGGAGGCACCCCCCTACAAAGCAGCAACAGTACTGCCACCTACCACCCATCACGAAAACTATCAAAAATAGACAAACCAGTCATGTGGAAAACTGCCGGAAAAGTAGGGGCGAGCTCATAAGTAATGTATTCCTGCGGTCCCCTTCATAAGGCCGAGCAAAGTAAAGACGACTAATGACGGAAGCAATGCACGATAGGTGGGTGTGAGAGAGGGTCAGGGATATCCATGCTGATAGCGCGACATGATGATAAGGATAAGATGATGGTCACTCTCGACTACAGTCACCAACTTTACTTTTTTATGTTTGTATGTATGTATGTATGTTCAGTTTAATATTAGGTTGCAGAGTTGTTCAACTTTTATTTTTATCCAATACGTGTACATATTGCACACTGCATTGGTTTGGTTTGGTTTTATGGCATATTAACCATTTTAGGTAATTTAATGCGAAATCCATTTTTATACGTATAAACAGTTTTATTTCAAACAGTACAGTTTAGCATAAGTACAGTTTTTGTTTACATACAGCTTCAATGTCGAAAACAGTTCTATTTCAAATAATTCAATTTTGAATAAATAATCAGTTAAAATGTCAAACAGTTCTCTTTCAAACAATTCAGTTTAGTTCAAACAATTTAGATTAGTTTATGTACAGTTTCAATGTCAAAAACATTATATTCCAAACAATTCAGTTTCGCGTAAGTACGCAGTTTACTTCTATTTGATTGATTGTTTGTGTTTTTGTGTTTTATATCACACCAAACTTTGTTGGTTATTTAATGCCAAATCCATTGTAGGACTACTGTTCAATGTGGCTAAACACGTTAGGCGCTTTGAGATAGGATCGAAAGCCATCTTGGTTTACGTCAGGCGGATAGCTAACCACTGAGCGCTCGGCATTCTCAGTGTAAGCGAACGAATTTGTTAAAATTTTTATGGTGTTGTATGTAAAAATTGACTATATCACATGAGTTGTCTTTGACTAAGATTTTCTCGAATAAAGAACTTTTGATTTGGAAGGCGTATATAAAAGAATTACATTAAAATTATTATTTCTATAAATATATACGTATGTACAAAATGGTTATATACAGTTATGTGAAAGCAAATTATATGTTTATATTTGTATAGATAAAATCAATTTATATTAAATAAAAATAGATGAATTCCCGCAGTTCTCTACACTTTCGGCTCTGTACACTAACTTATTTCCGGTATATTAAAAAACACCTGACGTGTATATATCTATATAAATATACATACATATATATATATATATATATATATATATATTTATATATATATATATATATATAATATATATATATATAACACTGCTTATAAATATTGGAACAAGAAGAAAATATTAGCTTTTCATCGGTTTATTTTGAATTGAGAATTGAAAACAACGCAAATCTATGTTCTTGTATATTATTTGAAGTGGCTCTCATGAATATTGCTCTATACCAATTTGAGCTGAGACACAAACACACACACACACACACACACACACACACACACACACACACACACACACATATATATATATATATATATATATATATATATATATATATATATATATTGAACATGCTTAAAAGAGAAAATGCTGGTTATAAACACAGACTCACACACAGCCTTACACACAGACACAGACACAAAGACACAGACACAGACACACACACACACACACACACACACACACACACACACACACACAAACACACACACACACACACATATATATATATATATATATATATATATATATATATATATATATATATATATACAAGATTCCTTGAATAAATAATGTGTGTTTTGCAGGACCTGAGAATAGGAAACATTGTTTACTATTGCAGTTTTTCAACGAAATGAACATCGATAAATAATTTCAAGTCAGCAGGACTTTCTAAATGGTAATGCTTTTTTTTTTTACCAAAGAGTCAGTCTGTTTCCGTTTTTAGACTCGATGTATATTTATATATATATATATATATATATATATATATATATATATATATATATATATATGGGGCAATTTTGTTTCTCCATATTTAATAATATTTCAGGGATCATTATGAATTTAACCAGGTTCATTCAGATTAATTCCTGGACTTTTGCGGAAGTTGCCCTTTGCAAACTCCAGGGTCGATTTGAATCTTAACTTAAAACAAAAATATGTTTATATAAACAACTGAATTAAATCAATCAATCCTTTTCTAAATTCAACATTCAGATGATCCAATTATTTAGAAGTGCTTTCTCTTTTGACTGCAATGCTTTGAAATGTCTTGATATTTTGAAATGATTCGCTATTTTGATAGGAATATCACGAAATTCCTTGAATCAAGATTGTAATACTTTGAAATTTTGATAGTTATACTTCGAAATGCCTTGCTATTCTGATTATAATTCTTTGAAACACCTTGCTTGTTTTGAAACTAGTACTTCGAATCGGATTGCTATTTAGATTATATTTTTTTGAAATTCCTAGCTATTTTGAACGTAATACTTAGAAATGCCTTGCTATTCTGATTATAATTCTTGAAATCCCTTACTATTTTGAATGTAATACATCGAAATTCCTCGCTATTTTGACTGTTATACTTCTAATTGCTTTGTGATTTTGATAGGAATAAAATTGATTTATTGCCTTATGTCCTGCTTAATGATTACAAACATAATGTTTGTTTTTGTCAATCATATTATACGTTGGTTTATTGGTTGGGTTTTACGTAATATCAATCTGTCTAGGTTATTTAACGCCAAATCCGTTTTTATGCTAATAATCAGTTCTATTTCAAACAATTCAGTTCAGCATGAGCACACTTTACTTGTCAAAAACATTTCTATTTCAAGCTATTCAGTTTAGTCAAATAGTTCTATTTTAACCAATTCAGTTTAGTATAAGTATAGATTTTGTTTACACACAGTTAAATATCAAAACAGTTATATATATATATATATATATATATATATATATATATATATATATATATATATATATATAATTCAGTTTAGTGTAAGTACAGTTTCAATGTCAAAAACAGTTCCATTTCAAACAATTCAGTTTAGCATAAGCACGCAGTCTAAATGTAAATACAGTTTAATTGTCAAAAAAGTTTCTATTTCGAGCAATTCAGTTTAGTCAAACAGTTCTAATTCAAACAATTCAGTTTAGCATAAGTATGCAGTCTAGTTCTATTTAATACTGGTGCTACCATTCCGGGCCAGAGTGGACCTGAGAGCTATGGCAATTAAGAGGTGCTCCGCAGTTCCCAAAGCCCCAGTATCACTGGAACTTCACCATTTGATTGTTTAGTGTCATATCTAGGACACTCGTTGGAGGGGGTCTTACCCCTCTTCAGAGGAGCAGTCGGTGTAGAACACAATACTCAGAGTTAAACATATACGTAGATATATTAGTATCGATTTCCGGAATTAGCCGTTTTACTGTTCTGTGTTAATATCTTAAGTTTATTTCGAAGCGATAAAAATTCTCCAGGGACGGATTCATTTGTCCTTCACTTTGATTAGACTCAACATCCTCACTCGAAACATTTTAAATAATCATCTTAACTTCCTAACTTTTATTGCATTGTTTTATTTCCACGACTTAACATGTGGTTTTAGATGCTGGGACATTTTACAATAATGCTACACGAAAAAAAAACAAAACAAAAAAAAAAACAACTTATGCAGCAAGTTATTTTGGCGCATGAAAATGACAGCTAAAACAACAACAACAATAACAAAAAAAAATACAAAACAGAAGAAAAAACAACAACAAACAAACGGGGAAATTCTTCTAAAATATGACTCAGACGAATAGATTTCTGATTGAAACGATTGATAAAATCTTTAAAATTTCCAAATGTGTTTTACTTTCCGTTTTTCAAAGAATATATTTATAACGAGAAATGTTTGCACGCACTCGACTCAAACCGGCCACGGTGTCTTACTTGCCTGGTGATTATTCTTCTCGGGCGCATGCGCAAATTTTGTCTTTCTTTTTGATCACGCTGATTTGTATGCGAAGGTGTCTACTTCTCGAGACGAGGTAATGGGCAGAGACTGAAGATAACAGAGTGACGTATAATAGAGGTTACCAGAACAAGGTGAGTGACGTTCAGTAGAAGTTAACTGATCCGTCATATTTTTGTTTTAACAGCTATATTTTGCCCAAATACTTGTTCCGTTAATTGTAATATGAGGGATATTTAATAATACGACACGGACGAAGGGAGCTGATTTTTGTTTGTTTGCTGATTAATGGCATAACAGCCTTCTTGGGTTATTTTATGCCAAATCCATCCTTGTAGAAGAACAATAGTGGTACTATTTAACCCATAGCTGCGAAGATAAGGGGGTTCATACCTTTCACAAGGTTATTTATCCGAAAGTGAACATAATAGCGCAACTGGAGTTCGAACTCGCTTACTACTATTCTGATGTTCATCGCTTTAACCATTACACCACGCGGACACCCCTAAGCGATCTGTGTCCACCTAAGTTCAATACACGCGTGTGTGTCTGTGTGTGTACTTGTCCGTGTTTCTAACTGTGTGCTTTTGTTTGTGCACGTATATTGATTTCTGATCTATTCTGCTAACAAAGATACTGAACGTTTAATGTAATCTTACGGTTCTAAGTCAAACGTTATCTTACAAGCACTACAAAACGACTGTTTGTTTCATGATAAGAAAGTTTATTTTAACTACCTTTTTCATAGTAGTCGCGAAACGAGAGAAAGACAGTGAGAGGCAAAAAATTTACTTAAGCCCATTAAATAGAAACTATAACCTGTGACAGACAAAAGTGACAACCACAGATTTAAACATTTCTTCTTCACCGACCCGACTTCACCTGGGTACGTGTGCCTTCGGCTACAGTCGACCCCAACTTCTGACGCTTCCGACTGCGATCCTCCAACTCTAACCAAACACGAATCTTTGGACGTTAC
>OY757909.1:36151259-36221259 GCA_963585895.1 Sepioteuthis lessoniana
AAAAGTACGCAGAAAGAAGGGAAGATGATCCCAGGAACGAAAGGCATTCAATGAGTAGAACTGAAGCGATGAGTGGCGATCGTACGTTAACTGTTTCACTGATTTCTAATCAGCTGTGCATAAAAAGGACTGTGTTAGGAAGATTATCACCGAAGATTTGTTCATGCAAGAAGAGAATGTAAAAGTGGCGCTAAGACTGGTGCCAAGTTATTAAAAGGAGCGCTGCGTACCGATATATCAGTGCATCATCAAGCATCTTCAAACTGAACTAGACTGTATGTCTCATCACCAATGATGACTCTGTAGAGTCATCATTGGTGATGAGATATACATCTTTGAGTACGACCTAGAAACTAAACGCCAGGGATGTTAGGGGATGTCTCCGACGTTGCCAAGCCTGAAGAAAGCGAGACAAGTCAAAAGCTACAGTTATGTGATCATATTCTTCGATTAAAGAGACATAGTCTACGCCAAATTCTTGTCCCTGAGCCAAACGATCAATCAGCTAATCTGCTAGGGAATCCTGCGGCATCTACTTTGCTGAGTGAGTGAGAAGAAACGAGAGTTATGACCGGAGAAGCATAGCTAACTTACCAGGCCAATGCATCGACTCTAGACGTTCAGTGCATCTGGCTATTCCTGGTCGAGAGGAACATTGCAATACCGGAGCTAACTCCCTATTTTCTTGATCTTGGACCATGTGACTTTTCTTCTCTCCATGCTTTAGAGAAAGAAAACGCTTTGAAGGTGTTGAGGCTTTCTAGAGGGTCGTAACAAAGGGACAAAGATATCCCTGAATAATCCTCTGAGTAGTGCATACTATTGTGGCTGAGAATGATGAGGAAATGCATTAGACTTGAAGCAAACTTGAGGGTGAAACTATATATTTTATCTTTATGAAATGAAATACATTTTTTGTGACACTGGTCCCGTTACTTTTCAGACACGTTTTATACACACACACACACACACACACATATATATATATATATATGTATATATATATATATATATATATGTGTGTGTGTGTGTGTGTAATTAATATCGATTCGTTCATAACATTGGGTGACTCTGTCAATTAGTTCTCATCTATTTATTCCTCTTTCTCTCTATCTCTCTCACTTTCTCCCCCCCACTATATATATATATATATATATTTTCATGACTGTCTGTCACAGATCCATGACTCTTTCTTTCTACCTAACTCACGCTCTCTCTTTTTCTCTCTCTCACTCTCTCTCTCTATATATATGTGTGTGTGTGTGTGTGTGTGTGTGTGTGTGTGTGTGTGTATGCGTATGTGTGTGTGTGTGTATGTGTGTGTGTGTGTAAAAAAGTTAAATGGAAATGTGGATAAACCGAAACGCAGACAACAGATTCAAAATTATATTTCGTCTTAGTTTCCTTGCTTAACGGCATATCAACTTTCATGAATTATTTATTGCCAAACCCATTTATGTAGAAGATTAATGGTGGCATTATCTAACCCATAGTAGAAAGGATATAAGAGGGTTCATCCCTCTCTGGAAATTAGTAATCCAAAAGTGACGTAATAAAGCGAATGGAGTTAAAATTCGGTAACTACGATGTCACAGGCCATCGTCTTAGCCAGAACGCTACAACGCTAAGGGTCGTTCTCCTTGGAATGGTTTCAAGTAAACTCATCTATTACTTACAATTTTCACAAAGCTATTTAAATTTAAGTTCAAAATTCTTTTATTAATTCTTAAAGGAATTTTTCTTTTAATATTCCACAAATAATCTTCGCCAGAAGAGATATTTAGGCAACTGAAAGCTTGTTCAAACCAGTAGAATTCACCAATTACAACGTACTTGAAAAGAAGAAAGTAAGAAAACTCTTCCCTATTTGATTTCAAATAGATTAAGTGAACATGAAAATTCTTTATATTTTCCCTTGATTTTTTTTAAATCATAAAAAAAAAAAATAAATTAACATACTTCTTTCTTGTTTTTCTTTTTTCCTGGCCGTTACATCTCGATTTTTTTTTTCACCTTGAAACATTTAAATGCGTCAATTTCCCGGGAGAAAAATATCCGAATAGCCTTTAACCATTAAAAACATAAAACTAATAAGAACTCGCAAGAGAATATAAACAAATGTTGTTCTATTATACGGGGTTCGATAGAATGATCTCCTAGATTTAAAATTACTGCAAGTAGGGGTGATTGGCTGGGTATATGATTTATAGTAGCAGCAGCGATGCTATCTTAGTTGCCTTTATGGCGTAGAATTGTGAACATTTATGCGTTTGTGATCGATGAACCTTATTTGAAAAAGGGAAGAGATTCCAGTTGGAAAACCATGTTGTATTGGGTTAGAAGTTTGAGTGGAACATGTTTAACTTTAGAAAAGAAAATTAATCGGTAGATCTCACCGTGTTCGAACACCAGACTATATTGCAGTAGTAAGGCAGACCGTTCAGTCCTTAAGCATGCACTAGGATTGAGAAATTATGCACTCAGGATTTTAGGAGTATTTTAAACGCAAAAACAAACTTCTATGCATAAAGTCTATACAGTAAATTAATAAAAGTAACAAGCACAACGACAAAGCCATTTCAAAAAACATTGTTAAACTCTTTAGCTTATGTCATTAGTCAGGCTACGTTAAAAAGCAATAGTTTCGGTAAAATATTTCACATCAGATACTCTTTTGGTCAACCAAATCCAAAATGTTTACGAAATAACCGAGGCCTTGTGATTGGGGTGGTGATGATTATCCTTAAAGCTTTCCAGTTGCTCGGATTCTCTCTCTCTCTCTCTCTCTCTCTCTCTCTCTCTCTCTCTCTCATAGTTTGTCCCTATCGCTTATCGCTCTTGGAAATCTCTCTAGACGACACCTAGTGTCCGAACAGAGCCGATGAATTTAAGTTTTTTTGCTGACACGCCAACATTGGTCTATCCAAGGGTAGGAACCCAAAGGAGAACGTCGAGTTGATCCTTATTTTTCTCTGAGCAAAACCTTGCTCGTCTTAAGTCTTTCAAAGGTTAAGATGTTTGTGGTCGTACAACTGGTAAGGTTTTTTTTTAGAGTTTTGCTTCTAAGATTTGTTTAAAACAGCACGCAGTATCCTCGTGTAGTTTTTTTTTAAATTTTCCCTCGAATTATTTAATCAGAGTCCAAGTGGTACTTCCATACAATAGTACTGACACGACAACCGCGTAGAAGAATTCTAATTTTTGATCAGATCTCCATATGGTAGATAACCTCTCGATGGCTGTACATGCTTTATCTACATGAATGCTCACATCACTTTCAGTTGATAAGATACTGCTACCTAGGTATATGAATATTGCAATGATTATCATTATTTTTATGTAACTTTTAACTATAAACGTACGATATTCACCGTTCCACGCTATGATAACACATAAAATAACATAACTGCTGCAGTTGAGACATATATGCCACCCGTTCAGCCTTAAGAGTACCTACGCAGTGGCAATTTTAAATCAAGGAAATATTTCTGCTGGTCTCTGAATGAGTTGATCAGTGTTTAGAATTAAGCTAGTTGTACACAGAGATTTTTTTTTAATTAAAAATGATGTAGCATCAGCAGCGTCACCATTTACAGTCGCTGATTACGAATAACGTGCATTTCGGTTTCATTTGATTTCATTTCACAGGAGAGAATAGCAAACAAGCGTGAACTGCAATCCAGAACCAATACAATATCTATAGGCTGAGCTGTTGTTCTTCAAGGACAAACAAAAATTGGCATTTTAAAGGGCTTAACTCCGAAAGAATTTCCTGAATCAGTTTTCCCTCAGGGAAAACCGAGAAATAAATAACATCGGATCATTTGTTTCCTGCTTGCTTCAATAATGACATATACGCTTACAAAAAAGTCTGTGTGTTAAATTATTAGCAGAAATCGTCAGCAGAAATGATGCAGTCAGTTACATTTATGAAATATATTAGCTTTTCTGAGACACAATTTTTATGTACACTCATAATCTGAAAACATTTGTACGTAATATATAAAAGTATTTACAAAAATTAATTTGATAATCTTTTTAAATTAGTATTTTGAGGTCTAATTCTTCTTTGTAAAACTTCATTATTTATACCCCTATTTTACCAAGATAACACACACACACACACACACACACATATATATATATGAGTATTATTCGGTCTAGTTAAACCGGAGTTGGGAGTTGAGTTTTATTCGGTCCTGTTAATTTTTTTTCGTGTTTTTGATTTATATCAAAAACATATAACAGGAGGGAAATAAATTTATAATCCTAATGTGACCGGTTTTGTTTTTTTTTTTCTTAAGGAAAATATATATATATGCGGTAGAAAGCGAGTTCGTTCTCCAGTCACGCTATTACTTTCAATTTTGGACAAATACCCTTTAGAAAGGCATGAACCCCCTTATCCTTCCATCTATAGGTTAAATAGTACCACTACTGTTCTTCTAGGAGAGTGGTTTTGGCATTAGATAACTTTTAATGATTGATATGCCATTAAGCAAAGAAACTAAACCAAAGCATATGATATTTCGATTATGAATTGAAATAAGGTAAATTAAGATCAATTATTAGAACAAGGCACACAATATTCTGGTGAGCTTGTATGTACGTGTCTGGAACCCATTGAATTCAACTAAATCCAGTTGAATATATAGACCTTCAGGTCATGTGCGTGAAACTTAGAGTAGTGAGTGATTATAATTTACATTTATATTGTTTCATTTTAAAATTGAAACACGGTAATTCTCGTGTATAGCACAGTGCATTCTACTGATCTCGACCCTTTTTAATTATGGATTAAAATTACACAAACAAAGAAACACACACACACACACATGCATACACACATTTTATATATATATATATATATATATATATATATATATATATATATATATATATATATAGTCATCCGTAAATAGAGATTCATTTTTATGAAAATACAATTTCCTCCCAAAACGAATATAGCAGAGTACATTTCTATGGAGCATAATACTATCATGGCACGATAGTTACCACAGCTCCCACCCACACACTGGTAAGTACTTTGAATAATTTTCAGTTCCTTATATATTTCTATTCAGCTTTTAAGAAGCCATTTATTCAGTTGTGCTAAGTTAGATTCAAGACCAAAAGTACGGCACAATTAGTTATTATCGAACCAACGAGCAGTAGTCTGCTTAACTAGCTCGCTAGTGATTATTCCATACTTGTGCGCTGATTTTTATAGACATTTACTAAGCTTGTCGGGCCATTGTCCTAATGAGTAGAGTGTTCGACAATGGTCCGGGAGACCATGGCTCAATCCTAGGTCGAGTTATACCAAAGACACAAAAACATTATTTGATACCGCATTGCTTAACACTCAGCATTATAAGGTAAGCATCAAGGGTAAAATGGAGCAATCCAGGGAAGTACCCTTCCTACACCTTGGCGTAGTAGGTATTGAAAAGGGAGCCAACGGGTCACCCTTGACTATGGTCGCTAACTTTTTCTTTCCTAAGCTTAGCTATGCTTAGCACAAGGCCTGAAGTACCGGGTATCTAGAGATAATCAAATTTATTTTCAACAATCTCTTTGTTTCGGTTGCTCATCATTGCAGCACACGAGGTGTCTGACTATAAATCAGGAAACGTCACCATGTTAGAGAGAGAGAGAGAGAGAGAGAGAGAGAGAGAGGGAGAGAGAGAGTGTGTGTGTGTGTGTGTGTGTGAAAGAGAAAATGAGAGAGAGAAAACCGGAGAGATTGGTAGTAGAGAGAAATGATTAACACATGAAAAAGTGAAAAAAACAACAACAAATAAACTCAAAAAACAAAGCAAAAGACTGGATAAAAGATGAAAGAGGCATGTCACAACAATGGAAACATCGTATAGATTTTAAGAAAAAAATAAATAGACTGGATTAGGAAAACGTCTTACGTGACAGGAGAAAAAAAGAGACAGAACTTGATTGACGAAAACTCGTGTCAGGCGACTAGAAGTTGATTTTTCAGAGGAAAAAAAAGATAGTGCAAACTTGAACAGAATAAATACAATAAACAAGAAGAGTTCTTTTTGCTTTGGGGTAAGGAAAATTGTGTAGTCGATGTTCTTTTCCTGCCACTACAGTAATCTTTTTTCCAGTTGGCTGGGGCTGTAGAATACACCAACTGTATCTCTGCAGAGGGGTAAGACTCCCTCCTACGCGTGTCCTGTATATGACATTAAACAATCTGATGGTGAGGTTCCAGTAATACTGGAGCTTTGGGGAATGCAGAATACCCTTTCATTGCCATCGCTCCCTGGTCTACTCTGACCCGGACTGGTAGCACTTGATAGGGTCATACCTATGGGTGAAAAAGAACTAAAATTCGTACGTATGTTAAACTGAACTGCTTAAAATAGGAATGTTTTGACATTTAAACAGCATACTTATGCTAAATTGAATTGTTTGAAATAGACCTGTTTTGGCATTGAAACTGAGTACTTATGCTAAATCGAATTGCTTGAAATAGAACTGTTTTTGACATTGAAACTGTGTACTTATGCTAAACGGAATTATTTGACTAAACTGAATATCTTGAAATAGAAATGTTATTGACAATTATACCGTACTTACATTTAAACTGCGTGTATAAACTGAATTATTTGAAATGGAATTGATTTTTGACAATGAAACCGTATTCACACTAAACTGAATTGTTTAATATAGAACATTTTCGACAATTAACTATGCGCAGCAAAATTTGTACTTATACTAAACTGAGTTAGCTGAATTAGAACTGCTTGACTAAACTGAATAGTTTGAAAAAGAAATGTATTTCACGATTAAATTGTACTTACATTTAAACCGGGTGCTTATGCTAAACTGAATTGTTTGAAGTAGAACTGATCATTTACATAAAAATGGATTTGGCGTTAAATAACCAAGAAAAGTTGTTATACCAACCAACCAACCAAACCTTGATGAGGCTGTTTCTTGTTCAGATAGTGCTAATATCCTTGGGAAAATTATAAATCCCACTGTTCTCCCTCCAGCTATGCATGAATAGTTGGGCAGATTAGGCTCTTTAACCATGGTATAAAAACATGTCGAAGAGAAGGAAAACTCTGAATTCAAACTCGTAAATATATATATATATATATATATATATATATATATATATATATATATATATATATATATATATATATATATACTACTCTTTTAAACAAAACAAGATTTAAATTTTTTTGGCGCGATAATTGCAATAAATCATGCGTTATAAATCAAGGCAAGGGCTGTTTTGATATATAAGCACACAGGCCACACTCTCTTTTCTTAATTATTTTCTTTGTTGTACCTTTTCGGATACTTTCCGTCTATTCAATAAGTTATGAGAAGCCGGAATAAAGAAGGAGACTTGAATATGCCTGTATGTGTAAATACAGGCATATTCAAGTCTCCTTCTCCGTGTAAGGCCCCATACTTGAATTAGCCCAGATGGAAATGATGTATTTTAATCATTGCATTTGTTGAATTAACGATTAGGCAGAATTTTATAAAATTTCAATGTTAAATTGCACAATTTCTTTGCTTTTCAATTTTTTTTTTTTTTATTTAAAAACTTGAATATGAAAATAGTTTTGAGTTCCTAAAGTAATGACGTTTTAGCAGAGACGATGTAAAAATCAATGTAAGTTAAATTTATCGAAATTTATTTAAATATTTTCATTTAAAACTTAATTACCCACATTTTCAACGGCTGTAAAAAAAAAAAAAGAAAAAAAAATCTCAGAAAAGATAAAGTCGTTGGGATGAGAGATACTCCCACGTACTCTTCTCAATACTTGCTAGATTTTGTATCAACAGATTTTCATTTTTTTCAACCAATAGAACATTTTCTCTGTGGTAGCATGACTGAGGTTCGACTGGATGCAACTATTTTTTTCGTGTGGCCCATTCTAAGGCATGTGACCTTTAATTATACTGAACATGTATCACATACAGCACCTACGGGGATGCTGTTAAATAAGGTACATAGCACTCTTATTGAGATTAAAGAGTAAAATATAAACATATTACGGTGTTCGTAAAGTTCGGTTTCGTTTGGTTTGATGGCCCACCAACCATTGTAGTTTACTTAATGCCAACGGGCTCATTGGCCTAGGGGGTAGAGTGTTCACCAATGGTCCCTGGGACTTGGGTTCAATCCCAGATCACGTCATACCAAAGACTTTAAAAATGGTACTTCATAACTCCTTGCTTAACACTCGGCAATTTAATGTGCGTGTCGAACTTAAAGTGGAGCAATCCAAAGAAAGGAGTAACGCCTTCCCCTAAACCTCGGTGTAGTAGCTATAGAAAAGGGAGTCTTCTGGTCGCCCTCGACTACGGTCGCAGACAAACTTACTTATTTCAAACAACTCAGTTTAAAAAAAGGTACAGTTTAATTTTCAAAATAGTTGTATTTTTAAAAATTCAGTTTAGCGTAAGTACACTTTTTAGCTCTATTTAACCCATAGATAGGACCCTATCAGGTACTACCCCTCTGGGAGCGATGGCAATAAAGAGTTATTCCACATTTCCCAAAGCTCCAGCTTTACTGGAGCCTCACCATCAGATTATCTAGTGTCTCATCCAGGACACTCGTTGAGGGAGTCTTACCCCTCAACAGAGATGCAATCGGTGTATTCTCTAACCCCAGCCGACTGGGCCTTGTTCATAAAATAATTGCATTTTAATAGCAAGGATCTTAAAAGATAAACAACCGTGGACTACAGTATTGCGCATACGCGTTCATGCGTGTGTGTTAAGGTGGGGATGTTCTGTGTGATAACATATCAAAATAATCGTTTTGATTGTATTGTATTCTACTTGAAAGCATCCGATCCTGGGAACTATTATTTTGAAGTAAGCCGTGTACGTATTTGTGAATGAAAGTGTATAGAAAATTTATTCAAAAACAAAAGCTAAATTGAAAAGCAGTTTTGCAAATTTTTTCGAGAAAGAGCCCAGATTTCTTTAAATGTGGAATCTAAAATTTCCTTTGCCATCGGACTAATATTTAAATACATTTAACTTACACTTGTTTTTATATCCTCTCTGGTAAAATGTAATTACTTCCTAAATACAATAATATTTAAATAAATTTAAGTTTCATTTATTTTTAAATCCTCACTGGTAAAATCTACTTACTTTCTAAACTTCCTAATATAAAAACAAACCTTATAATCTTAACAAAAGAAAGCCTCCAGGACCTTTGTTAATACGTACAGAGATTTATAAACTTTCTCTACGTTTTTGCTCACATCTTTAACTGTTTCAGTAATCGTATGTATTTCTGGAACTTTGATGTGTGCTCCTTATATTTTTTTTATATAATTGAACAAATCAAATCTAAAAACTTATTTAGTATTTTTGAGAATGTAGGTGTGAATAATCGAGATCAGTTGCCCGTTGTGGCAAAGACGTCTTTTTGTATACGTTTAGTGCCCCAGTGGGTAGAGTGTCCGCCAATGATCCGGGAGACCAGGGTTCAATCCCAGGCCGCGTCATAGCAAAGAATTTAAAAATGGTGCTTCATACCTTCTTGCTAAGCACTCAGCAATATAAGGTACGTATCGAGGGTAAAGTGGAGCAATCCAGGGAAAGGAGTAGCGCTCTGCCGTACATTTCCGTGTAGTAGCTACTGAAAAGGGAACCTTCTGGACGCCATCGACTACGGTCGCCAACTTTACTTTAGCATGCCAGCTCTCCACGAAATAGCTTTGCAACCACTCCTTTCCAAGCCAACTTCTCTTTTTCGCGCTGGAGTGCTACAACTGTATTGGCATTGTAATTAAGGATTACCTAATTTTGTTTTGGGGAAGTCTCCATGTTGTAGTGGTTAACGTCCTGGAGTGTGAGATCGTGGTTAGTTCGAATTCGGGCCATTGACCTAATGAGTAGAGTGTTCGCCAATGGTCCGCATGACCGGGGTTCAATCCCAGGTCGAGTCATACCAAAGACTCAAAAAGTGGTACTTGATGCCGCTTTGTTTAGCACTCGGCACTATAAGGTGAGGATCAAGGGTACAGTGGATCAATCCAGGTAATAGAGTTGCACCCTCCCCAACACCTCCGTGTAGTAGCTATTGAAAAAGGTATATCCGGGTCATCCACGACAATGGTCGCCAACTTTACTTATTACTTTCTACAGTCACAGTATTACATTCACTTTTGGTTTAGTACCCAAGGAGTTGAATAGTATCACTACTGTTTTTCTACTTGGATGGTTTTGGATTTGGCGTTAGTTAACCCATGACGTTTGATATGCTATTAAACAATATATTATATCATACTATACCAAACTGATTACCTTCACCCTTGAAAATAGAATGAATCCCCTTACCTTCCATCAAAGGTTTAGAGAGAGCTATGTCTGTTTTTCTACAAAAATGGCTTTGGTATTAAATAACCCATGAAGTTTGGTATGCCATTAAACAAAAACAAAACAATCAAAACCATAACAGGGCTAGGAGTTGGCTGATAGTTCCGTGACTGAGGTGCTACTGGAAGAGAATGGCGAAAAAACGTGAGCAAATTTTGGGAGGATGGGATTTTACGTGGTACTTCCACATTAATCTGATTCTGTGTCACATTTGAACCTCGTGTGGAGCCAGATAAATATCACCTATGAAAGTTTTATCTGACTATATCTTTTTATAGACAGGGTGATTTAATATTTTCTGGTACTGCTGATGTATAATTTAGTGCATATTGTCCATACAGCTGCAGCTATTTTTAATGTGTCAGTATTAAATATTGTAATATAATTGCGGAGGGATTTTTTTATATTATCATTTTTCGTTTTGTATATCTTATCCTTCTGTTTTGTTAGGCTGAGAAACTTTCGGTTAGTGCATGGGTTAATTTGGTGCACTCATTGAGTGCAGGTGTTCATGCGGGCGCGGGGAGGATGTGACAATCAGAGATGTCACAATAAAAGCCCCAGATAGAAAATAGGACCGGGGACGTGAATGAAGTCATGCCCGGAAACGCTGAGGATTTGGGGGATTTGAAAAAAAAGCAGTGAGTTGGGATTCGAGTCTAGAAGAAGGTAATCGATTTTTGGTCTCGCCTCAGCGAGACCAGTTGGGATCTACGAAATGTGCCGCACGTGGTGGGAGTCAGATGGAAAAGTCAGCATAGAAAGAAATTTATGTCTCTCTTTCATGTCGAAAAACCTTAAACTCAAAAACGTAATGAAAAGTTTCGTACCTGAACGAATTTCGTGTTTTTCGGATTCCTACCTGTATGCGTTATGAACATTATGAACGTTTTATGCATCTGAAATATCTTGGTCGTATATTTTTAGACGTGGATACACTACAATATTTCATAAAACATATTGTTTGGGAGAAGCCTGTCAATTAATTTTCAAAACTTCTTTTACATTTATTTTTATAATAATGCAACACTGGACATCAAATAAAAAAGGTTTCCAAGTCAGTTGGGGCAGTTAAATACAACGACTGCATCCTGAAAAGGGGTACCCCCCCCCAAGCGTTCTTGACATGACGATAAAGTATCTGAGGGTGAATTTCCAGTCCTTGAGCTTTGGAGAATGTGAACTACCCCAAAATTGCCATTACTCCCAGTTGCACTAGAACTCAGAAGCTGTTTGACTATTTAACTGTGGGCAAACAAATGACTGATATTAAATTGAAAACTTAGAATCATTTGACGATGTATTTGGTGACGTTAGTCGAGGATGACTCGAATGCTCCCTTTTTCACTAGCTAATACACCGAGGTGTAGGGGAGGGCACAACTCCATTCTCTGGATTGCTCCACTTTACTCTTGATCCTTACGTTAATATGCTGAGTGTTCAGCAAGGCAGCATCAAGTACCATTTTTGAGTCTTTGGCGAACTCTTTATTCATAAGGTCGATTATTGTATTAATAGTCCCGAATAGAATTATTAGTGTTAAATAGTAATACTTTGAAATTCTTTACTGTCTGCAAACAAATAATTAATATTAAGTAGAATTATAAGCGTTAGAAAGCAATATATGAAACCATTTAACTGTGTGCAAATAGTTGTAGTCGAGGGCGACCAGAAGGTTCCCTTTTCAGTAGCTACTACATCGAGGTGTAGAGGAGAGCGCTACTCTTTTCCCTGAATTGCTCCTCTTTACTCTTGATAAGTACCTTATATTGCTGAGTGTTAAGCAAAGAGGTACCAAGTACCATTTTTAAAGTCTTTGTTATGACGCGAACCATTGGAGAACATTCTACCCACTTGGAAAAAATGAGCCAGTTAAACTTTTCATTGTACAACTTTTTATCCCCTATTTTTGCATACAATTTCTTTATGCTTTTTCTTTTTGATTTAGTTTGGTGCGGGGATAAAAATGTTGAGTTTTAAGTTTTGTTTTTATATTTATTTTTGTGAGGAAATTACATTACATTTAAACAATTATAATTCTTTTACACATTTTGATCCACGATGTAATCTACGTTCAAAATCCTAGAAGATGCTATTTGTATTTCACATATAACTGGGAAAGGTATGAATCCAGTTATTCTTCCCCAGCTATGGGTATGACTGGACTTTCTAAACTTGGTATGGCAACTGATCGAGGAATTGAAAACAGTTAAATTCTGCTTAAGATTGACTTGCTATCACATTGCGAATATGTTGAGTAAATCTTTAATAAGGCGATATTTTTCAGGGTTCTTGCGATGTGTATTGACGGAGGAAATGGTTTGGTTTGGTTTCTTTGTTTAATGGCGTATCAACCTTTGCAGGTTATTTAATTCTCCGAGAAGAACAGTAGTGGTACTATTTAACCCATAGCTGGGAGGATAAGGGGGTTCGTACCTTTCCCAAGGGTATTTGCCCGAAAGTGAAAGTGATAGCGCGACTGGAGTACGAACTCGCGTACTACGATTCCGCAGTCCATCGCTTTAACCATTACTCCACGAGGACATCCCCCCGGAGGTAATGGAAGATACGTGTAAGCTAATGATCATTTGTACATAACTCAGTGATTTTTTAGAAACTGTGATATTGAAGCTAGAGTAACTGGTTGACTACGATTCATAAGATGGAAACTTTCAAGTGTGTAATTGTTTGCACGGAAGCTAGCTTTTAATATCTAAAACCCATTTTTCTTATCTTTATTAAAGTTGAAAGCACTTACTCAACTCCTGTCTCATGGTCATTTGACATGGCTTAACATATGATACTCTGTCCCTCGAGTCTATTAGCACTTTTATTGTCTTCACCCCACGAGTAATTTAAACATGCTTTTCTACTTAGCTGTCCTCAGTATCATAAAATATAATAAAATAAAGAACATGTTTGAAACACTTGGTCTTTACTTCCAACTTCACTGCTGCAACAGCAAAGAATATCTTCTAAGTTCATTTCTGATGTGATGATGAACGCAACGACTTTGGTTTTTATTTCCCAGTCAAATGATTTCGGAATATTGTTTCTCGTTGCAATTAAAGGAACAGCCACTCCTATAATATATATTGCCTTCAATGCACATTAAAAGAAATTTCGTCTCCAAGCAGTGTCAAATGACTTTCTTTATGACTGTCAAATTCTTGCCAAGCTAAATAAAAATATATGCTATCAATTGTTCTTTTATAGTGTAAACTAATATCGGAATTTGATCAGATATAAAATCATCATGAGACTGGTCCAGAAAGTAATGAGACTGTTCATTTATTTTTCAGGTTGGCAACTTGTTGAAAATCAGTTAATCGATAACGACCTTGAGTACGCTTGAAAAAAATTCAATTTGTGCCTCTTAGAATTCAGTGTGTGTCTCTTAGAATTCCATGTGTGTCTCTTAGAATTTACGTTTGATTGAATTATCTTTTCAATTTATTTTTCTTTTGTCGTGTGTCTCATGAAAATGAAATCAAATACAAAATGTATTGTTAAACTTCAGAACAATGCGATAGAAAGCAATAATAAGCTTACACGGGCTTATGGAGATAAAAGGTGTATTCGGATGGTAGAGAGAGAGAGAGAGAGAGAGAGAGAGAGAGAGAGAGAGAGGAAAATATGAACCCATGTTCGTGTTGATGGTTTACTTTACAGAAAATGTATCTAAAATGAGGGCCCACAAAAGATCTGACTGATGTTTGAACAACGATAATAACCAGTGAAGAATTAACTTTAATCAGCTAAACTTCACTGAGGATTGACAACATGAAAAGATCTCTAGAAAAAAGAAAGTCTCATTACGTTCGAGACACACTCCCCGTAAACGTACTTTCTTGGTTAAAAATAACATTCCCTTGATACTAAATTTCTTTAACTCTCGTCAATCTCCTGTACCCAAAAATCAAAACTCACTTTCGTGGTCGACATTATTGAACTGGTGAAAATTGTGATGAATAAATTTGAAAAAGTGTCTGTTAAAAATGTTCAGTTGTGGTTCCAGGCAGCAGTGACATCTTTGCCGGTGTGTGATTTCTTGAGGGGACTACTAAGAAGTAGGTTTTGAAATAGATTTACAATTAAGTTGATAATGATATTTTTTACATAATCACATTACGGGAAATGATGATTTTATCTAATGGTAGTAATTTTAAAAAAACCTCTATTTGACTCTTAGATGGGACCCTAACAAGTTCAAACTCTCCTAGTCAAAGTGGATCTGGGAGTTATAACATTAAGGGGTACTTCACGTTCCACAGATCTCAAGAACTGGAACATAACCATAGATGCATTTTAGAATCGTCATAAGGACTTCCATTTTTTTTAGGGTGGTGGACCTTACCTCTCTGCAGGGGATACAATCGGTATATTCTAAGCTTTTGCAGGCAAACTGGGATTCATTCGAAGCGCACGCGCGCGCACACACACACACACACACACACACACACACACACACACACACACACACACACACACATACATATATATATATATATATATATATATATATATATATATATATATATATGTGGGGTGTGTGTGTGTGGGTGTGAGTGGGTGTGTGTGTGTGTGTGTGTGTGCGCGCGCACGCGAGTTAATATTGTACATCTTTAACTCATATATATGAAACTGATATGACTAGTTGAGGGGTAAATTTTGTTGGTTTCTGAGTTAAACAAACATGTGAAGTACCGGGATTCTGCTGTTTAGAAACAAAATCACCATACAAAACGAATGTGGACGTGGTTTTCATGGACTTATGGAAAAATGGGTGGAAACATTAACCCAGCAGACAGCAATTCAATTGTTGAATTTTCGTCTTGAAGCTGGAGGGTTAATTTTTTTTCGGGTGGTGTATCCATATCTGAGCAATCTTCACGTAGTATTCACAGAAACCGTCTCTCTGATATCGCGTTAATTTGCCATCTAGAATTTACAAGTGTTACACAGGGTTTGCGATGATTGTTTTGAGTGTTGGCTATAGATAAAGATGTAATTCATGAATAACACATTCAAAATAGTGCATTGGTTTTAGTGATTGTGTTTAATTACATTCTAGAATGTTCACAAATTGAACAAGTAGTTAATTAGTAAGCTTAATGGAGTTTAGTTTTCGCTACAAAGCCAGAATATTGAGATCTGGAAAGATTACAGTCGTAATGATCGACTAGATTTTCTTACTAACCGTTATACTACGAAAATCGAACTAGTTATTATTTACTCAGCTTTGCTTAGTGTGATACTCAGATTTCAGTTGCTTGAGGCTGCAGAATACACCGACTGCATCTCTGCAGAATACACATACTGCACCTCTTACAACCCCCCCAAGAAACGAGTGTCCTGTATATGAAACTAAACAATATTATGGTGAGGTGTTGTAATACTAAAGCTTTGGGGAATGCGGAGTACACCTTCATTGCTGTCAACTCTGATCCGGAATGGTAGCACCTGATAGGGTTCTCTCTATGGGTGAAAGAGAACTAAACTGCGTACTTATGCTAAACTGAATTGCTTGAAATAGAACTATATTGACATTTCAACTGCATACTTATGCTATATTGAATTTTTTAAAATTGAACTGTTTTTTATGCTAAACTGAATTGTTTGAAAAAAAACTGTTTTTGACATTAAAACTGTGCAAAAATAAATCTTTTGAAATAGAACAATTTTTGACATTTAACTGTGGGTAAACAAAAAATATACTTATACTAAACTGAATTATTTGAAATAGAACTGACTAAATTGAATTGCTTTGAATAGAAATGTTTTGGAAAATTAAACTGTGTACTTACGCTAAACTGAATTGTTTGAAACAGAATTGTTTATTTGTATAAAAATCAATTTGGCATTAAATAACCTACAAAGGTTGACATGCCGTAAAACCCAAACAAAAAACAAACCTCAAGTTGTATCCAAGTTTAGTCAGTGATCACTTATCTAATTATCAATTGTGTGGCTTGACTTTGCTTATCTGGCAGGAAGTGATCTCTGACTGTCAGCAAAGCTTTGTAAATATTATTGACTCCCAAACCATGCCATACTTTCTAGATATCACGGGTCCAATTAGCTCACTTATTTCCTACTAACATGGTGGTTTAGAAAACCTTAACAATAGCTTGTGTACCTTGTTAAAACTAGACTGGCATGTTCAACATTTTCTGTAAAATTTCGACAAAACTCCGTAAAATCTCTCAGAAATCCAAACTTTTTACACAGATTCTAAACTTAAGTAAATCTTTATTAAAACACTAAACATGTGCAGGTTCTATTTTACCCTGGCCTTGCTAGCGCTGCAGTAAATTGCATGTAGTACAAAATGTAAGGTAGGTTCAAAAAGCATCAAGATTGAATTAGCATTCACAAAGACCAAATTAAATAACGAGTAATGTGTTAATCTTCTTCAAAATAATTATCCTTAATATGAAACACTTTTTCCAGCAAGTTTTCTATTTGTTGAAATATTTTCGAAACAACTCTTTTGACATGACGGAAAGCTGCTCTGTTTTATTTCTAAATATCCTCCACGTTTCCATATCCAAACCTTAAGATTAATTTTCAGTTCAGAGTGAAATAAGAAAGAGTCCTCGGGGACTTTCATGACAATTTTGCCTTTGTCACAATACGGCATTTTGTTCTGTTGTCGGTATTTAACCATATTATCACTCGTTCTATAGCTCTTGTTCTGGGCTGAGTTTTATAGATAGTATCTCTCTCTTTTTCGTCTCAAGTGCAACATTGCCATAATCATCTAATTTGCTATTTCGTGTATCTGGCTCTTGATTTCATTCTTATTAGTAATTGTGGTTTTATTATCAAGGGTCTTTGTGGCTATGAAGTTAATTTGTGATGGCTGGAGAAGTTTATGCTTGTACCAGTGTGAACCAATTGATTCTCATAAAAGTATAAAAGAAAAACGCCAAAAGGCACCAACTTAGATACCCAGTCTTAAATCACCTAGTCCGTGCCCGTTTACTTTGATTTCCTTGGGGCATAGCACGTTTTTATTTATTCAGAGAGCAAGACGCAACGTTTGCTATTGAACAATATCTCACCACATCGAATTCGACAGGAATTCGGTCGACACTTTTCATTGTCGTTTTAAAAGATAGCATGAATATCTGTAGTTAAAGTCAAACTGATATAGATTATGTACGCCTAACATAGCTTTCCAGAACGTAAGCGGTTTTCACAAAACTTCTGACCATTTTTTAAATCAATTTTAGTTCAATTTCTATGATGAGAAAATGATATTATACTGCTTGTTTCAGAGAAATGACATGAATAATTATCGTTCAAATGATCACAGATTTTAACAGCATATGAAGAAACAACGCGAAGTTTAATGTTTGACATTTTTGGGGGTGGGCAGGTATGGAAATGACATTTACTGGAACAGAAGCGGTGCTTAAACATAACGATATCATCTCAATTTTTCTGGAAAACCCAGAAAATTTCTATTGATATTAAATATTTTAAAACACCTTGTACTATAGTGACAATATCGAAACAACTGTTAAAAAGAAAAAAAAAACTTAATTTTCTTCTTGCCAAGTCGGCAGGAGCTGTAGAATACACCAACTGCACCTCAGCAGAGGATTAAGACCCCCCACCAATGAGAGTCCTGGATATGACACTAAACAATCTGATGGTGAGGTTCCAGTGATGCTGGAGCTTTGGGGAATGCGGAGCACACTTTCATTACCATAGCTTCCGGTCCACTCTGGTCCGGAATGGTATCACCTGATAGGGCCCAATATATGGGTTAAATAGAACTAAATGCATACTTCTGCTAAACTGAATTGTTTGAATTAGAACGGTTTGACTAAACTGAATAGCTTGAAATAGAAATGTTTTTGACAAACTGTGTACTCATACTAAACTGAATTGTTTGAAATAGAAATACTTGCATAAAAATAGATTTGGTGTTAGATAACCTACAAAGGTTGATATGCCTTTAAATCTAAATAACCAACCAACCTTAATGTTCTAGAAATGTTTTCTTTTCTGCCGGGCTTAGAATATGCTGACTGTATCTTCTGCTGAAAGGTACAATCACACTCACTAAAAAAGGAATGTCTTCATATGACATAAAACTTCATTTGCAAGGGAGGCTTCAGTTCTGGGAATCTGCGGGTTTAAATACTCCTTCATAATCATTACTCTTATGTCAACTCGGCACAAGAATGTCAATGCCTCTTAGGATCTTATCTCTTGGACAATTTGATGTATTTGCTAATTATTTGGATCTAATTGCAATACTTGTTATAAATTAACCGTCAACAATAAATTAAAAGAGTACACCAAAGTTGTAAATATAAACATAGTGTACACAATTACCTAACATCCACGCATATAATAACCTTTAACAGGTTGACGTGACATTAAAATCAATCAATCAATGTAAACCAAAGAAACAATGATTTTATTTTGTCTAGTTAAATGTTATAAAATCAAAATGGATATTACGAAGCATCATTTATGATCAAGCTCAAAATCAGGGTTTCTTAAAATGGTCCCAATGGAGAGAATAAAATTTTGACAGAGGAAATAAAAGACTAGGTGTCTACTGGGAATGAATTCATGTATTTGAATTTATAAATCACTTTATATATACAGTCTAAACGTGGTTTATTCACCTCTACTTTAGGCCAAGGCAACTTTCAGTATTTTGCAGATTTGCTCTCGATAGAGCAACCAGAAGAAAGTGTTTTGCATAACTACTTGTTCATCTATAAAAACTGCATTAAGTATTTGTAGAAGACTTTAAAACTCCATTCAAGGATATATTGAACGTAGAGAATGGATTATTTTCCCATTAGATGTTGAAGTGGAAAGTGCACATTTAGACACTTTTCTTAAAGAAGAATTTATTTAAATGCTTTTCGATCTTGAAGTGAACTCTATGACCACATTTAAAAGAATTGGATATAATTCGTTGAATGAAAAATCTGAAACAATATATACATTTTTTGGCAAACTTTTCCAAGTTTATGTGTTCTGAACTTGGGTTTAACCACGTGCATCATTTGCTTAACAACCAGAGAAAATGAAACAGACGAGCACTGAGGAGATCACAAATATCAAGCTGCAGATTTGTGCATTTTAGCCATAAATCACCGCGTTCTATGTTCAAAATACCCATCAAAGCCATCACACGCATTAAAAATTATTCAAGAATTAAAGCTGCATTTTTATTCATAGTTTATTGGTTATTTTCTCATATAAATTTCATTAATCATTCATAAATTAGTTATTGTTTTTAGTTCATATTCTATTAATTTATATGGAGGCGAATGAAAATTAAATAGGGTTAAAGGTAATGCATCTAGTTAAAAGTTTGAGAAGCCTTGCTCGATAGAATTGAGAGTCTGTCACGAACAAAAAACTGCATTGGTAACCGAATATATATGATATATATATATATATATATATATATATATATATATATATATATATATATATATAAACACGCACCCATACGTAACTATAGCACATACTCGCATACGCACACACCCACATACACTCATACACTTACAACCACATATAAACGAAATCCCAAGGGGTTTTTTGTCTGTATTTTTTCGTATGTTCGATTTCCAATTCATTCCATCTTCTTAACTGCCTGATGATTGTTATTTTGCAAAATCTTCATAAAACCCAGGGTTGCAGACTATTTTCCATGGATTATATATATATATATATATATATATATATATATATATATATATATATATATATATGGGGAGAATACTTGTTTTTGGACTGATATATATTAATGTTTTTGTTATAGATTTTTGCTATAAATAATATCTTGTAATATCCGTTTTCTTCCATAATTCTACACTTGAAATAATAGAATTCTAGTATATTTGGTTTAGAAGAAAAGCAACTTTAAAAACATATATTGTTAATCGTATTCTAATAAGGAGGAAATTACCTAATGAGTAATTGATGCTCAGCAAAAAGTGAGCGGACAGACAACTGCTACTCTTGCCATTGATATTCCACAGAGTAACTCTACATAAAGGGATTTTCTTTGTTGAATGAAAGTTTTCATCATCATCATCATCATATCGCGCTGGTAGCACGGATATCCCTGACCCTCTCTCGCCACTCCTCCCTATCGTTCATCGCCCTAGGTAGGTCTTCAGGACAGCATCCCGTGTCCTCACATAGCTGTTGAATGTATGTTCGCGCTGGTCATCATGCTTTTGCACGGCCATGTGTGGGGGTCCACAGGAGTGCTTCTCCAGCAGTGTCCTGCATGTCTGGCTCGTCTAACTTGAATAGTTTTCGTGATAGGTGGCAGGTGGCCGTACAGTTGTTGTCTTGTGGGGTGTTGCCGCCAGGACTTGTTTAAGATTGCACGCAGCATTCTTGTGTAATTGCCGTCTATCTTCTTCTCCAGCCGTTTTGTTAGCGTCCATGTAGTGCAGCCATATAGCAGTATCGATGTGACCGCTGCCTGGAAGAAACTGCGTTTCATTTTATCGGTTAGGTCTGATTTCCATATAATCGATAGCCTATTGATAGCTATCTATGCTTTCGTTAACCTGGTTTCGATGTCATTTTCGGTTGATTCGACCAGGAGAGATTGTGCACATTTTCGAGGCCTTCCTCTCAACGATATAACATCCGTTTTTATTCCATAATTCTCCACTAGAAATAATAAAATTCTAGTATCATTGATTTAGAAGAAAAGCTACCCCTTTCCCTGGATTTTACCCTCGATACGTGCTTTATATTGCTGAGTGTTAAGCAAGGAGGTATCAAGTACCATTTTTAAGTGTTTGGTATGACGCTACCAGGGATTGAACCCAGGTCTCCTGGACCATTGCCGAACCATCTACCCACTAGACCAATTATTATCGTTAGAATAATGTACCCAGTGCTTGTTTAATCGGCAGTTGTCTGGAATTTCATGCGAAACTCGTCGTTCAAACTACTGGTAGATTTTCTTAGATAATCTCACATATCAATCGATTGAAACCTTATGCATTTTCATTCGATGGTAACGTGCAGAAGCAAGTTGTTCTTATCAGAAATGGGTCAGTTTATTGCTCAAAGCGACGATTTACATTGTGCAATAATAATTTGTTAAGCTCATCCATTGTTTTTAATGAAATATGAATAATCTTGTACACAGTTTTATCGTTAATAACTTTGTAATATCATACTTTAGCCCGATGATGTGCTGGAAATTGTTTGCTTGATTCACAATTTATACAAAACTGTCAATTTAAAAATAATTCATCAATTAACTTTAAAAGACTGTATTTAAGATTGTAATGTAACAGAAATTTAATGACTTTATTAGCTTTTTTATATTGGAAAATTACAGAACTACGACGGAAAATGCACAAAGTATTAATATTATTATTTTACAAAAAAATAATTGAATTAGCACTCTTAGAAAATTTTCCCATGGGCATTTCATTTATTAGTAAATATATCTATAAAATATAACACATGAAACATTCTTAATTTAATAGCTGACCATTCTGGCAATAAGATTTGCCAATATTAAATTAGTCAGATTGATCGTATAACTTTTTTCAGGGCCATGCAGGGGAAAACATAGAATAACCCAATGTTGAAGAAACAATTATGGAATTTATTAACAAAAAAAAAAAAAAAAATTAAGAATAGAATTAATATTTATAACCCTGCTTTGATTTTTATGACATCCTTAATTGTTCCACTAATTTCGCTAATTTAATGCAATAAACTTTATTAAAGTGGTTCCAAATTCTCTGAATGGCAGTTAATACAAATGCTTCGGGTTGATTTCAGTCCGCTGTATCTAGTTGATGGGGCACACTTTACCGGTGAAACATAACCATAATCGACGAATATGTGAAATGTACATAATGCATATATGCGGATGTGTTAAACGTTCATATACATAGGAATCCCGAAACACTGACGACCTTCTTGGTTCAGGTACGAAACTTTTATTACCTTCTTGACTTTTAGGTTTTCAACACGAGGAGAGAGAGATACAATTTTTACTATGCTGACTGTTCGTCCAGCGTCAGTTCTCAACTTACTGACCCAACAAACGTGCGCACATCCCGCAGCAAATAACTAGACTGGCCTCGTCCAGATTCGAATCCCAACTCGCTTCGTCCAGTCTCAAATCTCAACTAACTGCTTTTTTCAAAATACCCAAGAATCCCAGCCCATCGCTTCCGAGCATGACACCATTGACATCCCCAGTCTCATTTCCTATCCGGGGGTTTTGTTATGACATCTGTGATTGTCACATCCTCCTCGTGCGAGCGTGAACATCTGGGCTCAATGTGTGCTCCTACCCGTGCACTAAGCAGAAAAGTTCTAAGCCTAACTAAACCAAAAGATAAGATATAACCAACGAAAAATTATAATATAAAAAAAATCTTCCGCAATTTTATAACACCAGCCGTGGTGTCAACGGCACGGATCTGATCAAGTCTGTCTCGTCTCTGAACATACCTTAATCCTCAGGGGGCTGTCCTCCCAGGCTTTAACCCTCCTTGGAGAGCTTAGGTTTATTGTCTGGTGCCTGTGCCCCTTTTTAGGGCAATGCCGACGTGCCCCGAGGCTTTTTTAGAGCCGCCGGGCGCCTCTGGGCTACAGCATTGCACCTGGACCCACCTTAAAAAGGCCTTGTGCCACACTCGTCCACTTGATGGGAAGGTCGACAAATATCGTTAATACATATGGTTCCGTTGATTCAGCATTCACATGAATAATTCAATTTTTTTTTATTTTCGAGATAATAGGTATGCCTCAAATCATAATTTTAGCCTTAAATTCTATACGCCATGTTTTTATTCAACAACCTACGTAACAAAAATGTATGATTCAAATCAATTCGGGAAGGAACTTGATTTGCCATTATGCTTATCTGATCAGACGTGGTCACATGACAAAAAAAAAAACAAAAACAAAACAGGATTACATAATATCCTGGATTAAATAAGAAAAAAAGGTAAATGACTTAATACCTTAAGCGAAATTTACCAACGAAAATATGCAACGTGATATTGACAGTGTCTCTGAACTTAAGAGAATTGAATTATAACATACAAGGGCTTATATTATCTCAATCAATAGGACTAATCCAGTGTTAATCTAAAAACGTTCTGATATAAATGGAAAGAAAATTAATGTTGACCAACAGAATCGTTACGCACCAATAGGTGACAAATATTTCCTGTCTTTAAACTTCATCTGTGTGTTGCTACAGAAGCATACCGTTCAAAGAATCTCAATATTAAGAATATATTCCAAATAGTAATTTTAAAAAGCTTTCTTTGAGTTAAGAGGAGTAATAGATTTTCTGTTGATACAATACGAATGACATCAATACAACAGAAACTTTCATTATATCGGATGAAATCGACGGCTGAAATACATTATCGTTGGTTAAAATGATAATTTAAAAAGTTGAACTGTTGCGTGTAAATGCAGTACCATCGTGTCTTTGAAACGAGAACTTTTGTTCTTTTGATGACACAATGTACCACACACACACACACACACACACACACACACACACACATATATATATATATATATATATATATATATATATATATATATAAATAAGTATTATTTGGTCCATTTAAACCGGAGTTGGGAGTAATTCTATCAGGACAAGAAAACTATTCAAAAGTGAACATTTAAATTTTCCTGGTAAAGAGCCCAATGTAACAGACATTACAGAGCAATACTTTCATTAAAAAAAAACACAAACCGGTCACATTAGGATTATAAATTCATTTCCATCCTGTTATGTGTTTTTGATAAAATAAAAATAAAAAAACATGAAAAAAATTGACAGGACTTCTTCAGATCTTATGTATGAAATAAATCAGAATAGACACAGGAAAGAAGGGATAGGAGAGGATTGTCGAGGGGTGAAGAGTTATCTCCTCATTTAGCCCTCTTCCGTTTTTTATTTTATTGTCGGTTAGAATTATAGTCGATCAATTTAAAAAAGAAATTTTTCATTTTATAAAAATTCTAATTACATTTCGACTTAAAACTACAGATTTAATACTAAATTAGAAGATTAACTTTATTCAATAACTTTACGTAACGATACAGAAATAATTATATTAAATTATTTTCAAGATTTAATTAAATTTAACTTTTTTAAAAAATCAAATTTATTTTTGAGCCTATTAAAACAGTTACACTTTTAATGATTAGTACGTATATATGATATGGTTTTTTCACATTTTTTATCTTTTATTTTATTTTATTTTTATTCATTTATATTAATTCTCAATTTAATCCTATGTATTTAAAAAAAAAAATTATTTATGTTAATTTTCTATAGTTTAAATTTAGCCCTATGTCTACACCTAGCTATTAATTCACATCTCTTTTTTAATAATTTTTCAGGCTCTGGGTAAAGTAAAATCTGAATCTTTTCTTCTAAACACAGATTACATTTACTATCGAAACATTTCGGAGTATTTGACTTTTTTAATATGGACCATTGAATCTGAGGGTCATTCAGTAAATTAGGAAAGTTTATTTTTTAAAATACGCTAAATATTTTTCTCCAAAAATGCAAACTTTTCATTGTTGGGGAATTGTTTGTGGCAAAACCTTTTTAACCTCACATATGAGGCTATTCATAAACTGATATCTGTGAAAAAATCCTTGAAGAAAGAAAAGACTAGAATGATTTGAAAATAATCAACCAATTACTTATGCCTAGCCAAAAAATCCCCCCCCGCTAAATAACAAACTGTTTTAGCTAGAAGTATTCTGTCGGTGTTTTAAGAAAGCTCAGTACACGAACTAGAGCGAAATACGAATACCTACAAAGCCAGAAGTAATCTACCTAGTTTTTCCAAATCATCCGAATTATCCAGATAATTCTCTGGTGAGAATCATCCCGATAATCCGGTTAGGTAAAAACTTGGTAGATTTTTTTACTCTGTACGTATTCGTATATATATATATATATATATATATAACCTCAACTACCCTATCGAGAAGACTTACAATGCTCCTTTCTGGTAGCAGTTCCATAGCACATCATTTATAAAAGCATTCATGTCCAATACCAGAATTACGGAAAATTCTTACCGAAAACACGACAATAATGGAACGACAAAATAATAAGCAAAAACTGCAGATTCTCGAGGCACCATATATTAGGAACATAAAACCCAAACTTAATAGAATTAATTTTGAAACTAGTGCTAATGTACTTAAATGTCTTTACCTACTGATGCCATTTCTAGACACAAATTCAAAAGGAAACGCTACACAATACAACAGTATAAACGCTCATTCTTACAAAGTAGTAATAAAATCGACGGCACATCATTTAGTTGGTTAAAATGATAATTTAGTTACATCACTTTTATAATACATCCTCCACTGATGATGGCCCAAAGTAGGGCAGAAAGTACTTGGGAAATAACTAATTATTGAAGGTTTATCAACCAATTCCCGCCGAAAATTATAAGATCGATATGGTAATTTGAAAGGATCAGAAAAAAAATTTGTAGACAAAAATGTCTTTTACGTTCTATATTACGTGTTTTTGATTTATATCAAAAACACATAACAGGATGGAAATAAAATTATACACACACACACACACACACACATATATATATATATATATATATATATATATATATATATATATATATAGCCTTAAGCTACCGAAACTGTGTTAACACCCTGGTTGGCGGCTGATGAGGACAGAGTATCGCACGTGCTTTCACACGTTGTATGATGAATATATATATATATGTACTCAATCTCCATAAATGAATTAATGGCGAAAATTTTTGAAGTACAGCAATATAACAAAAAAAGATGCTATTAGATATCATTTATTATCAATAATACTACAGCACAGAAAACCTGCAGCCATATATAAAAGTGTAACACCCATGTGACCAAAAACAAAATTAGATGATAATATATAAGTGGTGCTCTAATTTCTTAACTACAACATATTCATATATTTAGTTACATAGATTTAATTCTGTATATTTTTAGAATAAATGATGTGTATAAATATCCTTTTTGATTCCGTAATACTTCAAAAGAAATATGATGTTCTAGTTTCTTTGTTTAAGAAGAAAATCAATATTTCATTTGTATATATATATATATATATATATATATATATATATATATATATATCATTATATTGAACCGTGGTCAATATATACACACACATATATATATATATATATATATATATATATATATATATTACGGGGTTCAATCCCAGGTTGAGTCATACCAAAGACTCAAAAAATGTTACTTGATGCCGCCTTGATTAGCATTATAAGGTATGGATCAAGGGTAACGAGGAGTAATCCAAGGAATGGAGTAGCCCCCACCTACTCTTGGGTGTACTAGCTATTGAAAAGGGAACCTTCTGGTCACCATCGACTAAAGTCGCCAACTTTATTACCTATTAGATATTGCATATTCGGCTGGGGCTGTAGAATACACCAACTGTATCTTAGCAGAGATGTAATTCCCTCGCAACGAGTGTACTGGATATTATACAAAACAGTAATGAGGTTCCAGTAATGCTGCAGCTTTGGGGAATGCAGAGTACCCTTTTATTGCCATCGCTCCCAGGTCAACTCTGGCCCGGATTGGTAGCACCTGATAGGGCCCTATCTGTGGGTCAAATGGAACTAAACTCTGAAGTTATGCTAAACTGAATTGCTTAAAATAGGATGGTTTGACATTTAAACAGCGTACTTATGCTAAACTGAATTGTTTGAAATAGAACTGTTTTGAGATTTAACTGTGTGTAAATAAAGATATACTAATACTAAACTGAATTATTTGAAATAGAACTGTTTGACTATACGGAATAGCTTGAAATAGAAATATCTTTGACAATTAAACTGTGTATTTATGCTAAACAGAATTGTTTGAAATAGAACTATTTATTTGAAGAAAAATAGATTTGAGATTAAATAACCTACAGATGTTAATTTGCCATAAACCCCAAACAAACAAACTCTTACGTCCTATATATATATATATATATATATATATATATATATATATATATATATATATATATATATATTGTGTCTATTGGATTTTCTTAGAAGTTTACTAGGTGCATTCTAAATGTTTAAAGGCAGTGACAGTTTTTACGAAGACTGTAATGAACAATGAATACGGATTATTCTTTTACATAGTCCCTTCACATTAAGTAAATTTACGATAGTGAGTTTTCCATTTGTTGACGAAACTTGAAACTCCCCATTTGATGTGGTATGACATTACGACATGTTACATGATTAATGTTTTCACGTGCTAAAATTTTACCACTTACTTTTTTTTTAGTTTTAAGAAACAAGAAAAAGTATTTTTATCACATTTCTTACGTTTTCCACAAAATACTTTAACCCATGCGAAACATAAAAGAAAAATCAGCGTGACTTTATCGATAATATACTCTGTTTGTTGCGTTTTAATCAAAATATTTTTAACACATGTGCAACATAAAAGAAAAATCACTGTGACTTTATCAATAATATATACTCTACTTCTTACGTTTTAATTAAAACAATTAACAAAAATGAAATATAAGTAAAAAGTCACAGTGACTTTATCGACAATATACTCTGTTTCTTTTTACAATACGTTCTTGGGGTTAAGATATTTCAAACTGATCAGTAGATGTCAAGTGTTTAAATGCATCTGTGGATGTTTCTCTAGAGAAATTTCTTGTGAAAGAAAAGGTATTTTAAAACAAACTGTTTTGATACTCTAATTTGCAAAAGGTATAATGAAGTATAACAAAATCTTTGTATGTCTGCGCGTGTGTTCGTTTGTTTGTTTGTTTGTTTTTTTTTTATTTATTGTATCTTTATTTTCCTTCTAGTAATTTACTTTTCAAACATTTTATTTGTTTTGCCTTTCTTTATATTTGACATTGTTTTTTTTATATTTTTATTTCCTTCTTTTTAATTGGTTGGTTTATTTCTTCGTTTCTATTGTTTATCATTCTTTCTTAAATGTCGTTTTTCTTTCTTTCTTTCTTTCTTTCTTTCTTTCTTAAGATGCCACTCCTGTATTTTTTCTTACTTAAAATTTAATCCTTTGCTTTGCCTCTTTCTTCTTTCCTTTTGTCTTTTTTTTATTTTAATTTTTTACTTTTGGTATTTTCTTGTCCTTTTTTTTTTTTATCTTTCTCTGATAAATTTTTTCTTTATGTTATTCCTGAATATCTCTTTTTACTTTCGTCTGTTTTTTTCTTTCTTTTCCTCCAGGTTTTTCCTTTCTCTGTTTCTTTCATGGTTCGTTGTTTGTTTATTCATTTATTTATTTTTAAAATCTCATTCGATCTCTCTAAGAAATCAAACAATTTGTTTTCTTTTTTATTTAAAAAAAATGCACCATATCATTCGTAAAATTTTACCTTTCTTTCTTTCTTTCTTTCTTTCTTTCTTTCTTTCACAGTTTTTTAGGTAGCAGATATCCCCATTTTGGCTTTTAATCATAGCTTTTACCTCAAGTCCTTTTCTTTCTTTCTTCATGTTATTCGTATTCGTTCCAATCTTTCTTTTTTCTACTTTTCTCATATCTATCATAATGGCTTTGATATGTTTGCACCGATTTTATCCAATCGTCCCTCACTGCTGCAATCTTTACAATTCTTTTTTAAAAATTTATCTTTTTTTTTTTCTGTTTTTATTGTTGTATTCAACATTCATACCCTGTTCTTTATTTTCTTTCCTTATTCAATTCTTCTTTCGATAATTGAACACAATTCAAGCATCCATTAATCTATTCTATCTCCTTACGTGTCTGTCTTTTAACACCTAACACTTATTAATATCAGTTATTTTTTTTATGCAATGACCTTCAAATTCAACGAATTCCATTTCACTTAGACCCATGCAAACAATTCCCGAAAACCCATTTTTAGACGCTTATATGAGATTCAATTTAGTAGAAACCTTTTAAAGATCATTTCTTTGATTTTGTTCGAAATTCCAGTTCAGTTATCCAGAATTCAGTTTGTTTCAACAATGCTGCTTTTCACAAGAAAAATATTTAGGTGCATGCTTCTAAATCTGAATACTGTTTTCATGAAATCTTGCTTTAAATACACTACCTTTAAAGAAAGAAAAATATACAACTTTCAGAAATTCACTGAAGGTATAAAAATGATATATATATATATATATATATACACATTTATGTAGTCATCTACAGATAGACTCTTTAATTGTATGACAGCTCTTCAGGATGGCTAGACAAGCGAGATTCTCGAAGCTGCGATCGAAACCCGACTGACTCACACGCCAACGGAAGATTCTACGGCAAAGCTATGAGGAAACTAGTGTTAGCGAAGGAATTTTAAACGCTTATGTATCCCTTTTGATTTGTTTACATGAATCCACTTAACGGCTACTGAGATCTCAATTCATTCGAAGAGCTTTACCTAACGCGAGTGGCAACCATTACTTCCTTCGCTTGAGAGTTCAACCCCACAGAGTTTGGGGAGCATATATTGACATCCACAGAGAGACTGTTTCGTTGTATTAGAACACTCAGTATGGCTAGACACGCAAGATTCTCGAAGCTTGGATCGAGACCCGGTTGGTTCATACGTCAACCGAAGATTCTACCTCACAGCTACTAGGAAACGAGGGTAAACGAAGGAATTCTATAGACTTATGTATCAATTTGTAAAAAAAGTTTACGATGTCAACAATTGGAAATGACTCGGAGTTTCACGAACAGAATCTGATGGATAGCTACCTGACGATCATGCAGTCCGTTAGGCATTGGAATTAACCAATGTGGTTATTTTTGCCAGTTGTGTAAGGCAAGGTTCTTCGAATGAATTGAGCTCTCGGTAGCTAGCTGTTAAGGGGATATAAGTAAATAAAACAAGTCATAAAGTTTTAAAGTGATATGTTTTGAATAGGTACTTCTTAACAAGAGCAGTGTGTATTCAGATAGGTTTTCATACATTCTGATTGCTCCCTTTCCAATAGATAGATAGATAGATAATCAGAGAATTCAATACATTGATGTACCCTTTTTTTACGAGTTATCGTCGTAAGAAATCGAATTGACTAACCAGATTCAAATGTTACACGAAGTTTCACTATGTGCAAATCTATTCATAACATTCCAGAAGACTGGAGCTGTAGAATACACCGACTGCTTCTCTGCGTAGGGGTAAGACTCCAACCCCAACGGGTGTCCTGGATAGGACAATAAACAATCTGATGGTGAGGTCCTAGTAATGCTGGAGCTTTGGGGAATGTAGAGTTTTCCTACACTGCCATTGCTCCCAGGTCCATTCTGGCTCGGAGTGGTAGCACCTGATAGTATCATATCTACATGTCAGATAGAACTAAAATATGTACTTATGCTAAACTGAATTATTTGAAATGGAACAGTTTTTGCATGCGAAGCGGAATTGTTTAAAATAGAAGTGTTTTTGACTGTGAAACTGTACTTACGCTAAACTGAATTGGTTGAAATAGAACTGTTTGACTAAACTGAATAGCTTGAAATAAAGATGTTGACAATTTGAATGTGTACTTATGCTAAACTGAATTGTTTGAAATAGAACTGTTTATATGTATAAAAATGGATTTGGCATTAAATAACCGACAAAGATTGATACGACATAAAACCCAAACAAACAACAAAAATTCCTGAACCCATGTCTTCTCAGCCTAGCTTTAGGTAAATAGTTGAGCAGATAAGGATCTTTAGACTTGACACGGCAACCAGTCTCGGAGAAGGAAAACATTGAATCTAAATCAGCTCTAATCCGGTTAAAAATCGATCTTATATTACAATAAAGTAAATTCCTCTATTATACTGGTATGCTAATCTTTCTTACTGTCCTATCTTACCAGTTGTGGTATTATCAGAACTTTTTCTATCGTAGTCTGTACTATTTTGGAATTTTTTAAACCGAAGCATTTATTCAGACCAGGAAAGTCCATTATTCCAATACAGATGTCCAGGCTTGCAGAATATTCTTTCGCAGTAAATTCTTTCAAAAATAATTAGTTCTATATTGAATACATGTCTTTTCCATTATTTTTATTTGGTAGTGATATTTCTTTCTTGATTACAGGCTCCCATATACTGCTTACTCCCATGCGAGGCCAACTACTCTAATTCTTTTTAATCACTCTTTTCCAATGATCTACTCTTTCTATTAATTTGGCTTTATTCGCTTTATTTCTTATTGGTTTTATAATCTTTTATTTGGCTTCATTCACTTTATCTCTAATTGGTTTTATCTCGCAATTCAAACCACACCTGATCAGTTATGCTTGATTTAATCGTTTTTCTCCCGTTTACGACTCTTTTTGGATATAGATCTGTTAAGTATAGAGGCTGTGCTCTTGCCAAACTTATATTTTGCTAAAAACCGGCGATCAAAATATATCGAGACTCCTAATCAAAGTTATGAAACATCATAAACGAGAGGTGGTGGGGTGAGGATAGATCAGTTATAAAAAAAGAAAGTCAACAGATAAAACTTAACATTTACTCTTGTTGATAAAATGTCATAAATTGTTATGGGACCGTTACCTACCCATTGATGGACTCTACCAAATTCTATATTAATCGAGAGCCAAGTACTCTTGAAGAGATTGGATACTCACCTGGCCTTTTGGCTGGGCCGTCTGGCATTCGTGTCGGATGGGGTATTAAACAATGACAGATTCGAGGCCGAAAGGCCCCAAACTTTTGTCCACTATGTATAGCACTAGATCTTGTTGTCTAGTTTAAGCTATAACCCGGCATATGTGCCCGGATCCAAATTTTGATTCGTGAAACTGCTTGCCTCATTAGACCAACATTGCACTTACTGGGTCGATGAGCAGCACAGACCAGCAGGGTTCGAGTCTCGGCTCGTTCCCGACTTCCCCCTCCCCTTTATCTCCACTTTAATCGGCCTTCGGGCATTTGACTTTGTGTCAAGTTCTGTCTAGTGGGAGGCAGCGACAAATACAATACCCTACCGATATTCGACTGACAAGTAAGCCTAGCTTACGCCACCACTTTTCTCTGTATCTTGTTACTTCAATATATCTTTAACCTTATACCGTGTTCCGAGTTGTCTTTTCGTGGTCCCACCCTGGGACCACATTATAAACATAATCTTCTTCTCGGAGTGAAAGCAGCACTTAACCAAAAGTTACCGAAATCATACTTTATAAGACGACAAAGTCAGAGGTTTTCTGACTTTTCTCATATGTGCGTGCAAGTAACTATAAATATGAGCTTGCTGTTTTATCGCTAATCGGATAGTATAAATTGTAAAGACTTCCTTGAAGCATCTGAAAACTTCTCCTATTTAAGTTACACACCCCCAATGATCAATGGACCACAGTTAGTAAACACTAATCTAAGGGGTTGCAAAAGATGGTTATCCATGCCACTAACGCAAACAGTTGTGGATTTAGGTGTTCTGAGAACCTCAATTAAAGAAACTGGATTATCAGATTTGCCATGGGAACACACACACAGAGAGAGAGAGAGAGAGAGAGAGAGAGAGAGAGAGAGAGAGAGAGAGAGAGAGAGAGAGAGAGCATATCCAAACATACGAGAAAATCTGTTTCCTACTAGAACAATGAAAGACTCTCGAATCTAATTAGCACATTGTGTCCGCAATCCATTTTTACGTATGCCAGAAAACACAGTGCCTAAACAAAGGGAATAAACAACAGAAGATTCTACAGCAGAAATATTTTTCTTGTTTCTCCCTTCCCCAACAAGAAGGTCACTATGACAGTCATAGCTGTTGTCGGTGACTATACAATGATATCAAAAAATGATACTGACTGATTTTGACGTCTTGATTGACGTCTATATGATTAGAAATGATATTTTTATTATTAAATTGCTCAGCTGTCTATTTGTTTTTTATTTGTTGATTTTTTGAGATTTTAAAATGAAAAAAAAGGGTTTATTCTTGATACTTTTTTTATTACAACTCGTGTATCTGATATCTAATTCAAAAGCGATGCTTTCTTTGTGCATATATTTACTTATTAGATAATACATAGCCCCAGGGATGAACAACGCTTGAAGCAGTACATCATTCAAGATTCATATTTCTTAAAACATTAACGGTAAATGTAGAAAGCAAATCCACAAATGCTGTGAGAAAAGAAACCCTTCTAATGTAATATCAATGATTATATATATATATATATATATATATATATATATATATATATATATATATAAGAAATATAAAACCTTTGAGAGTGGGACTTTTTTGAATTAGGATCAGGAGAAGCAATACTTCAATTGAAGGAGAAATATATGATCACAACCAAGCATTCATGCAAAGAAAATGCAGATGAGAGAGAAAGAAAATATAAAGTGAAATTTTATTCTAGAAACACATCTCACCTCAGTTTCTTTGTGTTAGGTAAGTGGGTGTGTTTCTATTAGGATGAATACGTCAGCAAACGATTTTTATTTTGGTATTGAGTAATTCATTATTTCATATACTGGTGTTCTACTGGTGTTTTAGACTTTACGTCTTCGTCAAGATATTGAGAATGGTGCAGGTAGTCTTTGGTCCTTACTTTTATTGCGAAGGTTGTTTTGTGGTCCTCTTCAATTCTAGGATTTGTGTCTGTGAATGTCCAATTGGAGTTTCTGCGAAGACCTCTGGTTTGGGATTTTTTATATTTATATACAAATATGCAATTTGTATGTGCGTGTGTGAGCGTATGTGTGTTTGAGAGTGTACATTCGTATGAATTCTCGTAGACCCATGAATAAATATATTTATACATACGTATATTTAGTATTTTTTTTTCTTTCTCTCTCCCGCGTTATCTCTCTGCATCCATATTTTCACATAGATGCATACTTATATTTATATATATGTTTTGTCAATATATATATATAAATATATTTGAATGTATGTATATATATATATTTCATCTATATATATATATTTATGCTGTTATATAATCATAAACATATATATATATATATATATGTATGTATGTATAAATATATATTTTTATGCATATGTATATATATATAGGTTTTTTCAATGGTTAGAGTGTTAGCCAGTGGCCCAAGAGTCTGGGTTTCAATCCCAGGTCGAGACATACGATATACTCAAAATATGTTACTTGATGCCTATTCCTTAACACTTCGCACTATAAGATACGGATCAAGGGTAGTGGACCAATCCAGAGAATGAAGCAGTACTCTGCCAAACATCTCAGTGTAGTAGCCATTGAAAAGTGAATTTACGGGTCGCTCGCGACTACAATCACCAACTTTACTTACTTACTTACTATATATATATATATATATATATATCAGCGTGTTTTACCTGAGTGAATATAAAAAAAGAAGTTAAGTTATATTAGTTTGGATTTCTTCAAATACCACAATGAAACACGTTTACGATCCTATATTTAAGGAAATCTGGAGTTTTCTTCAAAAATGTTTGAAAAAAAAATTCCACCATCTGTATATTATATTACAATATCACATTGTTATCGTCCTAGGAAATGAACACGGCGACACGAGTTCAAATCCTGGACGAGACTGATTGCATTTCACATAGCACTAATACCCTCGGGAAAGGTATGAATCAAATATTCTCCCTCCAGCTATGGGTAAATAGTAGGACAGACTTGGTTCTTCAGCCTTGGTTGGGCAACTAGTCTAGGAGAAGGAAAACTCTGAATTGGGGTTGGGTAAATAGGATATTACAGTATCACATACACATACATATCCACACACACACACACACACACACACACACACACACACACACACACACACACACTCGTACACATGTATAACTACACATTCGTGTATTTGTGTGTGGAAATTTGCATGCTTTAACTAGTTGCCAATAATATAATACAGATATTCATTTTATTTTATTATCATCATAAATCAGGTTGATAGCAGGAATTTCCTAATGCCTTTTCACCATCTGTCTCTATCATCCAATAATCCTGGCTGGTCTTCTAGACGACATTCAGTGTTGGCACAGAACGGATGTATGTAAAACTTTGTTGTTCGACCAACACTGGGGCAACCATGTGTAGGTGTCGATAAAAGGACATTGCAACTGAGTTTGTCCCTACTCCTCCCGCTGTGTAAACTCTGATTTTGAACCAGTCTTTGAATGCATATCTCCAAAGATGAATATATATACATACTTATATATATATATATATATATATGTGTGTGTGTGTGTGTGTGTGTGTGTGTGTGTGTGTGTGTGTGTGTGTGTGTGTTGTAGATTTTCTTATGAGCATATTATATCAAATTTGAAGAATTTGTAGTTGATTTCCTTTATTAAAAAAAAATTCAATTCACAAGCCATGTCTGTCATCTTAAAACACATCCTCTTATCTCGGCCAGATGGCCAGGCCTAGTGATAGTGAATAAATGAAAGAGAACCTGCCAAAAAGTGGACTTGGCCGTTCCAGCTGACCATCGGATAAAATTGAAGGAAAGCAAAAAGAGAGATAAATACCTAGTTTTTGCAAGAGAACTGGAAAAACTACGGGACATGAAAGTAACGGTGATACCAATTGTAGTTAGCACATTTGGTACAGTCATGAAAAAAATTGGTACAGGGACTGGAGGACGTGGGAATTAGAGGAAGAGTGAAGACACTCTAAACTACAGCATTGTTGAGATCGGCTAGAATACTAAGAAAAGTCCTGGAGACTTGGGGAGACATGCTGTCACTCTAACTCCTGTGGAAACCTATCAGCAAACGCTGGTGTGCAACACTTTCAAATGAGTAAAATAATGATATATATATATATATATAGAGAGAGAGAGAGAGGCTGATATATATATATATATATATATATATATATATATATATATATTACTTGATAGATATTACATGATAAAAAATTCTACCACTCAAATTTCACTTATTTTGATCCTGATTACTAAGCAAGTTATAATTTTTTTCTCTAATAAATAGGACACAAACTAATCAAGTAACAGATCAATTTTACAATCCTTTTTAAGATTCAAAGCCTATTACTTGATCTTAATTGACTGACGGTAAGTTTGAATGGAAATATCGGCATTTGTGCTTTCATTTAGTCATCAATTCTGAGCGTTTGTCCAGTTTTTTTCTCGGAATCCTATTATTCTCAACATCTCTTCAAAAGATTTTCCGTATAATTTTGACCACCAATTACATGCAGGTGCCCTTATATAAATAATTTTACGTTCTATATTTTAATAACTTTAGATTCAAATTACACAAATTTTTCAATTCACATATATACCTTGAAAGCGTTTTTTTCCTTTTTTTAGGGTTATTATTCATGATTATAAGGACCTTATTTCCATGGTCCCTGTGTAAGTCCAAGTTCAAGCAGTTTGTCCATATTTTAGCGTTGCCTTATACCTAATGTTCTCCATTAAGTATTTCCCCTCCAAAGGGAACTCGTTCTTAACCTACATTTGTTGAGGGATTATCCTGTATCTTTACGCAAGTTAATTACTTCGTGTTAATGTTTTCAGATAAATCCATGCAGGTTTATCCATTTAGTTGTAAGTAAACCTTACCGCGTTCTTGTTTAATATTTTGTCCAGAATGTCTGTTCCTTAATTCTAGGAAATCTTCTCATTCTTGACTTACTTTTTTTTTGTTAAACAAAGGGTACAACCTTATTTCTTTTCTTATTCCTCCTTAATGTTCCTTTCATTAAATACAGGTTTTATATTTCTTCATCCACCTGCTTTTAACGTTGATTAATATTATTTTTGCCCCTTCGAAAATTCTGTTGTTCGTTGAGTTTGTAGACACTCTGTCGTAACATGATAAAAGGATTTGCTTAAAAAACGATCGAAATATGGTTTGATGAGTAATGTGTGTAGATTAGGAATGTTCTTGGTTTTCGGTTGGGTTATAATCCTTTACTTCAAGAATTGAACGTAACATCCCAAAAATATAAGATTCTCACTTCCATTATGGTTTCAATATTAAATTCTACATCCTTAATGAATTTTATAATTTTCTTTCTATTTCTCAAAGATGTATGTTTCTAAAGACATCTATTGTTCTAACATGAGAATTTTTGAACATTATTAGGCTCACACACACACACACACACACACACACACACACACACACACACACACACACACACTCACACGCATATATATATATACATACACACACACACACACATACACACACACACACACATGTATATATAGATAGATAGATAGATAGATAGATAGATAGATATGTGTCTGTAAACTTACATGTCTTAGCTGGTAGCAAATGATATGATACAGATATTCATCTGATTTTATTCTCGTCATTATCATTATTATCATCGCGATGATAGTATGGAGTTTCTAGACTTTTTCTCACCGTCCGTCCTTATCATCCATGACTACTTTTGCCCAGTCTGTCGGGGCTGTAGAATACACCGACTGTATCTATGCAGAAAGATAAAACTTCCCCTTACTAACAAGTATCCTGGATATGACAAAAAAACAACCGGATAGTGAGGTGCCAGTAATGCCGTAGCTTTAGGGAATGCGGAGTACCCCTGAATTGCCATCGCTGTCAGGTACATTCTGGCCCGGAGTATTAGGACCTGATAAGGTTAAATCTAAGTGTCAAATAGAATTAAAATGTGAAATTAGAGTGAACCAAGTTGTTTGAAATAGAACTATTTTTGACATTGAAATTGTGTACTCATGTCAATCTGAACCGTTTGATATATATATATATATATATATATATATATATATATATATATATATATATATATATATATATATATATATATAATACTATGAATTAATTGTTTCTGTTTGGTGAGAAAACTGATTTTGTCTTCATTTTTATCTATTTTTTTCATATTGTTTTCTTTCTTGAATTATGAATTAGCTTTGATATATTTTGGTACTACCATGTAACCGTACAATGGCGTGATCTATCTATCTATCTATATATCTATTTCAGATGGATACGCACTATATATACACACAAACACACACACACACACCCACACACATATATATATATTTGTAATGTGTGTGGGTGTGCGTAAAGACTGTCCATCTCAATCTTCACACACACACACACACACACACACACACACACACACACATATATATATACATATATATATATACATATATATATATATATATATACATGTATATATATATATATATATATATATATTCATTACTCTGTACATATTTATCTGTGACTATCCGTTTATTGATTTATCAATCTCATTTTCTTATATCTATTTGTAATATCTTATAGAAATGGCTATCTCATATCGACAGTAACAGCTTTCAAGACTCCTATCAATATTTCTCTTCATATTCCAATGGGGGAATGAAAATAGGGAATATAAAACGGTATAGAATGTACATTTCAAATATCCGAAAAGAACTTTAAACTTTACACAAAGATTTTTTGTTGGTTGTAAGTCAGTAACATTTAATAATATTTTGTTGAATTCTATTTTTCCTCAAAAAAATTCTTGTGGCGTTCTAAAAATCATAAATAAAATCTATTTTTATGCCTGTCTCTCTAGAATATGATTTAATTCAACACACCATTCAAAAAAAGTGTTAAGATGAGCACAGACAAAATATATACCAAGTGAATATCTCCCATAATTAAATAAAATTTACAAAATATTGCATAGAAAAACCCGAAATGCAGGTTATATTTATAAGAAAGATATATCACAAAAGATAGAACAAAAGCTGCATATATATAAAACAGCCCGTCTTATATAGCGACAACCGATTCCATAATCACAGTGTCTTCGAGATGGAAAATGCCCTAATTAAGTTTAATCAACCAAACCACCGTCAATTTTGAGAAATACTAAGAAATAGTTTACACCGGGGTGACAGAAGGCCATGGATATAAAGGAGCCACTCCCATACATTTCTATAACATGCGTTCCTGAGCGGGACTTGTTTTAGAAAAAAATGCGTACAGGTTACTGTAGATAGTAATTATTAAATTAATATGAAACAGGAATACTTGAAACCATATAATAGTGCATAAAAATAATTTTAAACTAATCCCTTTGATTCATAGATGAATCTCTAAAAGGTGGTAGAAATCGGAGTCAGAGTTTTTCTGGGGTACTTCATACACCCCATCTCCACAGTATCAGATGTAGTTTAGTGTCATAACAAGGGGACACCGTTTTTTGGTGAGTGGGGGAAACAATAAGTTTTCTAAGCCACATCATCTGATATAAAACCGTCGGATTCCTGTAGAAACTGCAGTTTATCAGGATTCTGACGTTTCTAATTCTAATACGCAGTAGAATGTTATGATAAATTTTCAATAATTTTAAAAATAAAACGATATTTTTAGGCAAAAGATTCAAGAATTTTATTTTCCTCCCTTTCAAAGTTCTGCAATAGTCTAGAAGGCGATCAACTCCTGTATTTACGACCCTTACCCACAACACAACACATTTACTTTTACCGAGGGCATATTATTTCATTGTCCATATTGTTTATAGCAGGGGTCAAGCTAATTGCAAATACTCAGTTAGCATACAGTACGTCATAAGTGTAGTGTGATTAGTATAGATGATCAATAGCAGCAAATGTACAAGATTTGTATTCTCCCTAGAGATTAACCTGTACGTGCTTTGAACTTCTTTTTACTTATTTCTGAAATGGAGGGCAGAATATAGCAATGTTCCCAGGACTACTTACGCAATTGTACATTGCAATCTCAGGAAATGGTCCATCTTATGAGAATTGATTCAGACTCGTTAGTCTCTATTCATATTTTGTAGGGTTTGTTTTTCTTTTCACCATTAAATAGCAATGCAGCTGACTGAAAACGTCGTACGACTATGCAAAAAGAAAGCTAGAAATGTGAGTCAGGATATAGAACTTTGAAAGAAAACTGAAAGAGGATAATATTAAAAGTTATTCGTGGATATCATACATCAGTTATTTCTTCCAACCTAATATGTTCTTACGATGTCTGTCAACCTCTTCAACTAAACTTAACAAAATTATATATATATATATATATATATATATATATATATATTGTATAATTTGGCAACAAGTTATTGTTTATACAGGATTGGCAAAAGAACACGTAAATTTCTGTTTCATGATCTTAATTTCTGTTCTCTAACTTTCTTGATTGTTTCTTTGTGTCGGAGTGAATTAGATAAACATGCAAATACCAACATTACATACAGACACACAAAACCTTGAGATGAATAAAAAATTTAAACAAATCTTCTACACTTTGGCGCAAAAAGATAAAACCGCCATGAAAAAATGCAGAAATTTAGATTGATCAACTTTTCAAAAAATCGTATTTTTAATCCTAAATTTTGGAAATAAATTTATCTACTAATTTTTTTTTGGTGGGGGGATTAATTCATTTGATTATTTTACCATTCAATAATAAAATAAGCATGTTGAAAAAAATAAGGCCACTAAACTAAAATTGCAAATACCATAATTTAATACTTTGTTTTTCCTCCTTTCGCTGCACTCACTTCTTTGCAATCATTTTTCATCTACCTTATCAAACTTTTGACAGTTTGATCATCTATTTCGGATCATGATTTCATAATTGCACCAGTCAAGGACACCTTTGAATCATATTGTTTACCCTGACCGTAAACTTGTCGGGGTTCTCGATGGGGTTAAGATCTGGACTTAATGATGGTCAGTCCATTAGCACAAGATTTTTGTCACTAAAAAACGCCTTTGATTGTCTTGACACATGAATTGGGGCATTGTCTAGTTGGAAAATAGCTCGATTTCCTACAATACCAAAGAAATCTTCCGAAAATGTTCGGTGAGCATGCCAGTGTATTGTTTTGAGTCCATATTACCTCTTACAAGGACTAATTTGAATATTCCATTAGAACAAAATGCTCCCCATGTCATTACAGAGCCACCTCCACTTTGGCATTTTTTAAAAATCTTTTTTCTTTCCTTAGGTCGTTCCAAAAGCAATGGAACCCATCTAAATTCCATTTTTTCTCGTCTGTAAATACATCACTTAATTTTTTTCCCGAACGAGACGTACCTTTTGGCCTAACTAAATCTTGCCTTTATGTGATGTTCTTCCCATGATCTTTCATTTTGTCTCTCTGAATATTCAGCATAAGGTCAATTTTTTTATGTTCTCCATTTGGTCCAACGTGAAACATTAATGTCACCAGGAAGTTGAATTTGAGAAACGGATTTTTCGGATTTTGAAACATCCCTGATAATGGCCCGTTTATTCCTTGGACTGAGTTTTTCTAGCCTACCAGGAATCTTTTTGGATATTTTGTTCTTATTTTTTATGTAATTATTCACTGCACACTTTGATCTGTTGATTTTCTTGGTGATTTCTCGTTGAGAATGCCCATTTTTTTTCAAAAGAATCGATCATTCCTTTCTCGTGATCTGTAAGAGAATTGCCACGTCGCATGATTCATTTTTAATTTTTATTGCTAATTTCTATGTAAAAATTAATCTTAACATAAAAATCTTTGAGTTAATTTGTTTTATTTTATAAATTCATAGGTGGTCTTATCTTTTTGTAACATGCTAATTTTAATATTTTTGGAAATAATAATCAAAGAAAAAAATTTTCAAAAAATGTTTAATACATAATTTTATTACTAAATACAATTATAAAAATATGAATTTTTGAAAGAAAAAGAGGCTCAATCCAAATTTGTGCATTTTGTTTGCACCAAAGTGCACAACACCAAATTTAAAATATCGTATCTAATTATTAAGTATAATACCAGCTCCTTTAAATCCGACCCAAATCCAAAAATGTAGTTTACAAATTCACATTTCGATATCAGGATTGCCTCTCGAACAACAAATGAACACCTGACGTCTTTGTTGGCTTTACTATCACCATTCCCTTTAGTGGTGTTACATACCACCTTTCAGATACCATTCCCATCAATGAACATATAACTACCACACATATAATTTTACATCCGTTGAAATACAAAAATTCTCATTAATAAAACAAAAGTCATATATAAATAATAACCAAAAATTCTTACAATGCCATCAGCATAAAAATAAGCAGCTAAGCATAAATGAAATAACATTCGAACTTTGCACAAATATAATTAATGTCTTTAACAACTAACCAAAGAACCGTTGCCTATGGAAAGAAAAGTCGTTTTTCAAGTCGTTTATCAGTGAGCTCTAAAAAATGAATAAACTGAAATGATTGCACTGTTTGGCATAAAACTCCTTCACAAATACTTGAAATGCTTCAACAAGTGTATAGAGAAATCCCCATGTCACATGATTTTACGTGTTACTATAGGTTCAAAGAATTCCACAAGGAAATTAAAGCTGAGTCAGGAGAAGGAGGCCTTTAACAAGAAAAACTGAGGTCAACATCGAACGAGTAAAGGATGTGCGTGGCAATTGTCGGTTCGAATAATCGCAAGCCAGTTGGATATTAAAAGGTATTGTGCCTGGAAGATTATCACCAAAATTTTGGGCATGTGGGTGTGATGCGTGTTCGGCAGTTCTTGACCGAGAGGAACATCGCCGTACTGAAAAACCTCTCAATTCACCTGTTCTTTCTTCGTGTGACTTTTTATTTCCTTCAAGATAAGAGGATAATCAAAAAGACTCATTTCAAAGGTGTGGTGATTATTAAGAGAGCTCAATGACAGAGCTGCGGGGAATCTCAGATAAATCCTTCCAGCCGTACGTAGAAGGATGGGAAAGTGTGATTAGACTTTAGAGGGTTTTGTGGAGGGAAATCGAAATAATGGAAAAACTAAGGCACATAACAATCATTGTTGAAGCCCCAATATCACATCCAGAGTGGAAAAAAGAATTGTACAAGAGAATTGAGACCAAAGCCATGCTGAGATCAGAAGGTAATATAATAAGAATCTTGGACAGCTGAGAATCGTGGAAACTTGCTATCACTCGGCATCCAGTTGGGGTCTCGCATGGAAAAAAAGCCTGACAGCAATTACACAAGAAAGCTGCGAGTGATATTGAACAAGCCATGGAGACAACACCCCACAAAACAGCAGCTGTACGGCCATCTAGCACCCATCACGAAAACTATCAAAATTAGACAAACCAGACATGCGCGACACTGTTGAAGTAAGAACGAACTCATAAGCGATATACTCCTTTGGACACCTTCACATGGACGAGCAAAGGCAGGACAACCAGCTTGAACCTGTTTACAACAGCTCATAGCAATACAGGATATATCGTGGAAAACCTCTCGGGAGCGAGGGACGATAGAGACGAGTGGTGAGAGAGGGCCAGGGAGATGCGTGCTGGTAGCGTGACATGATGATGATGTTTTAGATGATAGAGATAAAACAGTGGTTCCAATAAGGAAATGCAACAAGGGGATATAAATTTAGTACAGGAACAGACACAGCTGTCTCTAGAACGGGATCCCATGGGAATTGCACAGGAAATTGAAATTTATCTAAACTCTTAAACGATCTAATCAACATCGCATCTAGACAATGAGACGCATAATACAAACATATCACACAATGATGGCAAGGAGATTTTACCGTTCCTGCTGACCATACATTGGAAATAAAGAAAGCGATTTACTCGACTAATACCTAGACCTAGCCTAAGAGCTGTAAAAAGGTATGTAAATGAGGGTGATGGTGGTAGGAATTGTATCTACAGTCGGTGAAATCGTCAGCAAGTGTCTGGAGAAAATTTGGGTTAACTGGAAATCAGAAAAAATCGAGACCATCCAGACCACAGGACTGCTAAAATCAGCTGGGATATTTATTGACTCGATCTCACTCAGATAAGTAAAAAAAAAAAAAAATCAGATAGAAACCAAACAAGATTCCTCACAAGTAGTAGAATAACATTGTTATATGATATTTATCGTGAAACTCTAGATCTGCGAATGGATCAAGACACAGATCAGAGCAGGGCTGTATGTGAATCCAGCAATTGCCAATGCTGGTGATCTTACTCTTAACAACATTAATTTTAATCATGTTACCAGAATGAGAGAAAAAAAATGTTCAACTCATTTAAAGAATTCTGCTCCTGGTTTTGAACACATGTTTTCCTTTTTTTGGTTTGGTTTGGTTACTTTGTTTAATGGCATATCAACATTTGTAGGTTATTTAATGCCAATACTATTTTCCTAGAAGAACAGTAGTGGTACTATTTAACCCACAGCTGGGAGGATAAGGGGGTTCATACCTTTCCCAAGGGTATTTGCCCGAAACTGAACGTAATAGCGCGACTGGAGTGTGAACTCGCTTACTACGATTCCGCAGTCCATCGCTTTAACCATTACACCACGAGGACATCCCTCTTCTTTTGGACTTGCCCGTCTACCTCCAAGAGTAGATATAAGAAGTGATTGCTGATAATATACATTTTGCTTGGAAAAGATTCCGTGAGAAAGGATAATATCCTACTATGCGAGGTTTAGAAGAAAAATGACTTGATGTTAAAAAGAATTGTGTGGTTTACTGTTGCTTTAACTGACTTAGGTTTACCGGCCATTGTCTTAATGAGTTCTATTCTCACTAAGCACCCAAACTTTTGCAATTACTAACTTATCCAAATATATCTATATCTATCTCTCTCTTTCTATCTCTGTCTATATACACATATGCATATATATATATATAGTAAAATTGGCGACCTTAGTCGAGGATTACCCGAAGGCTCCCTTCTCACTAGCTGCTACACCAAGGTGTACGGGAGGGCACTACTCCATTACCTAGATCGCTCCACTTTACCCTAGATCCTTACCTTATAGTGCTGTGTGCTAAGCAAGGCAGCATCAAGTAACATTTTTGAGTCTTTGGTATGACTAGATTTCGTAACTTTCGAAGGTTTTCCGAGTAAATTCTCGAAATGCGGTTTTTACTGGTGTATTCGTTCTTCTTGGGTGGCAGCTTTCAGTTTAGCTTTCGTAATGTTCTTTCTTCTGCTCACTTTGTTGCCGTCTACCATGCAATTCTAGAATTTCTATCTTCAACCGAGTCTCTAATCTTATTGGTCTGTTTTTGTATATATTGTTTGTTCTTTCAGGTATGTGTTAGTTAATTCATTTTGTGCCTTCTTATGTTTCTGGACATTGATATTGGTTGGATTCCTCCTATTGTATTTGGGAGCGGTTTTCACGTCTGTACGCTTTTTTCTAATCGCTAACATTTCGGTTTGGTTTTTTGTTGAGTTGGTATGTATTCTGCAGCCGCTTCTAAAAGGACATTGACGAAGTTCTCATATTCGTAATTCGGAGTTGGTGCTTCCTGAAGGGCATCGCATTTTTTTTGTTAGCGTTAGCGTTAGCGTATATATATCTCTAATATGCCTTTTTTTTAAACAGGGACTAGTTATATGTATATGTTAATGTCTACAGTTTGTAGTGTTTGTACGACAAAGCTTCGGATTTTATTTGAGGACTTTTAAAACATTAACATATCATTGTTTCGGATTCCTCGAACAAAATACAGTTTTAAAACACGCACACAGAAACACACACACACACACACACACACACACACACACACACACACACACACACACACACACTCTCTCTCTCTCTCTCTCTCTATCTATCTCTCTCTCTCTCTCTCACACCCACACACATACCTATATATAAGCGTGTGTATGTCCTAAGTTATCTCAAAGTATCGTTGAACTGATATTGTTACAGCCTTGGAACATCTTTACCAAAAATTTGCCGAACCCTTTTTGTATAATTTTTCCTGTACATTGCTTATGCATTAAATCCTACAGCAAAGCTAACATCAACTGCATGGCAGATTTTATATATATCAAATGTAAATGGTTTCTTTATACTTATCTTCTTTCATTCCTTAACGCATTCATCAATCGATCTTTTTGTGGGTGGGGTAGAAAATTCTCCCAAACATTATCCAATCGAACAAACTCGGAATCGACAACATCAACTGCTGGTCAACTAAAAAGAAAAATGTTTTTAAAAATACAGTTAGCAACGACAAGAATATATATATATATATATATATATATATATATATATATATATATATATATATATATTCATTCTATTTAAGTTTTGTTATTCTTATATATATATATATATAAACATATATGCTTATCGTTGCACAAACACACACAAACACACAGACACACAGACACACACACACACACACACACACACACACACACACACACACACACACACACACACACACTCTCACGAATGTATATCCTTTATTTTGTGTGATTCTTATATATATATATATACATATATATATATATAATGTCTGTGTGTGTGTGTGTGTGTGTGTTATGAGTATTTGTGTGTGTTCGTATACCAATAACAAAAAGCCAAACAGAATTTGTGCAGTTTAAATCTTAGGAGTTTATTTTCTTCTCTTTCTGCTCGCTGGCAAATGTCAAGCGAATGTTAAAATCCAATAATTTCTAATTTCAAAAATGTCAAAGTATTTAATGTTTGGTAGATTTGGGATAGAAACGAGGACCGTGTTTAAAGATTAATGAAGTTTAAATAAAAAAATATATCATCTCCATTGCTCTCCTTGCCAATAAAGAGTAGAATATCATTCACAGCTGAAGATATTTTAAAAATATCTGTATTTATAATCTATGCTTATGAAAAAGACGAAGATTATATAACGTGGTTAATTCAATAGTAGGTTTAATGGGAAAAAATTTAATGGGTTTAGAAATTATAAATGGACAAATGCGTTTTAGATTATAGTCAGGTAAAGGGAGTTCTGAAAATATTTCCCTCAACGTTTGTAAACGATTGCAATGATAGTTTTTGTAAAATTTGATTAATCGTTAGCATCATTATCTGCATCAGGGCATTATATCATCATCATCGTATTGTGCCGCCAGCACATATATCCCTGACCCTCTCTCGCCACTTCTCCCTATCATTCATCGCTTCTGGCAGGTCTTCAGGGCTACATCCCGTATCCTCATATAGCTGCTGTTTGTATGTTCGAGCTGGTCGTCCTGCTTTTGCTTGGCTATATGCTGGGGTCCATAGGAGTACATTGCTGATGAGTTCGTCCTTGCTTCTCCAGCAGTGTCCTACGTGTCTAGTTCGTCTAACTTGTATAGTTTTCGTGATGGGAGGCAGGTGGCCGTATAGTTGGTGCCTTGTGAGGTGTTGCCACCAGGACTTGTTCAATATATATATATATATATATATATATATATATATATATATATACATATATTGTAACAGTGTTGGTTGTCACTAATTCACTTTGTGGGTTTATAGCGAACCAAGTAATATAAAATTTGGGGGAAGGAAATGAAGAAATCGAAAAATTCAAAAAATACAGTAAAAAAGCGTTGGAATTGTGTACAAATCTTTATGTGTGCTTGTGGGTGTGTGTGTGTATTTATTTTTGTTGTTTTATTAGTTGTAGGTAGGTGCAAGCTTTAGTATCTCCCAAACTTCCATGGCATTAGATATATAAATCTAATATATATATATATATATATATATAATGGATTCTTTTGACTCCTTCGCGACGTAAATTTCAATAGGTCATTGAACTTTGTAAATCCTCTGGGTGGCATCAAATATCCACAAACACCTGGTTAATGTAATTTTTGTTAGCCAGCCAACACTGGTGTGTCCACAGTTAAAAGTCCATGGGAGAATGTCGCTTATGTAAACCTTTTTGCATGTTTCGCCCGTAGGGCTCAGCATGCCTAGCTCATTTTATTAGATGGGATGTAAGTGGCCATACATCTACGGTTTGGCTGGGTGCTGCTCCCAGTATTTGTTCATGTAGCATTCTTGTGTGGTTACAATCTAGCTTTTCTCTGAGCGTTTCTGTAGAATCCAAGTGGTGCTACCGCACATTAATGCAGACACGGCCATATTTTGGAAAAATTCAGTTTTATTTTATCTGAAATGAGATTTCCATAAGGTCCATAAATTCCTAATAGCATCAATTCTTTACAAACGTGTGCACATATCGTTTTCAGTAGACGGGCTATTGCTACCGAGATATCTGAACTGGTCTTCTAATTTCCGAGACTTGTCAATTTAAGCGAAGATGGAACCATCTTGATTAATTGGAAAAATCTTTTGATAATTGAACTGGCATTTTTATGGATAAGGATTTAGAGGCAATTTTTCTTTCTTTTTTATTCTTTCTTTTGTTCTTTCTTTTTTCTTTCTTTTTTCTTCATTTCTTTTTTACTTTCTTTTTTTCTTTCTTTTTTCTTTTTTTATTCTTTCTTTTTTCTTTCTTTTTTCCTTCTTTTTTTCTTTCCTTTTTTTTCTTTCTTTTTTCTTTTTTTCTTCTTATTACGGTAACCGGTGTAACGGTTACCGTTATAAGAAATGAGCATTGCGAACCGAGTTAAATACTGAATAAAATCGTTAGCAATTCGCATAACGCTAATACCCTTTGGATAGCAACAAATCTAATCATTATCCCTCCAGCTATTGGACTCTTTAACCTTTGCTATTGTCTTGGAGAAGGTAAACTCTTAATTCAAACATATTAAACTTCACATAGAGATTGACTCTATGTCACATTCTGCTTCTGTGGAGGTGTTAGCTAAATACAGATTTATTTTTAAAATTCCCATCGGAAAACCAAGTTATTGCTGAAAATATTTCAATCGAGATTGTAAGGGTAAGGATTGTATAAAGTTAGTAACTCTGCAGATTCAACTATTTAAAACCCTACGAGTGTACTGGATATGACACTAAATGGTCTGTTGGTGAGGTCCCAGTAATGAGGACTTTGGGGAATACGGAGCACCCCTTCATTGCTATTGCTCCCAGGTCGTCTCTGGCCCGGCGTGGGTTAAATAGAACTAACAGCATGCTTATGCTAAACTGAATTGCTTGAAACAGAAATGTTTTTGACAATTAAACCGTACTTACACTTAAAATGTGTGCTTATGCTAAACGGAATTACATGAAATTGAACTGTTTTTGACATTGAAACTGTACTTACACTAAACTGAATTGTTATATATAACTGCTTGAATAAACTGAATTGTTTGAAATAGAAATATTTTTGACAATTAAACTGTGTACTCATGCTAAACTGAATTGTTTTAAATAGAACTGATTATTTGCATAAAAATGGATTTGGCGTTAAATAACCTACAAAGGTTGATATGCCATAAAACAAAACCAAACCAAACCAAATGAAACATTTTAAAAAAGTTATCTATTTATAAAGCGTTGTATTCTCTCAGGGGAATGCAACTTTTTTCTCTAAATGGCCCATGACTCTACCGCAAATTAAAAAATGTTAAAATAAAAGGACATGTGTAAAAAGTACCAGGTACCAGGAAAAAAGTAAATTATTATTGGAAAAGGCTCATTGCACAATATATGATGCAAATCTGCAATCATGTAAAATGTGTATATGGCAGCTTTATGAAGTTCTTTTAAGAAGCAAGATTGGAGCAATATCTATAGTTGTCAGGAATAATTTATAGATGTGTGCATAGGGAATTAATAGTTTTATATAGATTGAATATAGAAAATATAGAAAAAAAAAACAACAGTTTTTGGAGGTTAAAGAGATTATTTGGCTTGACTTTCTAAATTTTGTGAGGATATTTTATGACTACGATATCAAATGGCAATATTTCAAATACTGCGTTGTGAGGTTGTGAGAGAAATTGTATTTTTGCGAATGATGACCAACTTTGGTCTTTTTACAGACAATGTAATTGTATTTTCTTTCGTTTGAGGACCCACACTGCCTTTGAAACAGCTCATTTGAATATCAATAATTTCCCAAACTTTAATAAAGGCCACCCTACGTGTTCTATTTTTATAAATGAAGACCTTACAACGAGTATATAATATGGTTGATAGAGCTAGTTTGACTTTCTTGCTTAGATGTGGCACGAAGCCGTATAAATGGGGCACCCAATGAGACTCAAACTCACTCGTAAAGTTTTGCTAGTCTAACTTGCCAGCCATTAGACAATCCGAGGCGCCCAAATGGCCATATTTAAACCCATGTAGGTTAGTACCGCTTGTAATAATCAACTACTAACCTGTAGAGAATATTTAACCAACATTGCTTTGACAAATGATTTTCATTCGAAAGATAAGTCAATAAAAATAAAGACATTAGTGAAGAAAATCGCAAAATAAAAGATGTAACATGGCAATAAGGAAAGTCTCATTTTTAGTTGGTGTAATTTTATTAAATCCTATGCAACTTTTTATTCAGTTAAAATCATGCCGGCACTGAAGTTAAATTCCCGGTTTTAGCCATCATTAATTCTATTATAACGACTCGTTGAATACCCAAAAGCAAACAGTATATTAAATACATAGTTTGGTTGGTCGGTTGGTTGGGTTTTATGGCATATCAACCTTTGTAGGTTATTTAATGGCAAATCCTTTTTTATGCAAATGCTCATTTATATTTAAAACAATTCAGCTTAGCATGAGTACAAAGTTTAATTGTTAAAAACATTTCTAATTCAAGCTATTCAGTTTAGTCAAACAGTTCTAATTCAAACAATTCAGTTTAGTATATGTACAGATTTTGTTTACATACAGTTAAATGTCAAAACAATTCTATATTAAACAATTCAGTTTAGCGTAAGTATAGTTTTAATGTCAAAATTAGTTCCATTTCAAACAATTCAGTTTAGCATAAGCACACAATTTAAATATAAGTACACAGTTAATTTGTCAAAAACATTTCTATTTCAAGCAATTCAGTTTAATCAAACAGTTCTAATTCAAACAATTAGGTTTAGCATCAGTATGCAGTTAATTCTTTTTAACCCATTGATAGGGCCTTATCAGAGGCAACCATTTCGGGCCTGAGTGGACCTGGGAGCAATGGCAATGAAGGGTTGGTCCGCATTGACTTGAATAACCCGTAGGATACTGAAGAACGACTTGTATATAAGTAGCCTAAGAATGATTGCTATCATGCTATCTCTTAAGACTAGCAAGTCTTGCTTTTGATAGATAGATCCTACTGTATATATTAACAATACGTTCAGGCTGAAAATTGTCCTGGACCAAGATCAAGTACTATTTCAAGATATGTTTTTAATAATTTACATTTTTGCTGTTTTAAACAAAACAAATATTGTTCTCTTCTATTGCCAACACCCGGTTCGTCATCTGTCGTTTCAGTTTATGTGCATGTGTTTAGTTTTAGAGTAGATAGGTTTATAACGTTCGCCTGGAGCCCACTATTAGAAATCGTATTTTCCGCACACCAGGGGGGCGCTGTTCGACTCAGCAATCCAACACCTAATGTATTGCGCCATAAAAGGAGCTGCTCATCCGATTATTTAATTCAAGAACAGCATATTCTTATTAGCTAACAGAAATACACGACTGATAAACATTGTTTGACGTTAGAAGATTGAAAAGAAGAAAGATTAAGATATTTCAAAAAATAAAATGAGTCACGCAAGTTACGGAAACGTAGAGATATACGCCTGTCTGCGTATATATATATATATATATATATATATATATATATATATATATATATATATTTGCGTGACTCATTTATATATATATATATATATATATATCATCATGTCGCGCTATCAGCACGGATATTCCTCACCCTCTCTCGCCATTCCTCCCTATCATACATTGCTTTTGGCAGGTCTTCTGGGCTACATCCCGTATTTGCACAAATCTACTGTATGTATGTTCGAGCTGGACGTCCTGCCTTTGCTTGACCCTGTGAAGGAGTGCAAAGGAGTACATCACTTACGACCTCGTCTCTACTTTTCCAGCAGTGTCCCGCATGTCTGGTTCGTCTAATTTTGATAGTTTTTTTATGACGGGTGGTAGGTGGCCGTACAGTTGCTGTTTTGTGGGGTGTTGTCTCCCAGACTTGTTCAATATTGCTCGCAGCATTCTTGTGTAATTGCTGTCTAGTTTATTCTCAATACGTTTTGTTAGCGTCCACGTGGTGCATTCATATACCAGTATCGATACAATTGCTGCATGGAAGAAACTGCCCTTCATTTTATCGGTCAGGTTTGATTTCCATACGACCGATAGCCTATCGATAGCTATCCATGCCTTTTCTTGTCGTGTGTCGATGTCTGTCTCGGTTGATGAGAAAAGTGATATACTTTTTAAATGAGAGTAAGAAAATCGGAAAAAATGTAGTCAACACAAGCCAGCTAAACTCGGCAAAACTTATAAAAAGTGAAGTCCACATACCCCCTTCTTTGCCTGCCCCATTACTCTAAGTCATTTGTATCAATGTATTGAGAGAAACCCTTTCAACCATCAGATTTGGTGATATATATATATAATGTTTTGTAAATATCATAATCATCATCATCATGTCATGCCGCCAGCACGGATATCCTTGATATTTCAGTTTGAAGACACATTATGTCAAAAAAAGAAATGACTTGAAAAAATTCCCATTATAAATAAAATAGAACAATAAAGGAGTCAAATAAGTCTGTTTAAGCATTATTAGATTTCAATAGGACCGTGTGCAAATAAAAAAAGAAATCAGGCGAGAGTGAACCTGGCATTATGGAAAGTAAGATGTATATTACTGTCTCCCTATCGTTCATCGCCTCTGGCAGGTCTTCAGGGCTACATCCCGTATCCTCACATAGCTGCTGTATGTATGTTCGAGCTGGTTTTGCCCGGCCATATTTGGGGGTCCACAGTAGTACATCGCTATTGAGCTCGCCCCTGCTTCTCCAGCAGTGTCCTGCGTGCCTGGTTAGTCTAACTTGGATAGTTTTCGTGATGGGAGGCAGGTGGCCGTATAGTTGGTGCCTTGTGGGGCGTTGCCGCCAGGACTTGTTCACTATTGCTCGCAACAGTCTTGTGTAATTGCCATCTCTCTTCTTCTCCAGCCGTTTAGTTAGCGTCCAAGTAGTGCATCCATACAGCAGTATCGATACGACCACAGCCAGGAAGAAACTGCATTTGATTTCCATATGATCGATAGCCTATCGTAAGCTGTCCATGCCTTCGTTAGCCGCGTGTCGATGCCCTTTTCGGTTGATGAGACACTGCTTCCTTGGTAGGTGAATTTGTCTACTAGTTTCAGAGAGGTTCCGTCTAGAGTGGAGATGTCGCCTGTTTGATTATAGCACATATATTCCGTTTTGTGTGCATTGACATGGAGACCAATGCCTGTGGCGGCTCGTTCTAAACAATGCAGTAGTGTTTCGGCTTGGTTGAGTGTATTTGCCAGTATCGCTATGTCATCGGCGTAGTCGGTGTCGGTAATTGTTTTTGCGGGGTACCTTCTGCTCCTTTTCTTTGTCAGCTCGAAGCCGTTTTCTCTGATTTTATCAATCGGTGTTCTAAGCACGTAATCTAGACAGATGATAAAGAGGTATGGAGCTAGCGTGTCCCCTTGTAGTACTCTTGCTACAATGTCGAAGTATTCTGTGTCTCCATCATATATCATAATGACATAATGATATAAGATAACTATGAAAATTATGGTGATATATAATAACTTACAAGTATTTACAGAAATTGTCTCCTCAATCCAGTTAACACGCTTGTGGTTCATCAGGTAACTCTATCGTTGCAATCCTGCTAGATATCTGACAAGCAAAAGTCTGTTTTGGCGTTAGCATTAACTTCATACACTTTCAGAGAGAGAGAGAGAGAGGGAGAGAGAGAGAGGACGAGTGATAGATATGAAAAGAGAAAGAGAGAGAAAGAAAGAGAGAGAGAGAGAGAGGACGAGTGATAGATATGAAAAGACAGAGATGGCAACCGTTATTAGGACAGAAAAAGACGGGCAAATTCCTATCGTGGTCTAAATATGAAAGGTTCACCCACACAACCAGAAAGCCTTGAAATTTTAATGAATCAAATTTTGTGAAATTTTTATCCAATTTTGAAAAAAAAAAAAATTAAATCTTCTCAACGTTAAAAGGAGTCCCTCATTTTTTAATAAGTTTATTCTCTTTTAAATGAATATAATCAAAGTTGACTGGTAACTTTTTTTATTTTTGTTAATTTTTTTCTGCAAGGATTTTTCGTGTTAAGAAGAGCCGAATCATTCTATTCTCTGACTCACAGCCATCTTGTTAATGAAGGTCTAATCACTAATATGCCCTGACGACTGAAAAGTAAAAAGAAAAGGAATGGGAACATATTTGTATTCACAGACAGATGCTGACAAGAGGACATTTTTGAAAGTCATTGAAAGCAAAGAAACAATAGAACAACATCTATCGATTTTATTTTTTGTTTGTTTTATATTTATGAATGGCACTTTTACATATTCTGAAAGAATAAGTAAATATTCTGTTTTGTGAAAATAGTTTAAAATCTTCAAATCTGCTTCAGTAGATATATCCAGTAGAATTTATTTGAGTTTCAAGGACATCTTGGTTGGTGTAAGAGTTTGAATATATGTAAACAGACTGTTGTCGATTCTCACTGGGTGATTATAATTCTGGGTTTGGAGACGTGATTGGCATAACTGTTATCGACAGTCAGAGTGTGACTCCTGGATGAAGCTGTTTGAGTTTCATTTAGCATTAATGTCCCTGGGGAAGCTGTGAATCCATCCATTCACACTCCGCCAGCAAGGGTTATTTAGTAGAATTGACTTGGTAGTACCTCAACCTTGCTTAGCAAACCGGTTCAATAGAAAAAATTCTTTGAATTCAAATCAACTTAAAAATTACTTAGAGTCACATCGTACATATAGCAAAGGGTTGAGTAAATACATACTTCTACTTTGAATTAGTAAATACTTATGACCTTGTAGCAAATTAGTCGATGGCAAGTAAATGGGAATTCATCTGGATGTCAGCAAATTTACTCCCGAGGGTATGCAGAGCAAACATCACTAGCTCAATGGATAGGCAATCTAGCATCTTACAGATTTGATAAGTATAAATTTGAAAATTCCTCAGGATGAATAACACCCTACTCATATCTATCTATCTATCTATCTTGCTCCAAAGCAGGATACACGGCTTCTTTAAATAATTTGTATGTTGTGTTTGTATATTGCCAAATGTGCACTGTAATCTGAATCTTTGCTACATTGATCTGATTCGGAGACTTAGTGTCCTAGCAATACATCTTTGGGGTCTAGTAAAAGTTGCAGTGGAGGCTATAAGTCAAATTCACGTTGCCAACCGTCAATTACATTCAGAGTTTGTGCAGTCATAAATCTATCAAAAAATCGTTAGTTCTACATATCTCAAACAGAAATTGATTTTAGCCTATAATAATTGGCCACTGATATTTGCTTGCATATGTTACAGGAAAACGAAAGGGAAAATGGCAAGAAAACCGGACTGCGAGGATCTTATGAATAATCTGACTTGAAAATCGGCATTCACAATGTTACTTTGTGTTGGAACGCCGAATAATTATTCTGGTAGCCAATTTACAATTATCTTTGTTTTGAAAGTTTCATAAGATCTTTTGGTATTTTTTTTCAGTTCGAAGACACATTATGTCAAAAAAAAAGATGACTTGATAAAATTCTCATAATGAATAAGATAAAATAATAAAGGAGGCAAATAGATCTGTTTAAGAATTATGAGATTTCAATAGGACCGTGTGCAAAAAAAAAAAAAATTCAGGCGAGAGTGAACCTGGCATTATGGAAAGTTAGATGACGTTTAGGAGGTGCCCGTGGTGTAATGGTTATCGTCGCAGGAAGTGGACACGGCGACACGAGTTCAAATCCTGGATTAGACTGATTGCATTTCACATAGCACTAATACCTTTGGGATAGGTATGAATCCAGTTATTCTCCCTCCAGCGATGGGTAAATTGTAGGGCAGACTAGGTTCTTCAGCCTTGGTGAGGCAAATAGTTTAGGGGAAGAAAAACTCTGAATTCAAACCTGTTAAACTTCGCTTAAAAATAGACCTTGTGTCATATCCTGTAAATATGATAAGATGACGTTTAGTGGTACACCCAGGATAACTTTTTCAGAAGATTTTTTTTTTTCAACCCTCTACTGACATAGCTTTCGAAGAGGAAGGTGGGAAGTCGGATATTGATATGTAGATTTTGTATTTTTTATCTGTCTTACGTTCACTCTGTCAGCTGGAGCAATTACATTACATTACATTAGTGTTCTTGGTTTTACACTAAACTGCATCTGATATTGTAACTCCCGTTTTAAAGCTTTGGGGAATGGTGAGTATACCTTTTTCCATTACTTCCTGGTGTTCTCTGACAAAGTTTGTTAGTACCTATTAAGGTCCCATCTTTGGGTCAAATGGAACTGTTCAATGACTTACTAAAATTATTATTATTGATTTTTTGAAAGTATACAACTGTTTCTACATTATTCATATAATACAAAATTCTTGATAAATAAAATTACTATGATTAAATTGCAATACATGAAACATTTTTACTGTGCAAGCTTTGATAACCCGTTTAAAAATATAATTGGCTTACAAAATACCCCCATATATATATATATATATATATATATATATATATATATATATATATATATATATATATATCAAAACTCTCTGCCATGAGCTGTATTCCATACAAGGTTAATTTTTTAGCTGAGTTTGACAGGTTTGAATTTAGAGTTTTCTTTCTCCTATAATGGTTGCCATTTAAGAGCTCAATATAATCTTCTATGGAGAGGCAATCTAGCGTCTTATCGATATGATAGTTATAATATACTGGTTGGCATTCCAACATCAATTATCTCATTATGCCCTTCTGTTTACTCTGAGCAAGAAGAAGAACAGTTGGATTAATACCGTCCCTGAGAATATTAGGGCTACGGAAAATGCAAACTGTCTCGCCTAGGTTTTGAACTCAGGTCACTGTATTCAATATGAAGTTAGTAATCATTAGAACACAGGCACTATATATATATATATATATATATATATATATATATATATATATATATATGTGTGTGTGTGTGTGTGTGTGTGTGTGTGTGTGTGTGTGTGTGTATATATATTACCCAACGCCAAGTCAGCCGATGATGAAAACGATTTTATTTTCGGATTTTCCTTCTACAATATCCATGTAATTCGAAATCCATAGCGAGATCAATGCAAAATAATGATAAATTAAAATGCAGAATATATATATATATATATATATATATATATATATATATATATAGGTTTTGTCATTAAATAATCCACTTAGGTGGATATGTCATAAAAAACCGACTAACGAACAATCGAAACAACTAATATCAATTTTATATATCCTCTTTTTTAATGGCTGTTTGTCCAAAAAATCCAACAAGCAAATTAAAAAAAGAAGAAGAAATAAATTTAAACTAAAAACTAAAAGTAAAGAAAACGTCGTGAAATGTAAGGTTCATTATGAGTTGATAAAAGACAAGTGATTTACAGTTTGACATCAAATACGTCATGTCTCGCGAAATGTCATTGCTACTCTTCAACATCTTGTTCTGTGGGGGATAAAAAAAAATGAAAAGAATTCTAAACACTGGATGCAATTTGCAAGTAAAAACATCTTTCATGATTCTTTTCTTTTTCCTTCCAAGTTCTAGTATCATCCAAAATAATTGATTTTGTTCTTATAAAACTAATTAATTTGACGCATGAGTCACACTCACAAGAAAATAATGCGAAATTTAAAAGAGTGTGCTTTATTGCTTGTCTTACTTTTTTTTTTTTAATTCACATGTCAAGACATGTCAGTTTCAAAGTTTTCTCCTTTCGCTTTTACTTAACTAGATAAAAAATGTCCGATCTATCTATGTCTATCTATCTATCTATCTATATATATATATATTGAAGAGATTGGTGTGACGTATCGTGGATTTAGTAAATTATTCTCGCAGGCCGTATCTTCTTGAGCAAGATCAATACTAAGGATTTCAAATTAGTATACCTGGGACAGGATGATTTAAACCCGCAGATATAGATGTGTTCAGATACACACACACACACACACACACACACACACACATATATATATATATATATACATATGTCATTCTGTTTACTCACCTCCTCTGAACAGTCTCTTGCTTACTGGATTCATGTATTTTCATTCATTAAAAGATTACATGAAACTATTAGACATGAGAATAAGAAAAATTCATTTAAGCACTTTCCGATTTAAGAAAAAAAATGTTTTCATACTAATTTATTTATACGCCATATATATATATATATATATATATACATATATATGTGTGTGTGTGTGTGTCTGCAGATGACGATATATACACTCCTCCAGGCGGGTTGAACACTCTGGCGAAGGAATTAACGGCTGCCACTCGCATAATGCAAAGCTCATCGAACGAATTGAGTACTCTGGTATCCGGCAAGGCAAAAATGTAAAACAAACGAAAGCTACGACGTAATGCCTTATAATTCCCGATTTTAGGTTGTTCGCTTGCTGGCTAAGCGCAATGATTCTACAACTAACGTAAAGTTAGTTGGGTTTCGATCCCAGCTTGAAGCGTCCTACGTGCCTAGCCACACTAAAGAGTGGTGATACAACGAAACAGTCTGTCTGTAGATGACTTTATATATATATATATATATATATATATATATTGGCAGCATTTCTGCATTAATACGAGTTTCGTTGAACATAATAGAGATTTTCTGTCTACATATTTTCTTTTTGATCCGTTCATACTGCCGTATTGCTTTTATCGTATTCGGCTGAATTGGAAATACCAATAATTGTATATAACCCATGTACTTTCTGTCCAACTTTGGGCTATCATCAGGGGAGGATCTATTACAAAAGTGATCTAACTTTTGTTTTTTTCATTACTACTATGTAAGAGCGTCTTTACAGTTGGAGTATATAGCGTTTGCTTTTAAATTTGTTTCGATAAATATTGTCACAAGCTAAAGACATTTAAGTGCATTAGCTCTGTTTGAAAATTAATTCTGTTCAGTGTCGGTTGCATGTTTTTAATATGTAGTGCTTCGAGAATCTATAGTTTTTATTTTTTATTTTGATGTTCTAATATTGTTGTGTTGTCGGTGAGAATTTTTCGTAATTCTCTTGTTGGGCATGAATTTGTTTTTAAATGCTGAGCTATTGAACTTTTATCTGAAAGGTGCATAATAAGTATCCTCGATAGGATAGCTGAGGTTAAACCAACATATATATTATTATTATCAGAGATACTATCTCCTACTATCTCCTAAAGGACATTTGAATTGATATATAATGTTGTTTTTTTTGCCAAACCCCAATCAAGGGAGAGGAATTATTTCTAATGATCAAGTTTGAGGTTTTAAATTTATTATATTATATAATAAGTTTTATCTTTTTATTAGGATCAGATTTGGTTAGCAAATTAATTAATTTTGAATTATCATTTCGGCCTAGCTGAAGCTAAGCCTGTTTTTTTTAAAATTTTCTATTGGTTAGTGGTTTAGTTTGGTTGATTTATTTCTTTAACGGCATATCAACTCTTTATGTATAATAAAATGTCGAAATTTGTTTGTAAATCTTTAATTCTAAATGAAATTATTCTTATTTTCAACATTCTATTGCAGGTTTTACAAAATTCACTTTTTATTTTACTAAGATAATCACTTCATTACATAGATATAAGGTATAAAGTATTCTTATCAAATACTAATCATTTTTACACGATATTCTAATTGTTTCCTATTTGATGATAAATAGTTGTTTGCATACTGTTTCAAGTATTCCTTTCAAACGCAAATAATCATCGTTGTTAAAAAATTATAAATTCTAGAAACTATTCATAATAAAAATAATTTTCAAACAGTTGATTGGTTTCAAGTGTTACTTGGTAAGTTCAAAAATCCTGTTCAATAATTAATACTTGTTTACTCACAGTCATATATATGATTTTCTGTATTCTTATCTGAGAAATTGTCAGAGATCTATTTGACCAATAAGTTGGATCTTAACAGGTAATACCACTTCGTCTCAGTGTGGACCTGGCAGTAATAGTTATGAAGGAGTACTCTACATCCCACACAGTTTTAGTACTCCAGAAAAGGATCTTCTCCACCAATGACATTTTAATATCATATCCAGGTGATCAGGGTCTTACCCTTCTGCCGGGGATGCAGTTAGCGCATTCTCAGCTGAATCGACTCCATTGGTTAGTAAACTTGTCTTGCATATTATTTATTATTAAACAGACAACAGACACCTCATTGTGCTCTTAATAGAAAATCTATGTCACTTAGTTTTTCAAAAGCGTTTCGTCGTGGCTTCATTGCAAGTTAGTCACATTGACTAATCACTTCTGAGGCATGGTTAATGTAACGGTTATCTTAACAGGAGATCCAATCCATGACGAAACTAGTTGCATGAAAAGCATGAATCGAGCCGTTCTTCATGTAGCTCTGGATAGGTCACAATGGGTTATTAACTTTGTTTGGGCAACTATTCTAAGCGAAAGTAAACATTGAATTCAAACCTGTAACACTCTTTTAAAATTGACCTTGTGTCACGTCTTGACATGGAAGAAAGGTTAGGTAAATATACTCTTTTAGCCCTCTGCCAAATCTAAAACTTTTTTTATGTTTTAGCTACGTTAGTAAAAACAATTTTCGAGAATTCGATTGTCAGTTATTGATGCGTGCTTTTCGGTGGTTCGCTAAGCGTAACGGTTAACGTCGTATACAATGGAATCGTAAACCAAAGTTCAAATCGAAGACGAGGCTGTTTGTGTTTCAATGCTAATGCTAATGTATGAATCCAGATCCCCTCCCCGATTCATAGCTAAATACAAGAACAGGTTAGATTCTTTTTTTTTATACTAAAATGAGGAGGCAATAACACTAATGTATAAACATATAATTTCTCTTATCTGTTACGAAAGGTGGAGAAATACTTACGTGTGTGTGTGTGTGTGTGTGTGTGTGTGTGTGTGTGTGTGTGTGTGATAGAGAGAGAGAGAGAGAGAGAGAGAGAGAGAGACAGAACAGCTAAGATTTACACCAGGTTGCGATACATCTTCAATCAAGGCCGCCTCTCAAACCGGCACCGGTTGGCGTCCCCGTGCTAACGCCCAAAACGGCGCAACTTTTTGCTCTAGTCTCTGATTGTTGACTGACCACCGACAGCTCGTGGTGGAAAACTTCCGTCTTTATATATTTTTCCGACGCCTAAGCACTCTTCCTACACAATTCGCGTGGTTTTTCCGCTGTCGCTTGTTTACCTTAAGACACAGGTTTACATCCCGTATTGAAATCCACTGTCAAAGTATAACATGTAACACATTACCTTTGGTTCGACAACCAGTCTAAGAAAAGGAAAATACTGAATTCAAATCTGTTGTACTGCTCTTAAAAATTGATCTTGTGTCACGTCTTTCTGCAGAAGAGAGGTTGGATAAAAAACATATTTGTAATATTGTGCCAAATCTAAAACTTGCATAGATTTTTGCTGTGATAGCAGAACTACTCCCGTGAGTTCGACTTTAGCCGTTTGCCATATACTTCTTATCTTTTGGCAAACTAAACTAAATTTTGTGAAGTCTTAATTATATCAATTTATTTTTGGGGAATGACACAAATATTTCTTCTTAAATTGACAGATCAATAGATAAAACAAATCAAAAGATATATATATATATATATATAGAGAGAGAGAGAGAGAGCTAGATAAACATAATGAGATAGATAGATAGATAGATAGATATGAACAGGTCGAGATATATTAGAAAGAAAAAAGTATTTCGAGGGCATCTTCTCTTGTTTACTTATTGATCACAGTTTGAACGTTGAATTTCTTGATGTCAACGTGACACTATTTAAATTAGATACATATGTAAGAAATAAATATATCTCTAAGCGATATTTTCTACTCCATCACAGAGCCAAAGGTGACTCATTAAAGCAGAAACTGAATGCACTTATTTATTTATTTGTTTATCAAATTCAGTACGTTAACGAAACGCAAGCGGAGACGAAGAATCTGATTGCGTAATTTCCGCGTGATTTAAAAGGAAAAATATTAATGAAATAGTGATTGCAATCACGACAAAATGTATATGATTTATTTCAGTTCGTCACAAGACGTTAAGAAATGCCTGAAGGATAATTGAACGCCACATTACTCCTTTTATGGTCAGGAATGATTTTCATTAATTCGATTTTTCTTTATTATTGTATAACTCTTGGCAATTTTTACACACCAGCTCAACTGGTGTCTTTCCCTGAGCTTTCAGGGATAGCAAATCCTCTCTAGTATCTTATAGGTATCCTAGCTGGTTTTAATTTATCCGTAGTCTAGATGGTCTCGATTTTTATTTAATATTATATTACTCTTGGCAATTTTTACACGCCAACTCAACTAGTGTCTTTCTCTAAGCTTTCAAGGATAGCAAATCCTCTCTGGTCTCTTATAGGTATCTTAGCTGATTTTAATTTATCCGTGCTCTAATTCTAAGTCGGTTCTCTTCGTTATTCGATACTATATCAAGGGCATCAACTACCATTGGTATCACCGTAAAATCCATGTATCAGAGCTGTTTGTGAGGTTATATTCTCACTCTGTAGACCGTTGGAAGAGAAAAATTAGCTCGGTCATCTGGATAAAATTTACGTCTATTTTTTCGGCCAGGTTTGGTATGATCCGTTTGTATCTAAAAAAATGGAACCTTTCCTGCGTTTCATTTTCTAAAGCAGATTCTGGTTTGTTCTTATACCATTTCTCTGTGTATGGAAATCTCATTTTTCTGGCTTGATTACCAGTCGAACACTTTTACAACTCAATCATGCCTGTTCATGTAGTCCTATTGTGCCATTTTGCAGCATTCTCTTAACTAATTCACCCCTCATTTAGAATGATTAACTAATTCACCCCTCATTTAGAATCAACAAATCTGCATTAACAATTATCCTTCGTATTTTAGGTTTGATATAATTAGTTGATAAGTTGTTATTTTGGAGTACTTTCAATAGGGTCTCAATTTTTCTCTTTCTGTTTCCTCTCCATGTCAAAGTCATAGTTTTGGCTATTTTCACTTTTTGTCACTTAAAGTATACATGTAGTTGGTTTTCTTCTTATGAACTTAATTTGTACTTTATTTCTTAAATTTGTCTGCTTTTCAAATTGAAACTCATTCGGGTCGTTATGTTTACGACACCCAGGAAACACCGAACATGACCAGGAAAATTATATTACCCAACAAATGTTGACATGCTGTAAAAGTAAAGTTGGCGACCGTAGTTGAAGGTGACCCGAAGGCTCCCTTTTCGATAGCTACTACACGAACTGTAGGGGAGAGTGCTACTCCTTTTCTTCGATTGCCCCACTTTACCCTTGATCCGTACCTTATAATGCTGAGTGTTAAGTAAGGTGGCATCAAGTACCATTTTTTGAGTCTTTGGTATGACTCGACCAGGGATTGAAGCCAGGTCTCCGTGACCATTGGCGAACACTCTTACCATTATGCCAATGTTCAGCTGTAAAACCGACCAAACTACCAACATCTAGTGAGATTCGAACTCATATCCTCGTTTGCCTTGGTAAAAGCTAAGTTGCTGCATTGCGATAGGAGAACCAATATCCTAGTGTTACATATCACATCGCCATTTTTCCTATGGTTGATGAATATTAAATATAACTGACGATATAATTACTAATTGAACGCAAACTAATCTTTCCCCGTTTCTTTGCTCTAAATAGTTCGATAACACTGGACAAGACAAGTTTTATTGCTAATGATAGAATGATTTTACGATGATTTGGGGCACTGATTACAACTGTGGTAATAACTTTACCAGATCCACTCAATATTTTTAGATAATCGATGTCCCCTATTTAACCCCGGAAGCCCCTATTTGTATCTCTACCTTGTTCATATAGCCATATGGTCAGAATTGTAACCAGTAATTGTCTATTTCCTGGAAACAATAAAGCTTATCAGACTTTAAAATAAGAGATTACAACGTTTTCTCTGAGTGGGGTTCAGAATTTAAGCGTTAAGAATCCAAATCTTGCTTTACATGATATATTGGTCAACTCTATTATTGACATTTAAGTAGAATTCAAGCTAAGTCCTGAGCTGTTAAATTTGTAGAAAAACTGAGTGAGTCAATAAGTATGATTGAAAGCTATTGATCCCGAGGTTAATCTGAGACAACAGCTTTAATTGGATAGTTTAAATCAGATGTCTGAGAAGTTCAGATTTTTAAGAATAACTCACTCCATTTCAGAAGGGATGATTGAATGAAGCGATTGTGTTCCAACTGTGTTCTCAATTCAACATAAACTTCGTGTGGGTAAACTTTTTATTGTAGAATAAAAATGCGTACTCAAGAATGGTGTCTGCGTTGTTGTTATCCAAGCAAAGAAGAGCCAAGGCAGCTGGGGTTACAGCAATGCACAACGCAGTTTAGAAGACACCGAGATGCATCATGAGGTAACAGATGAAAACATGAAAAATGGCGGCCAGAAAAATAGCCTATTGTTACTGCTGCTAAGAAGAACCAATGAAAAGGATATTGAAGGTAGAAATTGAAGAGAGGCGACTACTTAACATTCGTATCTTTCAGAACCAGTCATTGTCATATTTCTACAATTTCTGTCAAACATTTCTTTTGCTATTTTGTCGTTTGATTTCATATCTAATTCTGGAATTTACTTTTAACAATTTTCTGACGCATAGTATATCTAGTATTTGGTCTGTACGGATAAGGACAACGATGCTTTTCAAATTAATTTAAGTTATATATTTTACCTAATCTCGTATAGTTGTAGTTGGCTGTTGAAGAAACAAAGGGAGAATATATTGGGTTAAAATCATGATTTATGGGGATCTTTATTTTAAAGAAACTAGAGTTAATTCAGCAAATGTAATGCTGCTTAATTATTCAGCACCCAACATCACTCTAAATACGTTCCGAAATCATTGACAATTAAAAAAAAAAAAAAAAACAAAATAAAAAGAAATGAAGGGAATAACTTATTGAGGAGTGAAATAAATTATACACATTTTTAATGTGCACTTGGTATGACACTAAAGCGAATCTAGTGGTCCGGCTCCAGTTTTGGGGCTTTGAATTTTGGCGCACTCTGACCTGAAAAAGTAGTACCTCTTAATGCCCCAGCAATGGGTCAAATAAAACTATTCGAAATTTATTAGTGCAGGATATAAATGCTTGAAATCATATAACTGAAATATATTTGCATTATACAGTAATACTTGATATACACACACACACACACACACATATATATATATATATATATATATATATATATATATATATAAGCAAGGTGGTACCAAGTACCATTTTTTGCTCTTTGGTATGACTCGATCTTGGATTTAACTCCGGTCTCCATTGGCAAACGTTCTAACCACTCTACTAATAGGCCAGTTAATTATAAATATAAGTAAGTTTGTACATAAAAAATAATGAGTAAATTCAAAATCCTGTAAGTAGAAATTGAAATAATATGCTTCTTTAAAACTACCAGTGTGACAATTATAGTTGGAACTGAGGAATTCTGATCAAGAGAAGGGACACAATAACAAGGTATCTTATAAATATCACTCAAGAGAAACAGCAAAAAACATAGATACATATAATCCAGATAATCATTACTTTCCCTAAACCAAGTCCTTAGGAAAAAAACAGGTAAATATGGTAAGAAACCGAAAATAAAGCTAAGAAATTAAATATAGTAATCATACAAAAAACAAAAATGGGAAGAAAAATACCCGTATGGACGTGTGAAGTGTAGTTTGTTTGTAATTTTACTCTGTGATATACCGGGAAGCCAAAGAACTGTAGGGATATTTCAAAGGACAAACATACGAAATCTCACACGAGAAGACTTTGACAAGGCTAAGAAAGGGAAACATTTAGATAAAAACTGAATCTCTTCGAATAGCAGCACAAAGCAACGACGTAAGGACCAACTATATTATAGCAAATATAGATGAGTCGGAAAAGAATAGATTGAGACGAAAGAATTAATCACATCATTAGAAAACGCACCTAAATGGTGCAAAAGGAAGAAAAGACTTGACGCAACTGGGTCGAGAGAATAATTCACAGCGGACCGTGCAAGAAATTGATATTTTACAAAATACCATATGGTATATACACAACCCGGAATACGTCCTGCAGAATTAAAAGTATTAGTTAGTAAAGATGGCGACCGTAGTCAAGGGCGACCAGAAGGCTCCCTTTTCAATAGCTACTACACAGAGGTGTAGGAGAAGGGTGCTTATCCTTTCCCTGGATTGCTCAACTTTACTCTTGATACGTACATTATAATGCTGAGTGTTAAGCAAAAAGGTATCATATACGATTTTTAAAGTTTTTGGTATGACCCGACTTTGGAATGAACCCCAGGTCTCCTGGGCCATTGGCGAACACTCTACCACTAAGCCAAAGATCCGGTAAAATTCTCTGGGATTCTGAGATACAAACGGATCAACTAATCCCAACTAGAAGATACGACCTAGTGAAAGTTAACAAAAAAAGAGGAGATATCCTCCAATATTTGTAGCAAATCCAAAATATGAATATGTGAAATATTTTGATGCAGAGAAATCCCAAAACACTGACGACTCTCCATAGTTCAGGTACGAAATGTTTATTAACTTCTTGAGTTTAGTTTTTCGACACGAGGAGAAAGAGACACAATTTTTACTATGCTGACTGTTTCTACATCGCCCACAGCCAACCCCCAGCTGGACTGAGTCAAGATCTCAACTAACTGACCCAACAAACGCGCTGGACTACCCGGCCCAGAGTCAAAATCTCAACTCATTGCTTTTTTCAATAATCACCAAAATTCCCAGCCTATCGCTTCTGTCATTTACAACCCAGACCCATTTCTTATCTGGGGTTTTATTATGACATTTGTGATTGCCATATCATCTGTGCGTGAGCGTGAACACCTGCACAAATAGCCAAATAGTTCAAAGCCCAACCGAAACGAATGATAAAATATGATTAACGAAAAATGATTAATATAAAAAAAATCATTCCGTAATTATATAACATATTGTGGATTTTGCCATCCCGGTGGAGCACAGAGTTGACATAAAAGAAAATGAAAAAAGAAACGAAAACCTACACCTTGCAAGAGAACTAAAAACTACGGGGCATGATTGCAACGATGATATCAATTGTAATCGGCTCGCTTTGGGACGATCTTCAAAAGCTTGCAAAAGAGACAGGAAAGACAGCTGGAAAACGGAGGATGAGCCGAGACCATCCAAACAGGTCGGCAAGAATGGTGAAAAGAGCCCTGGTGATCTGAGGAGACTTGCTATCACCAAGGCTCTACTAAAATATCATCAGCAAGCGCTGGTGCGAGGGGCTCACAAGGAATAATATATTAGATCTTGCCAAGGAACTGAAGTTGTGAATCATGAAGGTGACAGTGATATTAATTGTACTTGGTGCCCTTGAAATAATCCCTAAAGCTCTGGATAAGAAACTGGCAAACTGAAGACAAGGGAAACTATCAAAACCTTTTTGACCGCAGCATTGTTGATGTCGACTCGAATGCTTAAGAGTCCTGGAAATGTGATACCACTTGTTAATGGTTGAGAGAAAAAGCAATAATGATAACAGATCTACAATCCAGCAGTTCACGGAGTTAAAAGAAAAGGAAATAATAAACTCGAGGTGAGGAATACCTGTCCCTGATCTGTGAGATAAAATTGTAGAACAGGAAATAACAGTAGTGCCAATTATAGTTAGAACACTGAGAACAAAACCCATTAATCCAGGAAAGAGACTCGAAGAGTTGAAACTGTCAAGACGTTAGCACCAGGGAAATCTGCGTTAATATTGAAAAGAATCCTGGGGAACTGAAGCGACTTGCTAATGACTCGCACTCAAGTGAAAATCACCAGTTATTACAGGTGTAATATTTACTTTTTCGGACACCTCGCACACTGAGTAAGCTCTCCGTTTCTGCATATGTTTACTTTCTCAGTTACTGAACGAAGATGATAAAACAACAGAAGGTCCTACATTTAAAGTATTTTTGGACGCGCTCGTTGAGTAATGGATATCATCGAAAGATATTAGCGCAACGACGCGAGTTCAAACCTGGGTGATGCAATTTGCATTTCACATAATGCTAATAAGTTTTTGAAAGACATAAATCTAACTATTCCCTCTTCAGCAATGGGTAAATTTAGTAAGGCAGTAAGAATATTTAACCTTGTTGTGGTAACTGATCTAAGAGAAGGAAAACACTGAATTCAAACCTGTTCACTTTCGATAAAAAATTTGACTCGTCTCGAATCCTGATAGTGCAGAAGGCTTCTTAAATATATACATTTGAAGAGAGTTACATTTTTGGATTCCCCTCACCCACTAGACGATTACCATCACCATCAATGTAGGAATCACAGATACACATACAACATCCAACACAAAGAAATAAACACCTGATCTTGATTAGCTAAAACTTGCTTTGGTTTTCTTTGCTTTTATGGCATATCAACTATTCTAGGTTATTAAATGCCTCTTTATACATATATATTAGATATCATCATCATCATCATCATCATCAAGTCGTGCCACCAGCACGGATATCCCTGACACTCTCTCGTCACTTCTCCCTATCATTCATCGCCTCCGGCAGGTCTTCAGGGTTACATCCTGTGTCCTCAAATATTTGCTGTATGTAAGTTCGAGCTGGTCGTCCTGTTTTTGCACGGCCATATGTGGGGGTCCATAGGAGTACATCACTTATGAGCTCGTCCTTGCTTCTCCACTGAACACATTCGTTGATAAGATTTTTAAACGAGATTGAGATCATTTTTTGGCTCTCAGTTAAAGGGTTTCAAGTAAGGTTATGTGACAGTAACAAATTAACACCAGTCCACTGTTTGCACGCATTTAAATAGATATGCATATATAAATATGCAGCGGAATAGTATTCATTTGCACACTAGTATTGCTATTGTTTCTACATAGTTGAATTGTTTCAAGGATTCGATTCAATATTAATTATTTTTTTTCACACAGTGAAGTAGTTACAAGTATTACTTAGAAAAGTAAAGTTGTCGACCGTAGTCGAGGGTGACTCGAAGGCTCCCTTTTTCAATAGCTACTACACCAAGGTGTAGGGGAGGGCACTACTCCTTTCCCTGGATTGCTCCACTTTACTCTTGATCCTTACCTTATAATGCTTAGTGTTAAGCAGCGTAAGTTCAAGTACCATTTTTTAAGTCTTTAGTATAAGTCGACCTGGGATTGAACCCACGTCTCCGGGACCATTGGTGAACACTCTCATTTGTTTTCACACTGTTAAATGGTTCTAAGTATTGCTATGTATTACTAAGAATTAAATCAATCATCAGTTATTTGTTTACACACAGTTAAATGACCAAACAGTTTCATTTCAAACAATTCAATTTTACATAAGTTTGTTTTCACACGGTGAATTAAACCGAGCAAGAGTGAATAGGACCGAGCAAGAGTGGACCTGGGATCGATGACACAAAAGGGGTAGTCTGCATTCCCCAAAGCTCCAGTATTTCTGGAACGTCACCATCAGATTGTTAAGAGTCATATAAGGACACTCGTTGTGGGGGTCTTAGCCCTCCACAGAGATGCAGTCGATGTATTTTACAGCCCCAGCCGACTGTGCTATTCAGCAAATGAAAAAACT
>OY757909.1:36223759-36253759 GCA_963585895.1 Sepioteuthis lessoniana
AGTATCCATAGTTGGTCTTCTAGATTGTTCCAATAATGCAATCAGTACCCATAGTTTGTCTTCTAGATTGTTCCAATAATGCAATCAGTATCCATAGTTTGTCTTCTAGATTGTTCCAATAATGCAATCAGTACCCATAGTTTGTCTTCTAGATTGTTCCAATAATGCAATCAGTATCCCTAGTTGGTCTTCTAGATTGTTCCAATAATGCAATCAGTACCCATAGTTAGCCTTCCACATTGTTCCAATAATGCAATCAGTACCCATAGTTTGTCTTCTAGATTGTTCCAATAATGCAATCAGTATCCATAGTTAGTCTTCTAGATTGTTCCAATAATGCAATCAGTACCCATAGTAAGCCTTCTAGATTGTTCCAATAATGCAATCAGTACCCATAGTTAGCCTTCTAGATTGTTCCAATAATGCAATCAGTATCCATAGTTGGTCTTCTAGATTGTTCCAATAATGCAATCAGTACCCATAGTAAGCCTTCTAGATTGTTCCATTAATGCAATCAGTATCTATAGTTAGCCTTCTAGAATGTTTAGTCTTAAAATCCTAACCGGAACTTTCTGGAATTGCTTGTCGTACGAGAAGGTTCTGATCACGACAAAAGGTAAAGAATTGAGTAATTTACCAAAAGCACTGATTGTGAAGCTTTGCAAAGATGGAGAAAGTTATAGAAATATCTCAAACAACCTGAATATTCCTTTTACTAAGATAGGTTCAATCATTGCAAGCTTTTAATGACGTTACAAAGTTGAAAAGAAAAAAAACAGGCACTCCAGGGAAGATTTCTCCTAGATTATCAAGAAAGTTAGGACGCCTGATTCACTAAAATCCAATGGTTACGCGTGAAGAGCTGCAACAAGATTTGAGTTCATCAGGATGTAGTGTAACCAAACGACCAAGAAGTAATAAAGGGTCTAAAGACACGGAGACCAAAGAAAAATCCTCTCATAGTAAAACGGCATAGAGAGGCACGGTTGAAATTCTTAAGACAGCACAAGGAAAAGGAAAATTCGTTTGGGAAAGTGTATTATGGACAGATGAAACTAAAATTGAGTTGTTTAGTCATAATTATCGAAATCATATGTGGAGGAAAGATGGCGAAGCCTACTCAATAAAGAACACGGTACCACCTGTCAAATTTGGAGATGGCAGTATAATGATTTTGGGATGTTTTTCAATGAAAAGTGTGGGCAGAATATCTTTAATAGATGGTAAAATGAATGTCCGAAAGTATATACAGATCTTGCAAGAAAATATGATGTCATCTGTTGAGTGTCTTGAGCCACCTGCTGATTATATTTTCGAAAAGGATAAGGATACCAAGCGTACAGCTAAATCTATGTAGAAGTGGTTGACTGAAAATAATGTTATTGTTTTGCAATGACCAAGTTAGTCCTCCGGATATGAGTTGATATGGGAATTTGTGGCAATTTTTGAAAATTCAAATCCGAAAAAGAGCACTAGCAAACATGAATAATCTGAAGAAAATATGCATGGAAAAATGGTACAAAATACCTACTAATTATTGCAAGAAATTAACTGAGAACTACAGGAAGAGATTAGTGGCTGTGGAAGTGAATAAAAGGCATTTTACAAAGTATTAAATGAAGATAGCGTGTTATTTTTTTGTACTGTACGATTACTTTTTTACTCATGAAAATGAATAAATAGCATTAATTTCTGTAGAATTAAGTGTAACCTAAGTTTATATACATATTTGAGTAGAATATATCCTTAAAATGTAAATGTAGATAAAAAATATTCTTCAGGCTATGTTTGAAAGATAAAAAATAAAAAACGTTTCGTATGTTCGAGTATCTATTTTACCCAATCATATATATATATATATATATATATGTGTGTGCATATTCGTTGATCACTAGACCATGTTTAGTTCCTCTAGCATAAACTTAAGTTTCACTATTATGATTCTTTTAAAAGAAGTGACTGAAAAAAAAGGCTTCCTTTTTAAGATTTGAAAATATCGTAATCGTTATTTTGTATATTTTATTATACATACGTTTTTTAAAAGATTATTTAAATTCTGTACCAACCACAAAATCTATCTATCTATCTATCTATCTATCTATCTATCTATCTATCTATCTATCTCAATGTGTGCGTGTGTGATAAAACGTGTAGAGAAAGAGTGTTTTATTTGTTTGAATTGAAAATTTAAATTTCAAATGAAGACCTGTGCTCAGGTGACCAACTGTCTAGACATAGTGGTGCTATTTCTCGATGCTTTCAGATCTGGAGTATCGATATTTTTGATTAAGAGTTTTTTTTGGCAAAACTCAATATTCGGCAAGTGTAGGACATTCAGTACACACGCGCGTGCACACTTACACAAGAGACCTTACTAGATGGATTTCTTTTTTTATTTTTAAAAATTAATATTTATCTCAGAATTAATATCGAGAATACTGAGGAGGTTAAGCTTATTTGACAGCGTAGAACGTTCAGAAATTTTTAACTGAAGAAACATAATCAGGAATACCAGTCTAGCATTCCAAGTGGAGCATTCTGAAAAAAAAAAAAACTAACGTTTTGCTAATCTCAATTTTGCCTAATATAGCTGCATTTTCGATATGTTTCGATCACAACTCTCTCTCTCTCTCTCACACACACACACACACAAACACACACACACATATATATATATATATATGCATGTATGTGTGTATCTTTGTGTGTCTATGTGAATATGAGTTATATATATATATATATATATATATATATATATATATATATACATATTGTATATTTAGGCAGCAACTTGTTATCTACACAAGTTCTGTTAAATACCACGGATTGCCTCTTTTTTATGATCTTTAAGTGAAGATGTTTCCTATCATTTCGACCCGGAAATACGAAAAATAATAATAAGACTTAAACGTCTTCACTTCAAGATCATGAAAAAGAGACATTCCGTGGTATTTAACATAACTTTTATATATATATAGTCATCCACAGACAGATCTGTTTCGTTCTATCAGAACTCGTTAGTGTGGCTAGACATACTAGATCCCCGTAGGTGGGATCGAAACCTGGTTGACTCAAACGCCAATCCAAGACTCTAACCCTGAGCCACGCGGAAACCAGAATTAGCAAATTAAATTTTAAACACTTATCAATCACAATTACTATTGTTTACATACATCCGCTTAACGGCTACCGAGAGCTCAATTCATATATAAGAAAAGCCTTGCATATACTCTAATGGCAACGCGATTACTTTATTCGCAAGAGAGCTCAACCCTACGGGGGTAGGGAAGCATATATATATATATATATATATATATATATATATATATATATATCCTTATGTAAATATTTGTAGTTTTAGATTCTATATTTTTTAATACGCACCCCCCCATATGTATACTGACACAGGGGAATATATATATATATATATATATATATATATATATATAAATAGTCATCCACAGACAGACTGTTTCGTTCTATCAGAACTCTTCAGTGTGGCTAGACACGCAGGACGCTCGAAGCCGGGATCGAAACCCGTCCAACTTTATGTTAGACTGTGTTTCAGACCACTCGTCCACCAAACGTTGGCTAAGGGAATTTTAAGGTATTTTTATTTTTAGAAACAGCAGTAGCAGCCTTTGTTTACATTTTTTCTACCCTATCGGCTACCAGAGTGCTCAATTCTTTCAAAGAGCTTTGCATTACGCTAGCGGCGGCCGGCAATTCCTTCGCAAACAGAATTTATGATTAAAAAACCCACAAAGGTTAACGGTGCATTAAAATAAAAAAAAACAAAAACAAATAACAAAAGACAAAATATGTACATAAATTTATATATATATATATATATATATATATATATATATAATTATGTACATATTTTGTCTTTTGTTGTTTTTTTGTTTTTGTTTTAATGCACCGTTAACCTTTGTGGGTTTTTTAATCATAAATTCTGTATATATATATATATATTATTTGTAAGTGAATTACGCTGAAGGTAACTTTATTTTTAAACAAGTTAGAGCCCATTTCATTTCACACATTTACAGGATTTCATGTATTACTAACGCAAATAATTCTTTTAAACACAAATGACGGGTTTTAAGTATTGCTAACAAACACTCATAATTATACTTGATATCAATTATTCATTTCAACACATGAAATATTTTACATATTCCTATCTCAGTGCTATTGATCCTCAGCTGCTGTTTTCTAACACCTTTAAGATAAAATAGGGTTCGTTACTTCTGTGGCACAAGAGCAATTTGAAAAATACGTTCGAGATAATCTTATAGGTGATAGGGCTTAAGTTAATCAGTCGGTTGAACGAAACGGACCTTTCTGAGAGACTGTTCTGCCCAGTCAAGGCCATTACGAATTGATATTAGTAACTTGACTACTTCGGTTGCCGTGTCAAGAAATGCTTAGCCCCAAGCATCTCGGGTCGCAACCGACATCAAACAGGTTGTCTCGTTAGTGGGGATCGTATCCCTCTGCATAACTGACACAGAGGAACATATTTTGCAAATATATATATATATATATATATGTGTGTGTGTGTGTGTGTGTGTGTGTACATATTTTGTATACGTTTAATATGTTTGGTTATATACGCGGTGCATTCTAAGTTTCCAGAATTTTTCGCATGGACAATTTTATTGATAGTACACACATGAAACTCTAGTCTCCTTCAAAGGAATCTCCTCCGGCCGTAATGCACTCGTACCGTTCCAACAACTTCTGGAAGGCCCCATGGAAGTTCTCTTGTGTGAACGTGTCATTGACCTTCATCACAGCCTCTTTCAGCTCATCAATTGTCTCATAATGACAGCCTCTGAGCTTAGGAAATAAGCGAAAGTCACAGGGAGCAACGTCTGGACTATAGGGAGGGTGAGGGACTGTCTTGATGCCCATCTTGGTCAACTAGTCTGTGAAAAGGATGGAGTTGTGGACTGGTGCATTGTCCTGGTGGAAATGCCACTGACCCGATTTGAAGAGTGCTGGCCTCTTCCGACCGAATCTCTTCCTGAACTCCCTTAAAACCCCAACATAGTAACCTTAACCCTAACACTTACCGTTTGGCCAAACAACTTTGGTGTACTGACTTCCTTACTCCTCCCACACCACTCATCACCCCTCACACAATCCCTGTCTTACTTGAATCTCTTATGCTACTCAAAAACTGATGCTCGATTCATGCAAGATCGTCCAAAAGCAGTCTTAAGCATTCCATACATTTCTGTGGCATTTTTTACAAGTTTAAAATAGAATTTTATTGCATGTCGTTCTCCTAAAGTGTCACATTGCATTTTTGAAATTCACCAGCTGTGACAATCAGGGTTTAGTAAGGTGTATTCCAATTCCTGCCGTTGAGGTTCATTTAAATCTGAATCATGAAAATTAGTTAGTCATCTCATAAGATGTAAAACAATAACACACTGAATTTTCAAGATTATAATTATAAATGCCCACACGAAAAGTCTGGAACCTTATCATATGCACCTCGTATATACTCGTGTGTTGAATTATTTAGATACATTTTCCTTCCTGATTGATCCTTTAACTCAGAGAATCTTCGGTTACACAAAACTGATTGATATAGGCATGAAACCCTCAGAATCCTAAGCCCGAAAGCCCCTGCTCCTTGGGCTCTTTTTTTTTTTTTTTGATCCGATAAGATGAGCTAGAAATTGCTAAGAAAAGGGAAACCAATAAAGAGAAACTTAATCTCTTTAAATAGTAGAAAATCAAGGCTATAAATCCATAATGAATAGAGTGTTCACCAGTGGTCTGGGAGACCAGCGTTAATCCCAGCGTTTAAGCCCAGCGTTTAAATATGGAGTCATACCAAAGACTCAAAAAATGTTTCTTGATACTGCCTTGCTTAACACTCAGCATTATAAGGTAAGGATCAAGGGTACAGTCGAGCAATCCAGGGAATGGAGTTGCGCCCTCCCCTACACATCGGTGTTGTAGCTATTGAAAAGGGAGCCTTCAGGTAACTTTACTTGCTATATCAAAGGAAAAATTGTTAATTCACCGAAAAATAGCAAGCGCATGTTATGTCGTAACTGAAATGAGACGTTTAATTATGTTATAAGCGGATTCAGCAAAGTGGCATAAAGGGAATACATTCTCCAAACATCTCAGTTTCTTTTCCATGTTTCCGGGGATACTTTGAAAGGAATCCACCTACGTTTTGTTATCACCCTTCCCCTTCATGTTCCACTTTTTTTTAGGTCTCCACCGAGATGGAAATAATTGTCTATCCTTTAGCTTTCTTTTATTTTCACAGTATGGTCTGTTGGAACCGCAAAATCTACCTGATAGTAAGCCGTTCATTCCTTTTATTTAACAGTATACCTTGTCTTCTACCTTCTATTAGGCTGACCGTTTGTATTTCAAAGTTTAAGGCAATTTTATGGGTTTCATTTTCTTGGACAAATTATTTTTTGTGCTTATTTGTCAGCATGGAAACATTTAAGTTTCCTGCACAATTTCCAGTGGATCACCTTTCCCCCCAGTCATACCTACACTTGTATTTCTTTTATGCCAGTTTGATAAATTCGTATTATTATTACCCTTAAGAGTTTTTCACATCAACGTTAGCTGATGGTTTTTCACTGGAGTTTGAGTGACAGCAAGTCTCCTCAAGTCTCCAGGAATCTTCTCAGTATTCTGGCCGTTCTCAATAATGCTGTCGTTTGATGGTCTCCACTCGTCTGCCAACTTCCAAGTATTCCAGGCCCTTTAATAATCCTTTAGTTATTGTGCCAAAAGCACCAATCGCAATTGGTATGATCGTAATCTTCAAGTTCCATATTTTTTTTTCAATTCTCTAGCAAGGTCGAGGTACTTATCCATCTTTTCACATTATTATTATTATTATTATTATTATTATTATTATTATTATTATTGCTGGGGAGTAAACAAGTGAAACGTCAACACGAAAAAAAAGGGAAGATATTCTGAAAGCTTATCTGTGCGAAAGTATCTCTTTCATCTTTCTATGTTTTTGATTCATAATACTGGAAAAAAAGAAAAAAGAAAAATAATAAAGAAGACAAAAAAAAACAGAAAAAGAAACAAAAACACACGGCGAAACCTACGATATCCTCAGTGTGTGGATATTAAAATTACAGCCTGCATCTTCTCCAACATCATCTTCATCATCTACAGCATCATAAAACTATCAATAGTAAACACAAAAAATCACAAAAAAACACACAAGAAAGCAAAGAAGCTTTTGTGAAACAAGTCCAAAAATCATGGCCAAACGTAGATCTTCATGCCAGTGAGACTGGGAGAGATGCTAGCCAATTTTTACGCTGCTTCTTTCATTCTTACTGACGTGATTTCTACAAGAGCTTCCTCAGTTGATACGACACTTCGCGATGCACGCACCAACAGCAACTCATTTCAACAATGTGGCCTCATATGGAATAATATCCTTATCTTTTGCCAATATTATTTTTTCTAACAGAAGTGCTTTTTTAAAAAAAACTATGTGATCTTCATTACTTTCTTAGGAGCCTCTATAAGTGAATACATAGTCCACGCTCATCGATTTTATCGATAAAGCTTTATCAGAAAAATATAACGTGTGATGCCTTTTTATATGTACGAAAGACTGTCAAGAAAGTAATGAATGTTTTATTTTTCAGGTTGAGATCCTTAATTGAAAATCAGCTGATCAATGTTGATACGTCGTCAATCATTATCAAATCAAACCTTAATCAGATCAGACGTGAGACCTCACTTTTGTCGCCTTTACCCTTCAGTTCGTGAAGTCACTGGTTGACTTGAACAAGGTTTACATTTCGCAGCCTCCCAGTCATCCAAATATGCATTTTGCTATCTAAAAAAGAAAAAAAATTACGATAAAGAACATGATCTTCATAAGCCTGTATTGATTTTTGAAATATTTCGTTCGCATTAGATTCTTTAATTTTCGCATTACGTGATATTCAACGTGATTACAGATTACAAGGAGCTCTTTTTTATTATACGATACAAATTATTGTCAGTGGATCGCTTGAATAAATGTGTATAAAATTATACAAGTAATGAACTATTTATCCGGCTTGCAGAAATCCTGAAAATCCAGAAAACTGGCTCTTTTTGAAAGTGGTTAAATTTGAATTTGGTGCGCAGTCGAATGGATCTCCAAAAACAGTTGTTAAATTCTTCGATGGATTTTCATTCTCTATCTTAGACGCAGCATTGTATTTTAAGAATTTTGAATGTATTAATATTTACCTGAATCTTTATATAAGATTTTAACGGCATGTAAATCCATCAGGGTTAATTATTTAAGGAATTGCGGACTTTGCACTTGAACGTTGTTATGTTTTTTTTTTTTTGTTTTTTTTACAAACAGTTATATGATATCAAGTATTTCAAGCTAATACAAACAATATAAAATACCGAGAGATTAAAGACACCTGCTTTTGATCTATAATAATTTCTATATCTTTAAAAGCTTCATCGTTTAATTTTCATTGTTTATCTTGTTTTTAAGCATATATTTAGCCTGTATCCAGAAATCCGGCAGACCTGAACAACATCTTGTCCGAATCTTGCCAAATAAAGGTTTAAGTAATTGTAGTTTGTAATTCCATGCCTTTCCAGACATCAAGTCTATATTAGTACAATGCTGATGAAGAGCCATTTATGTGCGAAGTATATCAAGTGGGTCTACATAGATTATTAATTTTTCATGCTAGCAACTCTGATTGAAAACCAACTAATCAATGTTGACATTGAACACCTGGGAAACCTTCCAGTTCATATTTTTCCTAGCAGAATTCACATTAAGTCGATTAAGCTCCAATTATTGCAAGTATGTTCTGTTAGGTGTGTTACAAAAATAGAATAAAATATCAAATTCTGTGTCAAACTTTTGAACATTTGACAAGTTAATACAGACATATTGGGATCATGTTTCATGAGGGCGCAAGTTATACGGTAGTTCTAAGCATTTTGATGAGCCGAGAGAAAGTGGAAAATGAACTCGATTCGAGTCGACAAAACACAGTTGAAAGTAAAGAAATATATTTTTACTTGAAGTTTTAAAATGATTTTGTTAAATGATATAATGAAATTATTTTTTTTATTTTTTTTATTATGAATCTATCTATTTACACAATTCCTCCTCAACAAACAGAATGTGACTCAAAATCATTTTAATGATTTTATTCAAAGTTTTCCTTCTAGACTGGTTGCCTTAAGAGCCCAATCTGTTTTATTATCTACCCGTAGCTGGGGGGGGGAGAGTAGTTGGACGCATTACTTTCCCGTTGTTTGAAAGACAATCAGCCTCGTTTTGAATTTAGATTAGAGTTGCCGAATCTATTTCTTATCACAATATTCATTCGGTTACTAGTCGCCTCTTATACATATTATTGTAACCTTTTGGAGAAGATATATTTGCTTTCCGACAACCGTCAATAGGGCGAATTCACATGAGAAGTAAAGAGGAAGTGATTTTAAATACTTACGTTTGAAATATTTAAATGTGTTTAACTTGTTGCGGAATGAAAAATATATTTGTAGAATTCGTTCGGTCTTTTACCTAAGTGAGAGAGATAAGGAAACGAATGGATAAACAGAAAGGGCTTGCGAATAACACAGTCCCGATAGCACGAATGAAGTAGATAACAAATTTAGTGTAGCGATTACAAAATGAAAATTTATTAATGGAACTAAAATAAAAGAAAATTTTAAACTGTAAATAAAATATCTTTATGTACAGGAGTACGTGAATAACAAAGATTTTGAGATTGAAAACTGTTTACAAAAAGAAAATTGGTACGTAAGGGTGTTTTACTGGCATCTATAATTGAATTGTTGGTTAGGTTTGATATATTGGTTGATTGTAGATAAAACACTTCGTTAGGCCCATGTAAGTTACGTTTGGTTTTTGATTATTGATGATGTAATTCATTTGAATTACCAGACAGTTGATGTCATTTTGTCCCAAGACTTGGGCATTTAACTCACCAGACTGCTGGGCATCCAGAAAATCTGCGGAAAATCGTTCGGTGAAACCTTATGCAGGACTACAGTGAACGAGTTGAAAATAATTTTCCTAAGGTACCACAAATCCATTACTAGACTTATCTTGAAAAAAAATCCCACCCCATGTCTTTTTCTTCATTTTGAGTACTTAAACACCATGCAACAGGTCATCACAGATTAATTGAAGCCAAAGACAGTCGAGGATTTTCAGTACTGTGTATTGCTTCATAAGGGACATATTGTTTAGGGATGTAATGGATTTATAATTAAGTAGGTAATACTATTTTAATGCAGTCTATCTCATTACCCTGTAAACCTTTTTTTTAATTGTCTCTGGGTCCTTGTAAGTTATTCTTGGCTGAGGGCGCTACTAATTTTCTTGGATTGCTCCACTTTACCCTCTATCCCTACTTTATAATGGTGTGTTAAGAAAGAAAACATCAAGTACAACTTTTTGAGTCTTTGGTATGACTTGGCTTGGGATTGAACCTTGGTCTCCTAGTTCATTTGCGAACAGTCTACCCAACTACGATGTATTCTATTTATTTTGGTGCATTTTGACGAGATAGATGAAATGTCAAGAATAACAGTTCAATAATCCCCCTCATTAATATATATATATATATATATATATATATATATATATATATATATATATATATATATATAGTAATGGGCAAAAGAAGAATCAAATGTAAAAACTTACTTCGATGATTGATGATTATTGATATAGTTTATGACAAGTTAAGAGAATTTATGACCTCTTAATATTTGATAGAGTATCCATTAGCATAAGTCAATGCTTGACAGCGTCTGGTCATACTTTAACAAGTGACTGACAATGATCATGTGCCAACAATCGTTAAATAACTCAGGTTCATTAAAAGGGTTGCAATTTTAAAGCTTTCTACCACATACTGATAACAAATTGAATTTTAGAAATTAGCGGTGGCCATTCTTGAACATTAATTTCCTTATTTCAGAATATTTCTTCTTAGTTTTTGCTGTACCTTTCCTTATGATTTGTGCTGAATAATTAATGTATCATTAACATGAAAGAATTACCCGTGGTGTAATTGTTATCGTCGTAGGAAATGAACACGGCGACACGAGTTCAAATCCTGGACGAGACTGATTTCAATTCACATAGCACTAATACCCTTGGGAAAGGTATGAATCCAATTATTCTCCCTCCAGCTATGGGTAAATAGTAGGACAGACTAGGTTCTTCAGCCTTGGTGAGGTAACTAGTCTAGGAGAAGGAAAACTCTGAATTAAAACCTGTTAAACTCCGCTTAAAAATTGACCTTGTGTCATATCCTGCCCGAGCGGAAGGGTTGGGTAAATAGGATTAACAGGAAAGAATTACAAGAATTACATGAATGCAATTTATTTTATTTCCTTTGATGAATTCATCTTGAATACCAGTAAATAATAATCGATCCCATGAATTTATTGATTCTAAGAATTCACTAAGATATATATATATATATATATATATATATATATATATATATATATATATATATATATAACAGATCTCAAGTTCCTTGGCGTTTACCCCCGTCAGCTACATTGTCAGTTTGTGACACAAGCTTGGTTTAATGTGCGGCCCTGCTCGGCAGTTGACCCTCTAAGTAGGGAAATCGGAAAATTCTCTTTGTAACTGCATCTTCAATTGGGTAACCCATTTAAATATTAGAGGATGCTTATTGCTTTTTTTTTTGCTTTTTTTAAATTTTTATTTTGACTTCTGTGATCTATCAGGGAACGGTGATTTTTGTGTGCCTCGTTAGTGAGTTCGGTTTCGACGTGAACAATGGCCTCATATCGTTTGTGGTACCTGACCATTCAAATTCATCACTCATTTAAGTAGTGTACAGCCATATTGATCCTATTTACCAACCCCTCCGCTCGGGCAGGATATAACACTAGGTCAGTTTTTAAGCGGAGTTTAACAGGTTTTAATTCAGAGTTTTCCTTCTCCAAGACTAATTGCCTCACCAAAGCTGTAGAACCTAGTCTGTCCTACTGTTTACCCATAGCTGGATGGAGAATAATTGGATTCATACCTTTCCAAAGAGTATTAGTGCTATGTGAAATGCAACCAGCGCCGTCCAGGATTTGAACTCGTGTACAGCCATATTGATGCTTATCTTTGGTGATCAGGGAGGAATTTGAGGATTCAGTTTGATTATTTATAGTCATTAAATCTTTAATTTTCAGAGTTAACTATCGAAGCCGTTATATTCTAATTTTAAACTTTAAAAATTGTTATTCGTCGACGCCAAGTGTTTTTTGCCCGAAAAGTCAAGGATACATTCGTACAATGTCTTTATACGAGAATCTTGTTCGGCTTAGTTATACTGTGTGACCTTTCCATGTGTGATTTCGTATCTTTTGGTGTTCTTTTGTGTGGCAGGGATCTATAATTGACTTTTTAGTTATTGTTATGGGGACATATCTGACCATACTCAAAGATGGACTCGTCCAACGTAAACATATTTGCCGAGTTTAGCTCTCTCGGAGAAGACAACTCGTTTCTCACGAGACATTTGACAGGCTGCAAGCCGAGAACGGCTTGTACTTCTTTTCTATGACTTCCCTTTTTCTGCTAATACAATAACGTTCACCTATCACACGTTGTTTGAGTTGTTCTTCCACCGGTCTTATCTAAAGACCAAAACAGTTATGTTTGATATGTTGATTGATTGTAGGTAAAACACCACGATAGATCCATATTAGATATGTTCGTTTTTTTGATGGTATGTACAGTATTTTCATTATTCGAAAATTTACAGAATAAATTTTTCTTTATTTTAGATATTATTGATTAATGCTTTCAATTTGTTTGTGTGATTTCTTTTATGTGACACCAAATAAAACTGTGTACATTGTGGGGCTCAGAAAACAAAATCTCCATATACATGAACACTTTTAATATCGATCAGGAAAATTTAAAAAAAAAAAGTACCTCAGCAATCCTGGTGAGAGAAAATTCGGTTGGTATATTTTCCATTTTTTGGCCAACCTTACCGTTGTAATTGTGTATAAGTAGATCGAATTCGCTAACGTATCCTAAATTTATTATACTGAAATGATTAATTAGTGAAATTTATATCCGAGGTCAAGTGCTTCTTTTTCCTATGATTATGTTCGGATTTCAACCTTTCAAAATTATCACTTCTTTTGGAGCTGACCCCAGGTTTTTTGGCCCAGTCAGCTGAGATTGTTGAATACTCCCACTGCATCTCCGTCGAGAGGTAAGATCCCGCAACGAATGTCTTGAAAATGAGATAAAACCATCTGATCGTGAGCTTTGGGAAATGGAGCTTTGGGAAATGATCAGTATATCTTAATTGCCTTTACCCCAGGTCCACTCTTATCCCAAGTATTTGTATCTGCTAGGCTCCCATTTATGGGTCAAATTGAACTAGTTAATCATATACAAGAGTTGAAACCATTTAACTGTGGGCAAATAAGACTATTAGAGTTAGATAGCAATAGTTGAAAACATTTAACTGTGTGCAAAAAATGAGCTCTGGCTCATTTTAAATTAATGTCAAAAACAAGCAATTCGGTTTCAAATTATACACATAGTTTATGTATAAATAGGATTTGGCATTAAGTAACCTACAAGGATTAATAAGCCACCAAACACAATCAACCAACAAGATTTTTCCTTGAAAATCATGTGTTCTAATTTCGAGGGTGTGTTTCTCTCATTTTTTTTAGTGTGGAGAACATAACTGGTAAGAAAATTAACGTTTGAAACCCTGGCTTTTATTTCTGCTCGAACACCGACAGGAGACAAAAACCCAGTGATTTCTCTAAAAAGGCTTTTTTTCTTGAAAAGTATCATCTATATATTTTATGCTGAAATGTTACTTGCCGGCATATTCCTGGAATAATAAACAGGTAATATATCAGCTGCTTGAATTTATTGTTCCATTGTTGGTAATCTGAAAGATTGAAAAGTGGTTAAGACTGTCTCCTAATCACGGTGTTAAAAGGTGATGAACAAACACGTTGTTACAAATTACTCACGTTTATTTTGGATGATACATGTTCTGTCTTTTGACCTGTTTCATGATGTGAGGTTAGTTATTTTCATTCAATGAAGGAGAGATTCATTTTGTCATAAATGAAAGTCCACGTTTAATAGGTTGGAGAAAGTGGTCAGTGTCGTTTAAGCCCCCAAAGTTACTCTTGTTGCCTTTGTCTAAAACTCATCACCTAACTCAAAAATGAAGACTTAATTCCCATGTGAATGACTATAAAACGACCCTATGGACATTCAGTTCCTCATTACTGGAAATTTGAACCTTGACAGGCACTCTGTCAATTTGAACCTTGACATGCACTTCGTCAATCACTGAATATTTGCTACATCCGTTATGTTCATGGAGAGGATCCATTGCATAACAGTATATACAAGGGAAATTTTGAAAGTGATACGTACATTTTTTTTCAAAAGGCATTTTCGCATATCCTGTGAGTATCATAACGCATTTTAGCTATAAAATACCGTTTTAAATATAATCTCCACTATTTGATATGTGTTTTTGCTAGCGACGAAAAAGAGCCTAAATGTTGAACGCGTAAAAATCTTCTCCAGCGATTGCTGCACCGTTGTCAAAAAAATTTTATCCATTAACTCCATATTTCATCGATCCGATTCATGGGGATGAGTTTATCGTGTTCTTCTTTTTATATGTAGACATCTGTGTTGAACATGGATTGTTCCTCACATGCCATCATCACTGCTTAAAACCCATTATCCGATGCTGATTGAATATCGATGTCTGCAACTTTTTTTCCGTAGGGGGAAATTTAGCTGCAAACCTCTGCTTTCTTGTCAGACGTCAATTTGTCAAATTATCGCTTTACTACTATGTGTAGCAAGGAAAAAAATACAAGTTTTTACCAAGAAGGTCCAACCTCTGCTTACTCATCTTTTATGCCTATCTCTGATGTGTAACTAAATGATAAAATAGGTATCAGTATTTTCGGAGCGATTGTCTGACGAGCACCTATTATATGCTCTTACGGATAGGTGATGATGTGTTTTTTACACGTTTTTATATGACGGAATTATTTTGCCTACTATATCAGCTGTATTTTCCATGGATACAAATAGCAGGCAGTAACTTAGCAGTGCTCTTCTTACTAACTCCTGACCCAGTGTGTTCCATGGCTAAATAGAGACGAGATATGATTTTAGATTCAGAATGGTTCTTCTCCGCGACTGATGGCCCATCATACGAGAGACACTATTTTTTCTACAATTTTATTTGTAACCAGGTTGGCTGGTGTGTTGGTTTTTTGAGTTTTATGGCATTTCAAACTTTGTAGGTTATTTAACGATAAATCTCTTTTATGCAAATTTAAAAGTCAAAACAGTTCTACATTAAACAATTCAGTTTAGCGTAAATATAGTTTCAATGTCAAAAACAGTCCCTTTTCAAACACTTCAGTTTAGCATAAGTACACTGTTTAAATATTAGTTCACAGTTTAATTGTCAGATATGGTTCTATTTCATGTTATTCAGTTAAGTCAACCAGTTCTAATTTAAATAATTCAGTTTAGCATAAGTATGCAGTTAGTTCCATTTAGCTCATAGATAAGGCCCTATCAGGTGCTACCATTCCGGGCTGGCACTGAAGATGTACCACGCATTCCCCAAAGCACCAGCAGTACTGGAACCTCTCCATCAGATTGCTTCGTGCCATACTAGGGCACTCGTTGTGTGTGTGTGTGTGTGGGGGGGTCTTACCCTTTTGCAGTAAAGCAGTCGGTGTATTCTACAGCCCCAGCCGACTGGGCAATTGTAACCCGGGAGTAAAATGGATTCATGCCATTCCCAAGTACTTTAATATGTAGTACACGAAGGTGGCGTCTCCTTTCTCACTAGTTCCATTTTACACATTAATAGGCATTTCTTCATCAATACCTACATTCTGGTACTGTGCCTTAGGATTTACGCTCCTCAAACACGAAGTCAGGATGAGGCATAAAGCAATTTGAACGTGCGGGCCTTTTAGAGTAGTGGCAAAATATTCGAGTCCAAATGGTATTTTTCTATAAAGGCGGCTTCTCAAGAATTTGGTCATAGACCTTCTTAACAAGTACTATTGGGTGCCGAATAATTCTAGTCACGGGGATGTCTTCTATTTGCTGCTCTTTTCGAAGGTAAATGTTATCTATCGTGATAAAAAGACGACATAGTGTCGATTTTTAACTAAAATGTTCGAATAACATTTTGACGTAGCTCAGGACACGGCAAAGCACAACTGAGTATAAATTTTAAAGTTTATTGATTGCATGATATTGGGCGACAGTAATCGACATAAAAAAACAGAGACATTTGGTCGTAGGGACTGTTCAGGATGAAACCAAATTACTTTTGCTTGCTGAAGTTAAAACAGTTGCAAGAGGTTGTTCATATCTTCATCTCTTGCTTCAAACAAATCGAAATGGATTAACTATTTGTGGCATTTTTCCATACTTCGGCAGCCGTGTTCCGTATCTCGTAAATAGCTTCATTATGCGTTTAAAGGTAATCTTAGACGGAAATCTCTTTTAAAAAATTATTGGCATAAAACCTTCATTTGATAACTTTCTTTTTTCAGATCAATTTTGGGTAAATTTGTTATTTCTTTATTTTCTTTCTTTAGAAAAAGATCCACTGTTGTTCCATTCATTATTAGTGGTTTCAATTAGCATGAGTAGTCGAAAAACATTTGTTGCATATTGACCTCAAGCTGTCAAAAGAAGAAATGCACCTGTGTAAATAACAGGTGCATCCGGTCGAAAATATGAGGAGATCAGGGGTGACCTTGACTGTCGAGGCGTTGAATTGGGTGCGAAATTGTGACGCTCGCAGGAGGTAGGTCGACGTCAAATTATTATATAACCCCAGCGACAGGAAGCTCAGATCAGTTGGAGAGAAGATGCTGGAATGAGGACCATGTCTCAGCACAGAGCTGGGTCCCCAGGACCCCAGTTGAGCAGCCCAGGAGAACGAGAAAGAAAGGCTGTAATAGCCAGAAGAGTTCGGGGGTCAATATGTTGCAGTCTTTGTTCGGTCTCCAACTCCCTCTCACACACAACCCTTTCAATAAAGTGTCTTCGCTCGTCCTTATTGTGTTGGATATGTTTCTGTATGCATCTGCATATGAGTATGTGACACATTTTCCAGTATTTTTGAATCTAATGCGATACCGAATATTTTATAGGGGTAAAAAATGATTAGCCTGTTCTCAATTCAATTTTTCGTAGTCTTTTTCCTCTTTACTCCACATTTTTATGGTAAGACTTCAATTCTGGAGTCCTGGAGGATATGGGGTAACCGTAATCAGTCGAATTACCTTGTATCAAAATAACATTCTTGTTTACAAAACAGCATTTTAATCCTGACATGCAAGCCTTTCTAAAATATATCCCAGAATTATAAAGCAAAGACTTAGCGTTTATCAACATCTACTAACCACTTTAGGAGGTGCCCGTGGTGTAATGGTTATCGACGTAGGAAATGAACACGGCGACACGAGTTCAAATCCTGGACGAGACTGATTGCATTTTACATTGCACTAATACCCTTGAGAAAGGTATGAATCCAATTATTCTCCCTCAAGCTATGGGTAAATAGTAGGACAGACTAGGTTCTTCAGCCTTGGTGAGGCAACTAGTCTAGGAGAAGGAAAACTCTGAATTCAAACCTGTTAAACTCCGCTTAAAAATTGACCTTGTGTCATATCCTGCCCGAGCGGAGGGGTTGGGTAAATAGGATCTACTAACCACTCAGGGATATATGAGACACAAGGCTGGAATAAATGGGAGGATCCAACAACGAACCTAAGCGCAGTAACAAAAATCCTTTGTTCCGACAGCATTCTCCTACTGGTTCCCTTCCCCTGTATGAGGCAAAGAATCTATAACTGTATGTTTTATTCAAAGAAGGTAAGTTCAGTTGCAGAAGAAGGATGCCATGGGAATAGAAAATAACTTTTCATCAACCGAAGGCATAAAATTAAAGCATCCGTCTATGCAAGGCTTCCTCAATGAATTAGCTTACCACTGTCAGCGGCCGAAGGGATTCTTCACACGATAACTCGACTTCCTTGCTTAACTGAACTCGAAATGCGTTTAATAACGTATTTCTCCCAAGGTTTGGGAGTCACCAGTGCCATTTTTGAGGTGTGTGAGAATCACCAAGGGCTTGAAACCTGATACATCATTCCACACAACTCTGTCGAATAATGTTGAATCACCTTATTTCGTTAATAACTTCGTTCTGTTTTGTATCGTTATCTAAGACCACAATAGCTTAACAAAGACCTCTTGACACAAGATTTGTATTAGAGAATCAGCTGGTTATTGTTCTTTTCAAAAGAGGTTTTTCTTTCTGTGGTCGTGAATTTTGCGACAGTCCCTGGTCTTTCTTTTCTCTCTTTGAAAACTCTAAATTTTGGCTGGTAAGAATAACTCCATACCAACGCAATATATCTTCCAGAAACTTGCAATAATATCTGCTATTTAAAAGTGCAAACTTATTCTCGAATAGCCCCAAAGGAAATATGGATTTTCTCTGTATTTAGTATTTTGTAAATTTCAAGAGCTACAGTTAGTCTGATGGAGAAAGGTTAATTAGTTTCTAAGTGAAACGTATGCCTTATATTTTGCTCTACCATGAAATTACCAACACTGTGTTTTATGAATATTACGAGATATCGATCCCCGTTCAGTTTGTGAACTTTTTCACTTTTCTTATTTAGTCTTTCGCTTATTCGTACTCTGAGATGTACACATATATTAGGATGTTCGGAAAGTAATTAGATTTTACAAGGGAAGATATAAAACAAATATAATTAAACTTTATTCAAATACTATCAACAAAAATACACTCATCTTCATTTTCAACAACGGCAAACGCAAGGAAAATAGATTTCCGATTTAACGTTTTTAGAAATCAAGTTTTTTTTTTTTTTGGAAAACATGTTTTTATCGTCGTCTTTGTTTCTGGATGTTGTGCCTCTTATGAAACGAATGAAAATTCTGTACATGCTAAATCTGGTGAGTAGGGAGAATGTGGAAACTCTTTCGATTATTACGATCTTATCTTGCCTTGGATAGGTTAGTTGGTTGTTTGAGTTTTATGGCATATAAACCTTTGTAGGTTATTTAATGCCAAATCCATTTTTATACAATTATTCAATTTTAATTTCAAACAATTCAGTCTAGAATGAGTACACAGTTTAATTGTTAAAAACAGTTCTATTTCACGCTGTTCAGTTTATTCAAACAACTCTAATTCAGCTAATTCAATTTAGTATTAGTATAGGTCTTTTTTACATACAGTTAAATGCCAAAACAGTTCTATATTAAACAATTCAGTTAAGCGTAAGTACAGTTTCAATGTCAACAATATTATTCAGTTTAGTAGAAGTACGCAGTTTAAATGTAAGTACTCAGTTTAATTGTCAAAAACATTTCTATTTCAAGCTATTCAGTTTAGTCACACGGTTCTAATTCAAACAATTCAGTAAAGCATAAGTATGCAGATTAATTCTATTTAACCCATAGTGCCACAGTGCCAGAGTGAATCTGGAATCGATGGCAATAAAGGTGTATTCTGTCTGCATTCCCCAAAGCTCCATTAACTGGAACCTCACCAGATTTAGTGTCATATACAGGACACTCATTGAGGGGTTCTTACCCCTCTGCAGAGAAGCAGTTTGCTTATTCTACGGCCCCAGCTGCCTGGGCAATTCTTGGTAAGATTAGCTTAGCCAAGTTTATTTAATTTAATGGCATATCAACCATTGAAGGCTTTTTAATGCCTAATTTTTCTTATGCATATATTACATGATTTTTAAGCAAATAGTTTTTTTTAGAAAACATTATTTTTTAAACAAGCCAGTGCTCATTCGTTCGCACAAAGTCAAATGGTTTCAAGCATTGCTATCTAATTCTAATTAATCAGTTCAACTTTAATCCTTTGTTTGAGCATACTTAGATGGTTTCAAATATAGACATCGATGAAAAGAGTTCAATTTGACCCTTAGATGGGACTACAATAGATACTAACACCTCGGCTCAGAATGGACGTGTGAGTAATGGTAATGAAGAGGTCCTCCACGTTCACCAAAGCCGTAAAACTTGAGCCTCATGAACAGATAGCTTAGTGCCATATGCATTAACCATATTCTACAGTCCCAGCCGACCGTGCAATATATTTTCTTGGATTTTTTGGGCTGCATGCGTTTACAATAAAGATGATTTAATTTCTACGTCATTATCTAAATATATTTAACAAATTTTTGTTTTTATATCCTGTCAGGAAAATCGTACTTTTGGAACATCCAAATATATACCTTTGGAGAATAAATATTTATAACTTTTTACTCCTTTACGGTCGACACACACACACACACACACACACACACATGTATATATATATATATATATAGAGAGAGAGAGAGTATTAAAGCTTTTGTAGAGTCAACCACGCTTCTTAGATTGGCTGATGACAAGCTTATTGCGGCAATGTGTTACAGATTTTCCAGAGCATTATTCAGAATTCTGAATTTTTCCTTCTCCCAGGCTGGTCGCTCTACCAAATTTACAGAGCCCAATCGAGCCTACAAATTTACTGTTATAAATGGCTTACCACTGTAGGTAGTCTAAAGATTCATATCTTTAACTGAACTGTTAGAGCCTCACACATTGAGATCGACTGGATAGTCCATCAAATACACACACACACACACACACACATATATATATATATATGTATGTATGTATATATATATTAGTTGTCTCAATTTCTGAGTCGAAGCTTCATGATTTTTATCATTAAGGGTTTTCGGACTATTGTCTTCACCTTTATTGTTATTTCCACAACGTTTCGGCCGATATGTCCTCCGGACTTCTTCAGGTGTTTGTCGAACTCGGGAACCTTCACAGAACTTCGAACTACGTCCTTTATTGCATCCACGGGTGTTGTCTGTTCTGATTCCATTAGTCATAGTTTAACACTTGTACCCGGGTATGGCTAACGGAAACAGAACAGCCGAACCCAGTGGATTAGTCCAAAATAGTCCGAAAGGCCTTAATGATAATATATATATATATATATATATATGTATATATATATATATATATATATATATATATATATATATCCAAGTTGAGAAATTTACAAATTACTCAACCTACTCCAAAACCGACACCCCAAAATAAAATTTACTACGGAACACAGCTCAAAAGAACTACAATTTTTAGACATTTTCATAACAAACGAAATGGGCCAAATCATCACAGATATCTACCATAAACCCACAGACACCCAACAATACCTCAATTTCAATAGCCACTACCACAAAAACTGTATAGAATCCATCCCTTAAACTTTACCACGCAGAATAATACACCATAATCATTGACAAAAACTTCTTCAAAACTCGTTTTAAAGAACTACACACACGCCTACACTAAAGAGGATACCCAACAACACTAATAAATAAGGGATTCGAATTAGCTGGGTACCACAAAAAAACTACGAAACCCGAAAAAATATAGCAACAAAAAAACAAAAAAAAATATAGCGTACGTCGAAACCTAGAGCAAAAACAACCAAGAACTATTCACAGAAATAATTTTCAAAAATCTAGAACTTAAAACCAATGACAAAATTAAAGAAATACAAGGCACAACAAAAATAATTAAAACCAGGGACAATCTATAAATCTTTTTTAAAAAAATCTCACCTTTTCTACATTCTGGGAAAACACAATTCAAGGTGTTACCAAATACAGAAATTAAAGATGTGGAGTATGGGACATAATCATTGAAGGAAAAGCCTATACTTTTAAAAACTCACTAAAAAAATTCAGAATAAATGAAAACTTAAGCTGCAATTCAAAAACGTAGTTTACATAATCGAATGTAACGAATGTAAAAGATCAGCAAAAACCCTCAATACCAGAATATCATTACACTAAAGCAATATCAAAATACCAGAAAATAGAAAATTAAATGTATCTGAACACCTGTACAAATGTAATCAATGTAATTCAGAACTATACCCATATATCAAACTAACGGTTGCACATTACTTCAAATGAAAGAAAAAAATAACTTTCATTGATAAATTCAGGCCCACGTTGAATAAAATATGAATTACACTCACACATAAATGGAACCAAGCACACACACACACACACACACGTATATATATATACACGCACTAACGTACGCAAAAAAAATCAGTAATAAAAGTAATTACCAGTAAGTTTTAAACCCCACTACTTCAAAATAAAAAAATAACTCAAGCCCAAACTATATCCCCCCCACCAGAAACAATCAAGCCCCAACCACTCGCACATTAAGGAACAAACAAACACACACACACACACGCACACCGAAGAAGAAAAATAAAAGTTAGTGAAATTCAAAGCCATTTTAACTCAAAGAAACGACCAATAAATGTTATAACATATCATCTAAACAGAGATAGAGAGATAGAGAGATAGATACACACTGAGGAACAAATACAAACACGCAGAAGAAAATAACTGTTAGTGGAATTCAAAACCAGGTTAACATAAGGAAACGACCAATAAACTCAATAAAATAACAACTAACCCCACTACAAGATTAAAACAAGGAAAAACTTTACAACGCATAAAATATTTAAAACTAATTGAGTTAAAGGCGGACAAGTAGACACACTGTAAGAAAGGGAGAAGGAGGAGGAGGAGGAAGAGAGAGAGAAATCTAATACACATCTATGACCACTATATAAAAGGATACAAAACATTAAAAACATTCGACTAATAAACCTACACGATTGAGTTCGAGTCTTATTGGGGGCTCCATTCATATGACCTTATGCCACTTATATTCTCTGACGAAAGTAATGAGCTGGAAATATACATGTATATTAGAACAAAATAAATACTTCTTCAAAAATACAAATCTTTTAGTGGACTAATTCATTTTGAAAAATATATATATATATATATGACTGAAAGGAAAAAATTCAGGAAAGCAGGTTATTACATATCTTGTACAGTCACCAGATTCAACAATCACATATGTTTCAGTGGAAAATTCAGAAACAAAGATCACGTTGAAAACTGTGTTTGAAAACTTTTAGGAAAAACCCGAGAAATATTTAAATGTGGAATAAAAACATGGGCATATATATATATATATATATTCATGGTTTTATTCCAAATTTTTTTCATTTTTTATGCTCATGTTTTTATTCCACATTTAGAGATTTCTCGGGGTTTTACCAAAAGTTTTCATATATATATATATATATATATATATATATGTGTGTGTGTGTGTGTGTGTGTGTGTGACCCAGGCAGCGGTTGTGTCGATACTGCTATATGGATGCACTACATGGACGCTAACTAAACGGCTGGAGAAGAAGCTAGACGGAAATTACACAAGAATGTTGAGAGCAGTATTGAACAAGTCCTGGCGACAACACCCCACGAGACACCAACTATACGGACACTTGCCCCCATCACGAAAACTATACAAGTTAGATGAACCAGACACGCAGGGCACTGCTGGAGAAGCAAGAACGAGCTCATAAGTGATGTACTCCTATGGACCCCCGCATATGGCCGTGCAAAAGTAGGACGACCAGCTCGAACTTACATACAGCAACTATGTGAGGACACAGGATGTAACCCTGAAGACCTGCCGGAGGCGATGAATGATAGGGAGAAGTGGCGAGAGAGGGTCAGGGATATCCGTGCTGGCGGCACGACATGATGATGATGATGATGATGATGATGATGATGATGATGATGGTTTATTACTAAAAAGTAACACTCTGAAATACTGTAACCAAGAAATAAAATCCACTTATCTGTAATATTACCTACTATGGATGATTTTTCGTCTGAGTATATATATTCCATACTATTTCATATATTTTAGTGTCAAATAGTCAAGTAAAAAAGGATGCATAAAAAATCAACCAAGATTGTATAATATTCGAGTCGAAATAAGAAGATTCTGACATCTTAAGATGACAATAACTCTTATGAAATATTCGTGAGAATCCATTTCTTCTTGAATGATACCAACCCCAACACAAACACATCTCCATTTATATATATATATATATATATATATATATATATATATATAAGTGTTTGTGTTGTATATTGACCTACGACCCGGCCAGGCTGTCAAAATAACAAATGCACCTGTATAAATAACAGGTGCATCCGGTTGAGGAATAGCAGAGTATAACCTTTACCGTGGATGGGTTAAATGAGTGCAATTTGTGACGCCCACAAGAAGAAAGTGGACATTGAACAATTATATAACTCAGTGCAGTTTTGGAGACCAGATCAGTTGGAGACAAGATGCGGTAGAGAAAGCCAGCACCCATCAGAGGGAGCCCTTAGGCCCCCGATTAATCAGTTTGGAGTTCAGACGAGTTGGAGAGAAGATGCTGGAATGAGAACATGTCCCAGAGAGGGTGGGCCCCCAGGTCCCCGGTTGAGCAGCCCAGGAGAACGAAAAAGAAACGCAGTTATGCCCAATAGAGTGGGGATCAATATTTTGCAGTTCTGTTCGGTGTCCAACTGCCTCTCACACACAACCCTTTCAAATAAAGTGAGAGGTATATTTTTCTAAGAACTGTGTCGCTCGTCTTTATTGTGCCGTTATGATTCTGCATGCATATGTAGATGTATATGCATTATGTGTTTGTATAGTTGGTCATGGCTATACAACATGTGTGTGTGTGTGTGTGTGTAAACTAAATTAATATTTACGTCACTGATATAATTGCCATTTTCATCACGAGTCTTTTAGAAATAAATACAACAAACAAACGAAAAAAAGAGCCATCAGATTATATGTTTTGGAAAGAAAAACAGTAATAGTAAAAGAGACGGACAGGTGAAGATTATTTTAGTTTCAATACTGCTCTGCTTACTGACATAGGAGCACTTATTTTATTGAATGCTTTAATTGAAAAATCGTGTTTTCTCTTATCACTACAGACTCTTCATCATTTCTTATATATACATATATATATATATATATATATATATAGTGGGGGAGATAACGGTGCACACTGTTGATGGTGAGACCTAATACAGTCGAAACAGCTGTCCAATATTTCCGCATGTCACACGCAATGCTTGCTGGATACCATCTGATAATGGTAATTCAATTTATATATATATATATATATATATATATATATATATATATATATATATATATGTATTAAAAGGAATTTATTAGCAAATGAATTTGAATTGGGTATTTTAATTTTGTAATTCCTGTATTTGTGCTCTACACATGTTTCGGACGACGTGGTCGACTTCAGGAAAACAATGTTTGCTTGGGTCGAGTCTTTTCTAGCTTTTACTGGGAAGATTATTTTAGAGTAAAAATTGTTTTGATAGCAGTGTGGTTCTGTTTGATTCAAGGTGTTTTTATGCATGCATTAACAAGTATATACTTTGTTATTATTATTTTTCTTGCTCATTTTATCTGAGTTGAATGTGTCATAAATATATTTTATGATAGATGGTAAGTTAAGCTCTGTTTAATGTAGGTTTAAATATAGCTATGAACTTTTTTTTTCTTTTATAGGGTCATTAGTTTGGTATATACATAAATGTGTTTGGAAACATGGAGCTTTCTATTTTCGGGTAACTTAATGCTACTTTTATGTAAAGAGACTGTATTTTCAGTGCCTGAGTCGAACATATGCATACTTTCTTAGAGTTTTAATATTCGATTAAGTACACTATATATATATATATATATATATATATAAAATATATATACATATTAGGTTTTTATATATCTAATACCATGTTTGCTTATCTGCAACCTCTGGTTTCATCCCATCTTTACACGGCATGAAACCAGTGGTCGCTGATAAATAAAAAGGATATTAAATCTATATAAAATCTAATGCATATTTTTTTATAGATATAGTGTATTATATAAGAGCTCTGTCACAGATGTTGAGTACTTTCCACATTATACAACATTAGGTCAGCCACTAAACCATCAAGTGTAATAGTGACAACAACATATTGTTGTTAGATATATATATATATATATATATATATATATATATATATGATAAAATTCCTTTAATTTCCGTTTAAAAATTAATTTTTAAAAAATGTATTTATTTTTGGACAATACTATATATATATAGATATATATATATATTGTTTAGAAGAATTAATGATCTTATAAAGGTGGACTAATTCATGGACAATAACACACACACACACAAACACACACACATATAAATATATATATAAATATATATATATATATATATAGTACATTTTTAAAAAATATTCTATGTTGCTGCGTTGATAGTGTTGTTTTTTTTTATTTTGTTTTTTAATATGATGTCATTAGAATCTCAGTTTAATCCAACTATAGGTTTATGCCTTGTTTTTTGCAGTTTTAAAAAATTAAAAGAACTTAAAAACTTTCTTTACATCTATAAAACCCCTGATGGTAGCATATGAAGAGTCCGAAAAGGTTAGTGACAATTTCGGTAAATTGCCAACTCCAACCTAAAAACCAAAGTACTTGTCAGGAAACTTTAAAGAATCCTAATAGACATGTGTCTTTATTATTTAATCAAACCTGCTAAAGTGAGGGACTGCTACAGAACTACATATAGCTAGTGCTATATATATATATATATATATATATGTGTGTGTGTGTGTGTGTGTGTGTGTGTGTGTGTGTGTCTATCTGTCTGTCTGTGTGTCTGTGTGTAAATTATTAATATCTTTGTACAGACACACAAGGGCACACATGTGTACAAGGAAATACGCTTAAGAAACGTCTATAACGAGAAGAAAGCAGAAGAATCTACGCTGTTTTATTTCTTGTTCACTCAAGTGTATTTTTCCTTTTTTTATCTTGGCTCCGGTTTTTCAGTAATTTTCATATTTCTTTGAAACCATTCCAATCGATACATTCGCCTTTGGAAAATGTCGTCATCAAAAGATAAACTGGGCAAGGCATAATCAACTGACAAGTACATATAAAAATAATAAACAACTAAATAGTCTCCATCGAGAAGGTTAGTAAACGTATTAATGTTAACAAAATGCCTCGGTTGGAAAAATCAATGAATTTTCCTTTGAAGAAAAATATCCCCTTTTTGTTTCTGATTTTTTTTTTGCATCCAAAGTGACATTCGATTTAATTTCCTTTCATCTTGTTTTGAATTTACACATTAAAGGAATATACTTTGAAGACTGAGTCTATGCAATTTTAATTGACGTGAATAAATTAATTCATTTATCTGAAGCTAAGAAATACTTGTCATGATAAACTATTTCTGTCTATTTTTTATGAGGATTTGTTTTTTTATACTAGCGAAGTCGCTGCTCTTATCGTGCCTTTGTCTTTGACCCTACGAGCGGATGCGTTGCTTTTCGAATGGTTCGCTACAGTCATAACCCTAAAAATTTTGCAAAGGTCTAGCAACTTCATCATCATCATCATCATTATAATGAAAGTGTGATGTTAGGACAAATTCCATCTCATCGCAGATAACGAAGTCCAGTCTTGTTTTAATTCTTTTTCCACCTTTAATTCCTTGTTGTAACGTTTTCGCCTGAATATCTCCCTCCAAGTAATGATATGAAAAGCTATTCATGCACTTTTGGTGATTGTTACACTTTCTTAGAAAGCAGACCTGCCAGAGGCAATGAATGATAGGGAGACGTTGAGAGAGAGGGTCAAGGATATCCGTGCTAGCCGCACGACATGATGATGATGATGGGAATGCAGAGAACTTCGGGTCTGAATCATAGGCATCATTAAATCTCTCTTTCTCTCTCTCCCTCTCTCACTTTGCCTCTTTCTTCCTCCCTATTTATTCTTATCCGTCTTTTGTCTTTGTAAATCACTAGAGAGCAACCAATGTTCGCATATACCGGACTGAAGTTGATTTTTGTTGGTTGGCTCAAATGGGTGTATCCATGTATAGTAGTCTACAAAAGAATGTCGCTATCCGAACTTATATACTTGGGGGAAATAGATTTTCTTTTATTTATATAAGTATTTTTTATTTATATAAGTATTTTTTTTATGTGTGTGTGTGTGTGTGTGTGTGAGTATATATATATATATATATATATGTAATTATTTAACTTATTTTATTTGTATTTTATTTATTTTGTGTGTATATTTATCTATTTATTAGCTTATTTATTTATTTATTTATATACTTTTTTATATATGTGCGTGTGTGTGTGTATATGTATGTATATGTATATATATGTATGTATGTATATGTATGTATGTATGTATGTATATTTTATTCATCCTAATTCAGGCACTTATTTATTTATTAATTTTTTATTTTATTTTATTTTTTTTAATTTTCTAATTTTTTTAACCATTGTCATAAAGAGGTTAGGGAGGAAAAAGCTTTATGTATATGTATATGTATGTATGTGTATGTGTATATGTATGTGTATGTATATGTATATATATGTATATATGTATTTATTTATTTTTTTTCCAAGTCTCGCTTGTCAGAAGGAAATTACCTGTTACCTTAATCCAAACGTGGCTCAGTTCAAGTGAGTGTACTCATACAAGATATAGAATAAAGACAGTTTGCAGTATGTTTACTTTTATAATTCGCCGTGACTCGGAGGGAAGTGACGTAGGTCGTTTCTCATTGGCCAATATCATTTTAAAAACTCATTAGCAGTAGCATTTAATTTTTTCTTTTGTGTGTACTGTGTGTTTTAGCATGCTGGGCGTATTTTTACTGCAGGATCGCCAGCTGGAACAAAAGTTTCGGTAGGGTCACTTGGGAGAGCAAGTATGATGTTGGAAGACCCGAAACTTGTAAGGACCCCAAGAACATCACGGACGAGGCGATTCTGTGCACTTTTTTAAATGTTTGACTACAATATACAGGGTTGGGCAAAAGCATCTGACACAATTTTAGTCTTAATAAAAGCAAATTAGAATAAATAATGAAAAAAATGGTTAGATTTTCCGCATGCTCATATGAGGTCATTTTGTTTTATTTCTTTTTAAAAATTACATCAGTCAAAAGTTTGCTGTAGATATCAACACACCGACGAAGACATTCGCGAAAGTTATCCATAAACCAACGGATCATTTTATGTTGAATGGCAACAATTTTGTTTCAATGCTGATCCAGTTGCTCTGAAGTTAGTAAACACATAATAAAATCATGTTGGTATAGGATCATATTTACCAAACCCAAAGTGCACACGGAATGCTCTTTGCGCTGCAGTTATTGACTCGTTCTTGATAAATCTTTCCGCTATGAAAGCGGAATGCTGGCCTGTCCAATCCATGTGGGTCACCTGAAATGAAATAACGCAAAATGGCACCTTTAGTACATTTGGATAATAAAGAAACTTTTTTTAAAAATTGCAATTTGCTTTTATTAAACCTACAAAAGTGTCAAATCATTTTGACCCACTCTGTGAGTCTCTCTCTCTCTCTCTCTCTCTCTCTCTCAATATATATATATATATGTGTGTGTGTGTGTGTGTGTGTGTGTGTGTGTGCTACAGGCCCTTTGGCATAATGATTAAAATGTTCAGTGATCCAGGAGACTGAGATTCAATCCCAGGTCAAGTCAAAGACTCAAAAATAGTACTTGATGTTTCCTCGCTTAACACTCGGCATTGAAAGATACGGATGAAGGGTCAGTGAAGCAATCTAGGGAAAGGAGTAGCGAAACTCCCGTACACCTCGGTGTAGAAGCTATTGGAAAGGGAGCCTCCGGATCACCCTCGACGACGGTCGGACAACTTATATATATATATATATATAATTACTATGATACCTCCATTTCATTTTGAAAATGAAAGGAAACACATATAAGTTCATCTTAGATTTAAGAAAAATAAATAAAAACAAATAAAATGTACACAAAC